>JACXIX010001381.1:0-14912 GCA_014737535.1 Bombus cullumanus | reverse complement strand
AGAGCGGTGGCACTCTGATCTCCTCGCCGAGGGTGCGGTGCGGTCTCACCGTGGTGTGAGAGCTGTTCTCCCTAATTGGGAGGCTTGGAGGGACCATGGTGGGCTCCCGCTGACCTTCAGGATGACGCAGGTGCTCACCGGACATGGACGGTTCAGGGAGTACCTGCTGAGGATTCAGCGGGAGGTGACTGACATTTGTCACCAGTGTCAGGAAGAGCAGGACACGGCGGTTGGAACTCTGTGAGAATTTGGGCAGATCTGTAGAGGAAACTTATAGGTTTCGAAGTGGAGCTGGTTATTGATATGATACTTGTAATGGTCTTGAATTATCGACAGTAGTGAAGCAGCACCATGCGCGAACAATTGTAATAAGCGGAGAGCCTTACTACACGTCATGAGTATCTCGTATTAACGAACAAGCTGTTATATTATTTAACGAAGTATCATAATTCTTTTCGGAGATTTGTAAAGAAGTGGATATAGCTCGCGCAAGTTCAGCCTGCACCGGGTTTTTCCGAAATGATGTTGAATCAAATAACAGGATATTGTGTCGCGTCGTTGCTACAGTCGAAGGACTTGTTTCCACCCTAATATGTTTCTACTCCACTCACTGTTTAAGGACGCCATCCGACAGTCAGCAGAAGGCGGAGGCATCTGCTCTTACGTCCTTCCGCGAGGTGTGCGCGTAATTACGAGAATGCAATCTACGTTACGATGAAACTTCAATGGTTATAACCGAGATGTGTCGCAAACCACCGATCTGCTTGAAACAATTTCAACGAATACGTTACTAAGTAGAGGCAAGCGAGCAAATATGTGTACTTTCCTCGTTCTTTGTTTCTTCGTGGCACCCTTGCCTCTGCCACATGACATGGCAGGCACGTGTTCAAACGCGTAACATGTCGGTGTCACGAATGAATTATGAGACTTGTAATAATATACGTAATAATGTAATAATCCTCGTTTCAACGGGACTATTCATTCCTAGCAAGAATTGTCGATTTCCTTGAAGAATGCTTCGCCGTTGTTATTTTATATCTTCCTTCCATGAATATCAATCAATTACGCCAGAGATTATGTTTTAACAATAAAATTGGTTTACCAAATGCGCATTAAAAAATTCGATTATTCTATTAGGTATATCCAAATCCAATCTGTGGATGAAGACCCGGAATGAAGTTTAACGTATAATTTAGCATTGGGTCATTTGGAAAATTCAAAGTTCAATCGCTGCTTCAATTATTCGAATACATTCAAACAACTCATCCGTTCTATTAAAATCATTTCCGGCGTTATAATTTTGTCTCAATTCGGATTCAGTTTCAATCATTCGTTGAATTCAACTCGCCTTGTTTCCTACGGATTTCTAAGTATCATTCTTTCTTTTGTACAATACAACGTAGCTTATATACAACGTATTGTAAAATTATATAAAGATACTTTTTAAATTGATCCCCTTTTGTTAGTATTAGATACCGCGTTTATTTCTTTCTGAAAGATAAATGTAACTTTAGACTAAATATTAATGTGTAATTAAGATATTTTCGAAGAAATATCTTCGTTTTGCGATAATCTGTAATGATAAACTGAAGACAAATTGACATCCATTCCACCTTTTGTGTTTTCTCTGTGACCAAGCGAATAGAGAGTATCCTATTTGTTGAAGGTCACCACTTCTAAGAAAACCCTACATCTGGTCTTTTTAGCTTTCTAAAGCACTGAAGCCATCGGCAGCGTATAGACAAAAGACTGAGACGAAGGCAGACCATAAACAGTAGACAGGCGACGTTGGCTTCAGGCTTTTCAGTTATAGGCTGCTAGTGTGTGGACCTGGACTAGCTCGTATTGTTGTTTCATGCTTGTACTTTCACTTCTGTGTTTAAAATATATTTTTCTACCTTATAATTTATCCACGCGTTTCTCTCTCTCTCTCTCTTTATACATCTAATAACCTCAACAGGTTATGGGCCCGAAGCTGTAAATTATAAGGTAGCAACGCGAAGTGAATAAATTGTTAGTGTTGTGTTTAGTAAGGTAAGTGATAGTGTTAAAATGGAATCAGCAAGTGCGAAGATCGAGATGTTACGTGGCGAAGAAAACTGGCTCCAGAGGCGTTTTGTCATGCATACACTTTTGGTGGAAGATGACGACCTGATCAACGTGTGTAAAGGGAATCTGTGTCATCCAGGTAACAACGCGGAGAAAGAAATCGCCCGTCAAAGATTTTTGAAGGCAGATCGGGTAGCGAGAAAATTAATTGTGACCTCAGTAGGAAGGAAACCGTTGGATCTTCTTCTATGTTGCACAACAGCACATGAAATGTGGAAAAAGTTGAATGCAGTATATGACATATGAAGTCGGATAAGAACCTAAATATGGCCCACAAGCAGTTCTTCGATTTTAAATGGGAAGAATCTGAAAATGTCTCTTACAACTTATCAAAGTTGGAACTGATAGCGGCGAAGATGAAAGCCCTTGGGAGTGAAATTGGCGAGAAAATGCTGATAACGCGCATTTTATCGGTGTTATCAAACAAATTTGACTATTTTCACAGTGCGTGGGATTCGGTGGAAGAAGAAAAGAAGACCTTAGACAGGCTTAGTACCAGGCCGATGACGGAAGAAATAGGTGGAAGAAAGACGACCAGGAAACATCGGTGGCGCTGGTAACAAAAAGTAACAATTATAAAAGGGAACAGCAGAAGCAGTCAAGCAAACATGAATAGGAGAAACAAGAACCAAGCTGTTCCAACTGTGGAAAAGTTGGCCATCTAAAGAAGGATTGCTTTAGATGCTTTATATGCAAAAGGAAAGGCCACACCAATAAAAATTGTTTTAAAAATAATAAAGGAAACAACAGTAGAGGCAACCAGCAACCTAGAAATCAAAATCGAGTTCACAGCAGAATTGGCCTATTAGGAAGCACCTCGGCGATACAAGCGACGAACCATGATGTTTGGATCATCGACTCAGGAGCTACGGATCAGGACAGGACGACAAGAATGGTTCAGCGTCTTCGAAAAATTCGAGAACACGGTGAAGATAGAGATAGGCGATGGTGCGTTCATGGATGCGTGCGGCAAGGGAAAAATCAAGGTAGAGACTTTTGTGGACGGCAAATGGGTAGCATGTATAATGAACGATGTCCTGTACGTACCAGGTATGAAAAGAAACCTATATTCCATTAGATCTGTCGCAAGGAGAGGCATAGATTTCTGTATTTTAAAAGGAGAAAAATGTATGTTTTTACAAAACCAGAAGGTAATAGCAGGAGGTTCTGTTATCGGAAATTTATATAAGGTCGATATGCGAGTTATCAGACCATCAGTTTGCAATCTTAGCAATAGATCGAAATCAAACGCGGACACGCTACAGTTATGGCACGAACGGCTATGTCATCAAAATATCGGACACGTTAAGGAATTTTTAAAGAATTCTAATATGAAAGTTTTCTGTGAAGGTTGCGCGCATGGGAAGCATCATAGATCGAGTTTTCACGAGAAAATCAAGCGTGCGACTAAACCTTGCGAAATTATTTATACGGATGTATGTGGACCTATGGAAGTCGAGTCATTAGACAAGAAACTGTATTTTCTTATATTTAAAGACGATTTTTCAAAATTCACGAAGATTTACTTCTTACAACATAAGTCAGAAGTAATCGAAAAAGTAAAAACTTTCTGCCTAGAGGTCGAAAATCAATTCAACAGTAGGATCAAAGAAATTCATAATGATGGAGGGAAAGAATTCAAAAATAAAGAAGTTAAAGAATTGTTAAGAAGTCAGGGAATTAGGCACACGACTAACGTCCCATACACTCCTGAACTGAGTGGTGTCGCAGAAAGAGAAAATAGAGCAATAGTAGAGGCAGGTCGGTCGATGCTATATTCGAAACCAAATCTACCTACCGCTGTTTTCATGGACCGAAGTCATGAACACAGCAGTACATGTCATAAACAAGACCAGGTCGACAAGACAGGAAAATAAAACACCATATGAACTGTGGTACGGGAAACCGCCTGATTTAGAAAAGCTTAGAGTTTTCGGCACTGAGTGCTTTGCACACATACCTACAGAAAGGAGAAAAAAACTTGACAAAAAGACTAACAAAGGATATTTGATAGGCTATCTAGATGACGGGCGGGGTATCGAGTATACGTGCGAAAAACTGCAAAATTTGTTAATTTAAGTTTACCAAAAAATGTCGAGCGCAAAGATGTGTGTGCGCAGAGCGATAAAGCATGTACGTATGAAAGTGCAGAGAGTGAACATGAAAAACAACCTGTAACTAACGAGAATGTGAGACAATTCAGAGATAGAGGTAAGATCAAACGAACCGATTTTTATAGTATTCCAGTAATGTACGTAGCGGAAAAATTACCGGTGGATTTTAACGAAGCGATGAAATCCGAAAAGAAAGAATTATGGGAAACGGCTATGGATGATGAAATGAAATCGCACCATGAAAATAAAACGTGGATTCTTGTAGAAAAACCAAAAGATCAGAAGATACTTAGTAATAGGTGGGTTTTAACGGTAAAGGTAAATCCGGACAATTCGGAACGATACAAAGCGCGACTTGTGATAAAAGGGTGTTCACAGAAAGAAGGCATAGATTATAAGGAAACCTATAGTCCCGTTGCTCGATTTGACACAATTAGATTAATGCTCAGTATTGCTGCCAAAAATAACTTACACCTTGGACAGTTTGACATTAAAACCGCATTTTTATGTGGAAGTCTGAAAGGAGAAATTTATATGAAACAACCTAAAGGTTATGATGATGGTACGAATCGCGTTTGTAAATTGCTAAAAAGCCTATATGGCTTAAAACAGTCTTCAAGATGTTGGACGGAACGTTTCACAAAATTTATTTCAGATTTAAAATTTTATCAGAGTAACGTAGATCCTTGTTTTTATATTTATACAGAAGATGACAAATTAATGTTGATGACCATATACGTAGACGATGGACTGGTAGCAGCTCCAGACGAATCTCTAATCGATAAATTTTTCAATAATTTAAGTAAAGATTTCAAAATTACGAGTTCGAAAGAAGTGAAGAGTTTTCTTGGACTTGAAATTAATAGATTAAAAGATGGTTCAATATTCATTCATCAGAGCAGGTATATCGAAAGCATATTAGAAAAATTTAATATGAATGAGGCAAACAGTATTTCTACACCTATCAGGATTAATTGGAGCGAAAGTAACATAGGTAATAATGATTGTAACGCACCATACAGAGAAGCTGTCGGAAACTAGATGTTTTTACAAACCGTAAGTAGGCCAGACATTAGTTTTGCAATAAATATAGCGTCGAGACATTTAGAGAATCCAAACAAGCATCAGTGGAAATTAGTCAAACGAATTTTGCGCTACATAAAAGGGACTGCAGACATGGAACTCTTATATACAAAAGCAGGCGGCAGTCTCGAAACCTTTAGCGTTGCTGACTATGCAGGCGACAAAGAAACAACAAAGTCGACATCAGGCGTTGTATGTAAGTATGCGAATGCGGCCATTACATGGAAATGTAAGCGACAACAATGTATAGCTCTATCTACGACAGAAGCTGAGTATGTCAGTGTAGCCTCAGGAGCGAAAGAAATTATGTGGCTAAAGAAAATATTTCTTGAATGTAAAATAGAGATATATACTATAGACAATACTAGTGAAATTAATTAAGAATTCAGAATTCCATTAAAGAAGTAAGCATATTGACGTAAGATATCATTTCTTGCGAGATTTATACAATAGAGAGGAAATTGATGTAACGTATGTAACAAACGAAGAGCAACTGGCAGATATATGTGCAAAAGCGTTGCCAAAACCAAGATTTGAATATCTGAAACAAAAGTTAGGTTTGAAAAGTAAAACAGATATTAAAAGGTAATTGTTCGTAAAGATGTAGAGTTTCTAGGGAGGGTGTCGAAGTGGTTATCACTTCTAAAAGAAAAACTCTACATCTGGAATTTTAGTCTTCTCGTAGCTTTTTTTGTAATAAATTAATTTGAATGGAAAAGAGAAAGGTGGCTGGCAAATGTATTTGTGAAGACATTGACGAAGTCAAGGTTCAGATATTTACGGCAAGAATTGGAAAAATATTGGGAGATAATTGTTTGCAAGGATGTAGAGGTTTAGGGGGGGGGGGTGTTGAAGGTCACCACTTCTAAAAAAACTCTACATCTGGTCTTTTTAGCTTTCTAAATCACTGAAGCCATCGACAGCGTATAGACAAAAGACTGGGACGAAGGCAGACGACCTCGCAAATATTCAAACATTAGCATAACTTTGTCTTCTATGTTCTATATGCAAAATAAATAAAGATAAAACAAAGAAATGGATAAAACAACAAAGATGTTTTACAGTATATTGAAGTATAATATGTAGATGTCAGAATATAAAAAGTTTTTGATATAAAACAAATCGTTATTTAAACATTAAAAGAAATGTTGCGAATAATAAATTTTCATATATCATAAATATTCAGACGCTACAAACTGATATTAAAAAAACTAAAATGGCGCTTTTTTAAATAAAAGTTTAATATTTTGTGCGATACCCCTTTTGTTCCACACGTTTTAAGCAGTTTAATGGTGTATTTTATTCCTCTGTTGGACGAACGTATCGTTTTTCTTTAGTGTTTATTGATGTTTTCTACTAACTCTACGCTCCATTCCATTTACTCAAGATGCTTTTTCTGCCCTTTCACTATTCTATAAAAAATGCTCAAGTACCCTACGTGCCGCAATTGCAAAACTATTGGAGAGAGCTGAAATAAAGCATTACAGTGTCACGACACGAGCTCTATGCGTGACTCTTTAAGACTGACTCTTACAAGTCGACTTTCGATCGGATTCGGTTATTTGTCTTTTGTCACCGCTCAATATCCCCATTAGTTTATTAGGCGTCCGCGACTGTTGCCACATACGCCTTCCTCTCGAATATTCGGCGGAAGAACCGTTTGGATATTGATGGTTCATTAGACACTTCGCTTCGGCGATATATTTACATTGTAACCGAGTGCCGCCACATCCTTATCCCCGATTTTAAAGTGAGCCGGTCGTGACATACCCCCCTTCTTAGAATGATTTTGGTCCACCAAAATTTTAATGTTCTTTCAGTACGGAGCGGTGGAATCGGATTCTGGCTGGCTCGATCTCTATTTCTTCTTCGCCGTGGTATTTTATGCTTCTGAGTCTTCTTGATGCCTGTGGTGTCTGCGGTATTTCTGTATAATTATTTAGGGGTGTCGCAATATTTTGAATGATGTTTCTGGTCTTACAGCATAGTAGATGGATACATAATTTCGCTGGTAAACATTTCTTCAATAAATCGAATATTCTTATTTTGTTAAGAAGATAGATCGCTGTCAATCCTAAGGCAACGTAACCTGCTATCTGCAGAAATGAAAGTCCCCATGATTTAATTGATTGTGTTCGATGAGAATACGTTGGTTGATTGATTTGATCATACATTTGATTAAAATCATTTCGACAGTTTGGAATATGACTGAAGATTTTAGGCGTTCTCTCAATCTTGTTTAACAAGTAGTTTATTTTAGTCTCGTTTTCGAAAGGGATCGTTTTAAGTTTATACTCAAACGTTACGTTGACTTTAGATTGTCTTATTTTCATTACACTATCGTTAAATACTAAATGACATTGTCCATCTGGAGATTGAATTATAGAAGGTTTGCCTATCTTGATTTGTTTCTGAGTATTATCACAAATTACACGTATTTCAATTTCCTCTCTTGGTATGGCTATATATTGATATTCAGCTGTTAATGGGATAAAAGTTATATCTTCGATTTTATAAACAGCAAATTTGCAAACATCTTTTTTTCTCCTAAATTTGATGACGCACAATTGTGAACGGATCTCTTATCGTGTGTGGCTTGCGTTTGTTTGCACATTGTGATTCCTATTTTTGTATTACAATTTTTATCGAGGTATTCATTGTCAACGTTCATGTGTGCAAATTGATGCGTTAAGAATATCGGATGTTCAATTACGGGTGCCAAAAATGCATGTCCTATTTTAGTCGGTATGGGGTATACTCGTATTATATCCCATGCCGAATCTGTTAGCAAAGGTATGGTTATTTTAAAGAAAACTTTACCTTTGACCTAATGCTGCTTTATAAACGTGATGTTCTAATGCCTTTTTATAACTCTCGATAAACAGCACATGATCAATGATTTGAGGGCTAAGGATCCCTACTTTTCCCATATTTATAGCGCTGAATATTTCATCGAATTGAAGGTGAATATCATAAATTGCGCTTCCGGCTTGAATTATCAAGTCTGTCATTAGTCGTTCTCTAGTGTTATTGACCCTATATTCGTCAAATTTTGTTCTTATTTCGTCGATTAGTTCAATATTGTCGGATTTTATAATTTTGCGTATGAGCGCGGTATGATTTGCAACTATAGTTTTTAACTCATTTCCGTCCTGAAATAATTTATCAATGTTAGTGTTTATTAGGTCCAAGTCATCGGTGTCAAGGGTTCCGAATAGACCTTTCGATATAGATCCAACAATATTGTAGTATCACGGGTGGTGGGAATATAATATTAATTATATTCTGATGATATTACTGATTTATTTATAATGATTGGACAGATGTTAATTTGACAGAAAACGATAGTTGTTTAATATGAACTAATCCCAAAAACGTACTATAATTTAGACAACTCAAATGGTTCATCTGTAACTTTCGCCACAACGGATTCAACGTTCTCTCTCACGCGGATCACACTCACTCGACAACGCTAGCAACACTATATCGACAACGCAACTCGCACTCTCTGACTTCTCCACTCAGACTGAACTCCTCTCCCGTGCCGTTTGTCTTTTGCACCACACACGTGTTCCGCAAACGCTCGTGGCCAAGGTCGCGTAGGTCTCCTCTTTACCAAACTATGCGATCGAAAAGAATGCCTCGGCACTCGCGACATTGTCTGTGGTTTGAGAGCGTCTCGGCTCTCGCGACATTGTATGCGGTTTACCCGCTGACTCTTAGGCCTTTTGCTCGCGATACTACAATATTCAACAATTCTCTCTTAGTTAGTGCGTAATTGTGTGTTAAAAGTCGCAATTGGTATGCTAAGGTTTCTAATATTCCTAAACGTCGGTACAGAGATACTATTTCGTTACGAACTTCGCATTTGTTTTCACATATTTTTTCGATAAACATGACACTCGTTTTCATATGATTAAGTTTTTCGTGCACGCCGTTTATATCTGTTCCTATATACATATTAATTACGTCGGAATATAAATATGCTTGTTTAACCTTTTCACGAAATATCCAGCCGCCCTTTAATGGTAATATATTAATTCCTTCGCTAAGCTTAGCGTAAATTAGTGTCGTAGTTACGATGAACGTCCTGAAAAATAAGGTTTTAACCTATTACCGTGAATTTTTTTATGACTTTCTCAATTATTATTTCATAATAAGGTGTTTTGACTCGGTGGATTCGATATGGTCCTAACCAATCGGTATCCATTTTGTCTTTCTTATGATCGTTGTGAATTAGTACAAAGCCTCCTTCTTTAAAAATTGTTTGAGTTCGCACGATCTTTCTTTTTTGATCTCGAGCGTATCGTTTCTTACTACTTATTAGTGTTTGTTTAGCTAACTACAAATACTTGTTCAACTGTTTTTGACATAGAGAAAATATATCATTATACGTTAGTTTAGTGGTTTTTGCAATCGCGGAAGGTAAATTAGCTTTTCTTCCGAACGCTAATTCAAAAGGGGTAAATCCTGTTCCTTCGTGAACTGCAGTATTAACATATAAAATTGAGTATCTCATCCCATTCTTTATCGTCGTTATCCCGTAGGCTAGTACGAATTAGATCTTTAACTATTGCGTGAGTACGTTCTAATGATCCGTTGGATTGAGGGTGAAAGCTAGTCGTCTTGATATGTTTAATCTTAAAAGCATCGTCAAATTTCGTTACGAGCTCACTAATAAAATTCTGTCCTTGGTCAGTAAGAATCGTCTTGGGTGCAGAGAATGTATAAATATAATGATTTAATAGCGCGTTAATAATGGATTCGCTTTGTTGCGTCTTTAGTGGAACTAGTATCAAGTATTTCGTCAACTCGTCATGGATCAAAAGGATAAATTGGTTTCCTCGCTTAGTCATTGGTCCTATAATGTCCATGGCTATTTTGTCATTAGGGTTTAAAGGCCTGTCTGAAATTACTGGTTCTTCCTTAGGTCGTATTCTAACTAGTTTTTCTTTTTGGCAAACGTCACAACTTCTAATAAGATTTTCGATTCTACTCATTAAATTTGGGATCTTATATCGTTCTTTGATTCTTTGATATGTCTTTTGGATTCCTAAATGTCCTATCGTACCGTTATGATTTTCCTGAATTATTTTTTCTATCTCTTCCTCGGTCGATAAAACATTTTATTTACTCTTAAAATAAATGCAATCAGTACAAATAAAAGGCTATCTCAAGGTCAGATAACAAACAAAATCAGTAATAAGAATTAATAACTACTGTTACGCCCATAATCTTGCTATAAACAATAATCCATCCCTCGATCAAGATGGCCACCAGGTGTCAAAACATATCAACTCAGGTCCATAATAATTCTAAGGAACCGCCATAAAATTTAGCATTTTTTTACGGTCAATTGTTACAAACATTTTAAAAGTCGAGAAGTTTCTTAGGGTTATTGCTCATTCCGATAAAACACGGGAAAAGCGGGGTTTTCCCATGTTCAACGGTCAATTCCACCCTCGAGCAACCGTTGATGGAGAACGGCCAGCACCCATCAATATTTTCATATAAATATCAGCGTTACAGACCATGCTCTTACTTGCTATCGTCCTTTCGACCAGAATACATCTCAGTTTGTTAGTCACTCAGTCGACATCAAAACTTGTTATTTCTAAAACTCAGGCAGAAAGCATCTCAGAGCGTTTTGTGTAAAGCTGCTGTAAAAGAAAAAATAAAGCATATATAATTTGACAATAGTTTTGTATTTCGTATATGGTATTATTCTGTGATAAATATTTACCCTAAAAGTGTCAAGACTTTACAAAAAAAAAAAAAATTATTACAAAGAATAACGGACATAGAAGAAGACCGTTCAGTATGCGATGAACAAAAAACTGAAAACAGTATGGAAACACATGCAAAGCTATTTACAACCGAATCAAAGTTGAATATTATAAATAAGCTTTCACGTCCAGGGCAAAAAGGAAATAAATTATCGTTGACATGAGAGAGTGAGACTGATGTAAAGAACCACTGTATCGAAACTGGGCCCGATGGAACAGTTTAGAAAGAAATAGATGCAAGTCCTAAACCTGGTAGGGCATCAGTTCATAATATTTTTAGGGATATGCCAAATGGCATATAATGAAAGGACAAGTAAAGACGGCATTTTATCTTATCATTGATCACCTTATAAGGGATGTTATAATAAAATATACGGAAGAAGAAGCATTTAGAGTATTGGAGACTAAGAAGGAGCTAGATAGAACAAAACTAGATGCATTTATTGTCCGTGATGCATATCAGGCAAAGAATTTAGATGTCTTATATTTGTGGAATAAAATTTGGCGACCTGCATTTTTTTTAAAAACAATGAGCAGAAATGACTTTGCTGAAATTATGAGGGTTATACGATTTGATAAGAAGAGTGAAAGAAGCTAACGTTTACGAACCAATAAATTTGCAGTGGTATCTACAGTATGGGACCGATTTATAGAGGAATCACAAAATTGTTATAAACCTGGTGTACACATTACTTTTATATAAAGAATCGCGGGAAAAAACCATGCAATAAAACTGTGGCGGCACTCGACAAGCAAATACCACCACTCGACACTAACTAAGGTTGGATGACGTCAGTGGTTAGCGCCTTAGGTTACGAACGTTTGGAACCCGGATTCGAATTCCGGCGACCGGAGTCCGATTTTTCTTCTACGCAGCTAAGTGGGAAGAAAAATACAGCAGTATCCCATCAGCGACATCTACACCGGTGGCCGAACTTATCCCATCTTGGCCTACTACAGCCAGCGGAGTAGCGCACCTATCACGGACAACACTACACCTCAAAACTATCAACAAGTTCAGATACATTACAACAAAAAACTTGCGAAATAAAAAATTGTAAAGGTTACAAAACTAGGAAAATCTGTTCAAGATGCGGGAAATATGTATGCGGCAAATGTACATTTGATAATAAGATAATTTGTAAGAAATGCAGCGAAGTTGAATAAGATGTGCCTCTATATAAATAAAAGTGTAATTCTATTTAAGTCTATAATTGAAATTAAACAAAAGTAAATGTAGACGAAATTTCTGAAAGTTTATCATTTTATATACATTCAGTTATAAATTAACCATTATCTAAGTTAAATCATAAAAACTGTTACGTCGCGAGGTTTTTTACCGTCCTGATGACCGCTAAAAGTGTTGTCGTCGACTTGTCTTTGACAAGCCACTAAGGTGGCCCTGCTGTGTTGATCGGCCTGTTCGTAAACACAACAGTGTCGCTAACGAATCGTCCAAATCCGCCCGATAAAAACAAGGTGTCTTTAATTAGAAGGTAAGGCGGGCTTATTTCTTCTTTTCTGTACGTTGATTGGTTTAAACACATGAGGTGATCATGGCGTGATTATGGCGTGATTCGGCGTTATCGGTGGCGTGATTCGAGCTTAGTGGGGGGTCGTCTCCCAGGAATCGAAAAGGACAATCGAAGGAAGTCAGTATCTTTTGAGGATCTGAACCGAGCATATGAACAATAATTGCGAGTGTCGAACTCTAATCATTACAAGTCGAGTCGAATTATCATTACTACTATAATTGCTATTATAATTGCTAATATAATTGTCACTATAATTGTTTAATCTTTATATATCTTGTGATGTTCTCTTGTAATACTTTATATCTCTTGTGACGTGCTCTTGTAATACCTTATTTATTGTATAATATATCATTTAATTAACCTGGTAATCCAGTGTTAATCTCTCGAACCACCTCTGTTATCCTAACCGAAGCAGGGGAGCGACCGAGTCGTGGCGTCGATTATCAAATCGTAGCGGGAATTTACGCCTCTCGCTGACGCGCTTTCCTCGCGATCGCGTCTCTCCGCGAACGGTCGTAACATTTGGCCCTTCGAGCCGGATATACGTGCCAGTAAAGTGCAATCGCCAGTGATCGCAGTGCCACGTGTCCGCATCAAATCCAGCAGCAGAAGCAAATCATTACAGCGAAGTTAGTGACTTCAGGAGCGTCACCTTCGAAGAGATACAACCCGTTGGTCTAGGCACGCTACCAGGCAGCCTCCCACCGTAGCGAGACAAACATCAGCAACAATTTCCGATCACCTCGCATCGGGAATCATCCATCACACATCAAGAGCGTCACCTCAGGCAACCAAGTACCTTCATTGCGAAGCATACTCAAAAAATCTTTAACCAAACAAGTGGCCATCGGGAAGGAACACCCTCCTCGCAATGCAGACTTGACCTCAACCACAAGGTAAGCTCGTTCACTGCTTAACCTTACAATCCGCTCCACCAATGGAGAACACAGAGAAAATCACCTCCTTGCGTCGGAGACGAGGCTTCCAAATCGGACAATTTACTAATCTTTCGAAACGACTCGACAAATATAAGCAATCTCGCAAACCGGATAAAAAATCCTTACCGGCCTTCAACATAATGCTTAACGACGCGTGGAAACAATTTAGATTATTGCAGGAAGAACTAGAAGATTTAGGCGAACCGGAAGACGCGCGCGTTTCCGAAATTACAGATATATATCACGATATAATGATACGAATTTATACTCTCATGGACGACTCACCAGTATTATCATCGAAATCGCCAAACTACGATTTACCTAAATATGCCGAGCCGACACCAACCAAATTACCCGAAATTCATCTTCCTACTTTCGACGGTACCATCGAAAACTGGCATGCATTCTATGATTCGTTCTCAGCCACTATAGATCAAAATGAACGTTTAACACCAGTACAAAAATTCCATTATCTTAGTTCATCATTATCCGGAAAGGCCGCGCGATGTATTCAATCACTAGACATTACAGACGCAAATTATCAGATCGCGATTGACGTTTTAAAAGACAAATTTGATTGTCATCGTCAAATCTGTCTACGTCACTGGAACTTGATTGTAGATTATCCGAAAATAACTAGAGAGACACCTGAAGCTATAGATGATTTCCTTGAGACAGTCAGGGTAAATCTCAAGGCCTTAGAAAAATTAGGTGAGCCAATTACTTCAAACGTCGTCCTGGTCAATTTGCTAATATCGAAGCTACCGCCAGCCATTATTCGCAAATGGCATCGTACATTACCAAACAAAAAGATGCCTTCATATATACATTTATTAGATTTCCTAGAAACAAGAACGAACGGCGATATAATAAGTTCACCTTCATCCACAACAAAAAAGGCGTCCGAGCGACCTAACCAACGGCGTCAACACGCGCCGCGACTCAATACCTTCACCACTACGCGCACGACGTCATCATGCCCAATTTGTCAAGGACCACACGATGCATGGTATTGTAATGTCCTTAAATCATAATCTGCCAAAAAACGCCTCGAAGCATCTAAAAAGGCAGCACTTTGCACAAATTGCCTTCGTCCAGGACATACGTACGCACAATGCTTGGCCGGTTCGTGTCGCATATGCAGAAAGCGACATCATACACTTTTACATCAACGTAAAAGCCACGGTAATTCACGATCGTCTAGTAGTCGATCATCGAGCTCTTCTTCTTCCAGTTATCGATCACACGACGGACGATCATCATCTAGATCATCATCAGCTCGGTCACAACATAATTCGAGACGCGCATCCACGTCGCCTCAGTCGGCGCCCCGATCCTCTACCCGAA
>JACXIX010001374.1:0-16414 GCA_014737535.1 Bombus cullumanus | reverse complement strand
AACAACGAACGAGAACTAATACATAACTTGATAACCTTGATAACATATCTGAGTGTCAGGGGTATTGGAGTTGGGTGTCCCAAATACCTCTTCCTACTTACACTATTTACTACTTCTTATGTGAAGTAATATTTTGTCCAGCTCTGACTGTCACGTCTAAACCCATTTAATACTACTAATACTACTAAATACTAATACTACTTAATACTTAATACTACTAATAAGACACTTATATTGCTATTTATGAACTAAAGAGCCGCCGATCAGGTCAAACCGATCGTTCGATAACGCGTACCTTGAATGACTTAACGCTCAAGGCGGAGGAAGTTTAATAGATAGAGTGTTAGTGTAATTTAGCACTTTATTTGCACTTGTTGTATAAAAGTAAAGTTTTGGTTCTGAACACGACGGTGATAAGATATTGTTGAGACTAAAGTATTTTACCCGCACGATACATCGATCTGTTGATGACTGTTCTAGTATATCGCTGATTGTCCTCACCAACCGTTTGATCTCGTCCGTCCATCGTGCCCTCCCGGCGGGGAGTTTTCCCGGGGGTTTTTGCCTGGGGATTTTCCCTGACCTCTGAGTCCCGGTTTACAGTTCAGGGAGGACAGATACTTCGGAATATCCCAAAAAAGGAATAGGTGCTGTGTGTCCGAGCCATAAACGGACGGTCACTCCAAATCCCGAACATACCGCTCCCCCTCCCCTTGAACGGTCACGTTCAAAAATTGCTGGTAGTGATGTGAGGCGGATATGTCGTGTTAATTGTGATAGCTCCTGACGGTAGATGTCGCTGCTGAGGTACTGTCGTATTTTCTTCCTATTTATGTATTGTGAAAGAGAAATATCGGACTACGGGCGACGGGATTCGAAACCCGGGTCCCGAACGTTCGTAACCTATGTCGCTAACCACTGCGCTATCGTCGTCCGGTTATTAGTTAGTGTCGAATGGCAGTATTTGAGCTGACGAGTGCCGCCACAGATGTATATTTATTCCTTATGTTCATGTTCCTCGGCACCGATAGGTAATGGGGCTATTTTATTGACCCCGTGTTTGTATTCTCCGTTAATTGTTCGTACTGTAACTAGTTGGGTGACCCCATCAATTCCCGAGTATAGATTTATTATCCGACCCACAGGCCAATGGAGTGGATGAGTGTTGTCTTCCTTTAGTATGATTAGCATGTCTTTCTTGAGTTCCATGGTTTCTGATTTTCTCGAGTAGACCGTCTCGTGCATATTTACACTTATGAATTTCGATATTGATCTTCTTTAAAGTCTAATCCAAGGTTGCAAGTTGTTTCAAATACTCGTTAGATTTCATTGCTTTCCCTAGGGATAAAGGACTAAGTTGGTTGCTAACTTTTGTAAATCCGATGTGTAGTCGTAAATTAACGTTTAATTAGCTGATTTTCTGTATGTATTTTAAACAATCTAGATAGCAGTCATCCTTTTCGTTGCCCATAAAGTCCCCAATGGAATCCGCTGCCCAGGAGGTGTCGTTGGCCACCTTGGTATTGCGCTTTGGTAGTGGTACTGGCTTGGCACGTAGAATATTCTTCGAATCTTTGGTACCGAGTCTCTTGGCCAAAGTAATCACGGAAGACGAGATCAGAGGCGGCTTTCCTTCGGTTCCTTTCGATTCCTCCTCATCGATTGAACGCAGTTTATTGAATTTTACACCTACTGGCGTTTGTAGACATCCTGGTCCACTGTGTCGATACTTATTTATTGTTGGATTGTTCCTAGGTCTGTTTCTTGATATTGTCGCCGCCTTTGGCGCAATAGCGTCCTTTTGTTCCGTGTGAAACGGACTATCTTGCTTTGACTCGTTTGTCAGGAGGCTGTTGCGCTCTGAATTGGCCAGCCTTAATCTTACTTTGTTCCTGGGGCCTGTCATCGTACAGGAAATCTTCAAGGACTTTACTGGTCCATCATATACAGGGAGTTTGTCGTGGGGATACCAGGTTGAATGATGCGACTGATCGGTATTCTTCCAACGACCTTCGTAATCCGAAATCTTATCTCCAGGCGAACGTCGATCGTACGCCTCGTTTACTTTGTGCGGTGGTTTCTTTGTGACCGCCCTGCCCGTGACGATCTAACCGAACTCTGTGTTCCGTAATTGCATGTGTTTATCTGCTAAGTTGACTCTTCCTTCTCAAAGGAGATCCCAAAACAGCTGAGCCCCAATGAGGCCGTCGACGTACGCTGCTTGATGGAACTCTGGATCGGCTAATGGAATATACCCTGGTAAATCTAATTTTCCTCGATCCATATTTTCTGATGGAACTGATTGTGAGACCTTGTTGACCACCAAAAATGTTACTTCCGCCGTATAGTCACCGACTTGTGAGTGAAAATTCGCCCGAATCATCGGATTGATTTGCGACATCATTTGATTGGCGCCACAAAGAGGTATGTTTGGGTGGTTAGCAATAGACGCTTACATATTTCGTTGGTCAAAAAGTTCGCCTGCGAGCAGGAATCTAACGGCGTTTTCCCGGTCTGATCGCTGATGTTTACGACAGCCGTTGCCAAAATGACATTCGGAAATATGTTAGATGAGTGACATGTTAGATTGGTGTGAGTTGGCTGCCATGATCTATCTTCTATCTATCTATCTATCTATGATTGGAATACAGGAGAGTGTGATGTCTTCCACGGCATACCATGTAACTCCCAGATGTACATTCTTCCACGGAATGTGTGTTGCACAGACAATTGGGACAGAGGTTTTTTTCTCTTACTAGTTTTGATCTCTTGACTATTGACATCATTAAGAAATTTTTGCAATTCTGTGTTACTTGAGATCCGTTACAAAAGTTGCATATAATTGGAACATCTAGTTTGGCACTGACTTCCATATACCGCCTTGATTCTGGACACGTATGGTCTGTAGAGCGTCGGATATTTAGAGCTAATCGGTTCTAATACACACAAAACGTTCTAATGTATTACGTTATATAAGATCGCGTTATATAGTATAACGTTATAATGTATTACGTTATAATGTATAACGTTGTAATGTATTTCGTTATATAGGGCAACGTATTAGAGTATAACGTTATAATGTACTTCGTTATATAGCATTACGTTACATACTATAACTTTATATATTATAACGTTATAACGTATTGCGATATATAGTATTATGTTTTATAGTATTACGGTATAACGTATTAAGTTATACAACATTACGTTTTATAGTATAACGTTATAACGTATTACGATATACAGTATTACGTTATAACGTATTACGATATATAGTATTATGTTATATAGTATAACGTAATAACGAATTTGTTAGAATTTAATCTTAAAATGTTTAAGAAAATAAATCTGTTGGAAGACACAATCGTTATGTTGAAATAATATTGGGTGATGTTTATTAAACAATATTACAGAACTGAATGTATATAAGTGATATGGATTGTCGACAGTTGGCTAGTTATTCTCAGACTGATTGTAGGTAGTGACCCATGGTCCCTTAAAGATTTTTAGTCCCACTCTCTATACAGTACTGAGTATGACCTGCGTAAGTGTCCTGTTGAAGTGCCTGTGTAGGTGTCTCTATGAGTAATATCGTTGTATTCCAACACCCTTCCTCAACGATATTAGTCGCTAATCACTAATTCTGTAAACTGCACTTCTTCTTTTTCTTCTTTTTCTTGTAGACCCATTTACCTCCAATAACCTTTCGCTCTTTAGGTGGAATTACAAGGTCCCAAGTCTTGATATCTTTTAGCGAATTCATTTCCTCGTCCATGGCCTTTATCCACAGTTCTGCATCTGGCCTTAATAATGCATCCTTTCGATCCTTTGGCTCTTGTAGGCTAACTATCATGTTTAGTGATCCCATGTACCTATCTGGAGGAATTCCTTTATTTGACCTTTTTGATCGCCTTGGCCCTGAATCTTGAATATCTTTATCTTTGGGTTTATCTTCGAGTCCTTTTTCCTCAATATTATTTCCTGTATCTTCAGGAATAGTCTGTTCTTCAAAAATAATTTCTTCAATCCCGGGTTCCTTATGAGTTTCAAGAAAGATCACATTACGGCTTATCTTTACTTTATCCGTAGTTGTGGTGAGTAGTCTGTAGGCTTTTGACTCTTGTCGCGCTGGAGACGCGGGACGTCGCACGCCGTGGGGGGATACGTCCGCGGGGGATTCGGACTCCGCGTGGATATCGGCTCCCGGCAAAAGGAAGAAGAGTGGCGCTAGGTGCGGGGCGGGCGCCGACATTGACACCGGTGCCGGGGTCGCCGCCGCCCCTACCAACCGCGATGGTGCCGATAGCGGCGACGACGCGCGGGATAACGAAAGGAAATTCGGTTCGGTCAACAAAGAAGCGACCGTGAAAGACATGGAACCGACTCACGGTCGGGAAGAGGAGGACGGCGCATACCTGCGGAGGAGGGTGCGCTCTCTGGAGAGAGAGGTCAGTCGTCTCCAAGAGACGGTGGAACTGTTGACCAAAGAACGTACGGAGAGGGCAGTAATGGGTGGCAGTAACGACGGTGAAAGACAAGAGGGGGGATCACCTCTACGAGGGGGACGAAAAGAGGTACTCCCGGGGCCCCAACGGAGCGACTATGGGTACCCCTCCCCTCACATCCCCCACAACCCTGGTCAGCGTCGCGCCATTTCCGCTGCCCCCGACGGTTTGGGGAGAAATACAAAAGAGAAGAAAGCGGATAGATTTGGTGGTCCAGAATCCCGAGGTACGCTAGAGGACTTCAAGATCCTGTTCTTCCGCAGGATGGAGGAATCGTGGCGGGAATTAATTCACGGCTACGGATGCTGCCGCCGCCGCAAGAACCATGCAAGCATGGTCGCGGCCGACGAGAGACAACTCGCGGTCGACCGTGGAGTCGTCGGCCGACGAGGTAGGATTCACCACCGTCATAGGAGGACGAAGAGGGAGAGCGAGGCGAAAGAACAAGAAGCTAGCGGCGCAACCTCTTCCAACGGAAGAGCGGAGAGCGCGAGAACCGAGGGACGGTTATCGTCATCTTTGCCGTCGTCGACGTTGCGAACAGGGGTCCAATCGTCCGGGGCGGCGGCTGGAGGCTGGCAGATCAAAGATAAGGACCCACAGCACGGGTAAGAATTTAGGCGGGGAGCGGACAATGGCAACGGAGCGGGAGCTATCGCGACAGGGAAGGGACGTAACGCTAATGGGCGGGACGCGCGCGGCAAGGAAGCGCCTGGCCTTCCCCGAACCCCACAGTGTGCCACGGTATCCACCACCGTGAGGGACGGCTCGGGCTTCACGTACAAGGATGCCGTGTCGGCGGTAAAGAGGGAAATCAAGCTCTCCGAACTCGACATCGCGGAGTTAAGACCGGGAAAGACGAGCAAAGCATCGTGACTAGCCGAGCGGATGGCGGTCACGCTGAAGGACCTACCCGCTAAAGTGGCCGTGCCGCCAAGGACGGCCGAGCTAAGAGTGACCGGACTGGAGGACTCGGTTACCCCGGAGTAGGTGGTGGCCGCTGTTACCGAAGCCGAGAGCTGCCGTGCCGACGAAGTCAGCATGGGAGTCATACGCTCCGCTCCTTGTCGCCCCGGGTTGGTGTGGCTACGCTGCCCGCTGACGGCGGCCAGGAAAATCAGCGGAGGTAAGATTAATATAGGTTGGTCAGCGGCGAAGGTTTCCCCTCTCCCGGTGCGCCGACATCACTGATTCAGGTGCGTGGAGTCGGGCCACGGCGCCGGGACTGCACGTCAACGGTCGACCGATCGGAGCGCTGCTACCGGTGCGGGACGGAAGGACATCGCGCAGGGACTGCTCGGCGCGGGTACCTAAGTGGCCGGTGTGCACAGACCTGGGACTGCCCTCGTCGCATCGTATGGGGTCACCAGCATGCAATCTGCGGCGCCGTAAGAAGAGGGCCAGACAGGAGGTAAGGGCCGTTCCAGGCAACGACGGAGACGCGGCGACGAGGAAGAAACCGACGCCGCCGTCAACAGGTTCCACGAAGGCCAGAAGAGAGGACAGAGAATTCGGACACATCGATCGCAAGGGGAACGGCCCGGAAGAGGCTACGGAGACGAAGCCTTCCCTGACGTGAGCAGAATAAGAAAAGGAGGACAACTGCTCTTGCAGTGCAATCTTAACCGCTCCCGCCGGGCTCAGGACTTAATGTTCCAGAGCCTTGCGGAGCGGCGGATCGGGCTGGCAGCAGTGGCCGGGCCATACAGCATTCCCGACCCGTCACGGGGAGCTGGGGATCCGACCAGCACGGTCGCCATATTCTGGACCGGGGCCGCGGGAAGCCCCGCCTGCTGGGAGATCGAGCGGGGCTGGGGCTTCGTGGTGGTGAAATGGGGCGACCTGGCCGTGGTGGCCGTTTACGTGTCGCCCAACATCAGCCGGACGGAATACCTCAGCTTCCGTCCTGGACGGACTCGTGGCGTACGTGTGGCGTTTGGGCGCCTGTTCGTCTCTGGTCCTCGGGGACATCAAAGCTCATTGAACGGCGTGGGGCTCCCGTTTGACCAACGGAAGGGGGCGCGACGTGCAAGACTGGGCGGTCGCACTCGACCTCCGGCTTATGAGCCGGGGGTCGTCCAGCACGTGCTTGGCTAGGCGGGGCGAGACAATAGTGGTCCTCACGTGGCCAAACCCTACCGAATCCTGCCGCGTTTCCGGTTGGGGTGTTTCCTCGGGTGAGACCCTCTCGGATCACTTCTACAATTTTGATGAAAGTGGCGGTTAATGGCGCGATGGGCAACCATAAGTTCGGTGCGCGCGGGCCCATCGGCCCACCGGGAAGGAGAAGAAGATTCCCGCGGTGGGCGGCGACCCTCTGTGACGAGAACTTCATGGCGGCGTCCGCCATGACCATCGCCTGGTCAGAAGAGTCCCGACCGACGCAGGCGCGGAGGCGGGAACAATCCGGCTGAGGCGCGACATGCACGCGATCTGCGATTCGTGTATGCCGCGGTCCGGAGCCCCGCGTCGCGCTGGCGCGGTGTACTGGTGGTCCGAGGAGATCGCTCGTCTCCGCGAGGCGTGCATCCGCGCTAGGCGTCAGTACACCAGATCCTGCCGTAGGCGGCAGGAGGACGCAGCCACGATGGCTCGCCTGTACGGAGCCTACCACGAAGGGCGGCGGCCCCTGCAGCGAGCCATCAAAGAGGCGAAGAAGCGGGCTTGGGACGAGCTTCTGGTCAGCCTCGACTGCGATCCTTGGCAGCGCCCTTACAAGATGGTGTTGAACAAACTCCGTCCATGGGCGCCTCCCGCAACGGAGAGCATGGACCCTCTGTTTCTGGAGGGGGTTGTCGGCACCCTGTTCCCGGGAGCAGCGGACGAGGAAGATGACGGGTTTGCCGGAGAGGAGGAACAAGAACCTCAATCGCCGGAGAAAGTGCCACGTGATACCGCGGGAAGCTGGTGCCCGCAATTGAGGGTCTCCGAGGATGAATTGGCCAAGGCTGCCGGGAAGATCAGAGCACGGAAAGCTCCGGGTCCGGACGGAGTCCCATCCCGCCTATGGAACGACTTTGCCAGGGTCTTGGCCCCGAGACTGAAGCGTCTGTTCGACGAATGCCTGTCCCGGGGCGAATTCCCCATTTCGTGGAAGGAGGGACGGATGGTCCTGCTGCTGAAGCCGAGACGCTCTCCGGACTCGACTTCCAACTTTCGGCCTTTTGGACGAGGCTGGCAAACTATTGGAGAGAGTGGTGGATGCCCGCCTCGAGTCGCATTTGTCTTGGGGTGTACCCGGACTGCACGACGGCCAATTCGGCATCCGGAGGGGGTGGTCCACGGCCGACGCTATCGCCCGTGTCCGCTCCCTTGTCGAGAGGGCCGAGCAGCGTGGTTATGTGGCAGTGGTAGTGTCGCTGGACGTGGTCAACGCCTTCAACAGCATCCCCTGGGACAGGATATGCCGGGCCCTCGAGTTTCATAGGGTATCCGCGTACCTGCATAATGTGATCCGGGCGTTCCTCCGGGACAGGAGCATCGTTTACACTGTCCGGGGCGGAGGGATGTGTGGGAGGGCGGTGTACTGCGGGGTCCTGCAGGGTTCGGTATTGGGTCCATTGCTGTGGAACCTCCGCACGCGCGGTCTGTCGGGCGGGGTCGGCCCGCTGGATGCTGATGTTAGGGTTCGGGTTCGGCGGGCCTTACTCGACAGATGGCGCGCCAGCCTTGACATGAGAACGGGCGCTCCGTCCTCGGGGCCGCCCTTCCAAACTGGGACATTTGGTTGGATGGTGGCGGGTCTCCCCTGACCTACAGGGTGACACAGATGCTTACCGGACACGGTTGCTTCGGTGAGTACCTGCATCGAATAGAGAAAGAGGCGACGCTGGAGTACTGCCCGGCGTGGGCGCTACCGCGCCACGACCTCATCGTGGAAATCGGAGGGGACCTCTCGCCGCCGGCGATCCTCGCGGCATTGCTAACGAGCGTGAGAGGGAGGGGGCCGTGACCTCCTTCTGCGAGCGGGTTATCTTCGGAAGAAGGCTGAGGAGAGGGTGAGGGTGCGGAACTCCCACCCAGAGAGGATCAGACGTCGGGGGCGCGGCAGAGGCCGTCGACTCGTCACGAGGCGCACTAGGTCCGTTGCGCCCCCTGGTGTGGTACAAACTTAGGCGCTGGCAGCTGAGCGCCCCGGGGCCGCCAAGCGGTCCGATAGGGGAACCGGATCGCCTGGCACGGCGAATCCTGTGACGAGGCGCGGTGTGACATAGCCGCACACCGCTCCATTAGGTGAGGTATTGTGCGCGGGGGGAGGCCCGGTGTGTCGCCGCACCGGTTCCCGGGCCTCTCTCGATCGCAGCCGAGACGGTCATCGTGGAGGTTTTAGTCGGTCGGAGTCCGGCACTACCACGCCGCTTTCCCCAGAAGCGACCTTGTGTCTGTGCGGATTTCCTCCACGTTAAAAAAAAGGCTTTTGGCTCTTCCGAATATCCGACAAACCTTAACTTTTCTGCTTTCTCGCCTAATTTTCTTCGATGCTCTTGGGGTATATGTACATATGCCATAGTACCAAAAGAACGAAGATTTTTTACGTCAGGTAGTCTCGAATACCATAATTCATACGGCGTCTTACCTGTGTGCTTTGTAGGTAAGATGTTTTGCAGGTAGTTTGCTGTGTGTATTGCTTCATCCCAATACTTCTTGTCCATGTCGGCGTCAATTAGCATACATTTAGCCATTTCTATCAATGAACGATTCTTCCTTTCAGCGACTCCATTTTGCTGCGGTAAGTATCTTGCTGTATATTGAATCTTTATACCTGCGTTATGTAAATAACCCCTTAGGTTGTTGTTGACGTATTCCCTTCCTCGATCCGATCTTATTACTTTAGGTATCTTGTTTAATTGATTTTTCATTAGTTGCAAAAATTCCTTAACGTATTTCGTGGTTTCATCTTTTGTCTCCATTAAAACATACCTTTTCTGACTTGGAGTTGCAGTCTGCGTTGGGTCACAAACATCTGTATGTATGAGGTCCAAAATATTACTCGTCTTCGTCGTTGATTGTTTAGGGAACGGTTTTTTCGTCATTTTTCCTTTTATACGACACTCGCAAATTTCTCTTATGCCGCAGTCCCTTATCTTTATCCCGGTTGCAAGGCCGTTCTCTAAGTGTTTTATTGCATTTATGTTCCTATGCCCGAAGCGCTTGTGCCAGGTATGTTGACAGTTTTTATTGTGTTTCTTTTCTATAATTGTATTAGGTCATCCCATAAGTTCGTGCCGACTTTTGTGTATACATTTCATGTGTCGATTTATAAACATACGGCGATAAGGGACCAATGCACTTGAGCTTAGCTGATCGAGAGTAGGCTAGAGCAGATTTTCGTGGGTATAAGATCGTAATATAGTGAACACAGTGACTTCTAACAGTAAAAAATCATGAGTGAAATGCGTATCCATTTTCGACATTTCTTGTTATATGAATTTCGGAAAGGAAGTTCCGTAACAATTGCCACGAAAAACATACGTGCTGTTTACGGAAAAAATGCGCTTTCATCTCGCACCTGTAGGAAGTGGTCCAACGTTTTAGAGCTGGGAATTTCTGTTTAGAAGACGAGGAACGCTCCGGGCGTCGTCCTCATACAGACGAAGATAAAATTCGGGATCTTGTTGAAAAATCACGAAGTTTGGCAGTTCAAAAGATGTCAAATGTTCAGAACATTTTTTCATGAAACTGAAAGGTATGTAAACAATCTTAACATATATAACCGCTCGAAAAACAGCACGAACTTATGGGATGACCTAATACATGCACTTTCGATGGTCGGCAGTAGATATAAGTTGCTTGAGACTTTAGCGAACACGTTTACCACTCCATCTTTTACAATACGACAACCGCCATTCTCGAAACTTACTGTATAGCCGTCATTCGTTAATTTTTTCATCGAGAGTATGTTCGAATTTAGTCTAGGCGTGTACAACACATTGTCAACATGAATGTTTACTACCTTACCGTTACCTGGGTACTTTATGATGCCTGATCCTTTGCCTTTTATTTGAACTGCCTTAACTTCGTTTGCTAGAAGTACAAAACCTTTTTCATCTGGATTGAAGCTGTCGAAAAAATTTCTGTTTGCCGTCACATGGCTCGTAGCCCCTGAGTCAATAATCCATACATCTGTACGTTTCCCATATTTATTGCTCATTCCAAGACACAGTTCCTGCGAAATTTTCTCAGATGCCTTATACTCTGTAATCGCAAAAGCTTGCTGTTTTTTATCGGATGTATATTCCATCACCTTATTCACTTTATTTTTCTTTGTTTTCCATATGGCGTATTTACGGCAATCCTTCTTCATGTGCCCGGATTTCTTAGAAAAGAAACTTATTTTTCTTCTTATTTTTCTACCATCATTTGCCTTTCACTTTGGTCTGTTGTCCATCCTGAACCTCTGCGCCGTTTATATTCATCGATGAGTTTTCCTTTGATGAATTCCATAGTGAGGTCTGATTCCTGCCTACTTTCTAGACTGCTAATTAGGGGACTGTTGGATTCTGGTAAACTACGTGGAAGCATTGCTGCTGACATCTCGTCATCCAAGGGTTTTCCTAATGCCGTTAGCTGATCGAACATGTTTAACATTTCTGTTATGTGTTCTTCCAGATTTCCGCCTTCAGCTAAGTTCATTTGACATATATCCTTGAGCAGAATACTTTACGTGATAACGATGCTTTTTGATGATAGTTCCTTAGGGCTTCCCATGCCTGTGTCACGTAATAAATGACGAGGTATTATAAAAAAAGGGGCGAATACCTTATCCGTATACCTTATTAATAAGACAACGTTACACTTCAATAGCGAAATACAGACTATCTTACTGACTAAAGGACTGGGATCTTTACTTTTTTGCTATGATTCGCATATTTCACGGGTGGGGGGGGGGGGCAAATTCCTGGCTTTCGGACGACCATACACTACCGCATGAACAGGTGTCGTCTACATATCCTGAGGTCGGCAGATTCCTGGCTTTTGGGCGACGTTACACACCCCCTTCGTAGAGTGAACTTAGTCCTCTAAGTTCTTGCGTTTCTTCAGAATCGATGGATGGAATTTGGCCTTGCGCGGTGTTGATAATTCAAAACTTACTCTTGATTCTCTTTCTGTTCCAGGTTGGGAAGGTAATTTCGGTGAGTAAATGTTTAGGGGCGGAGGGTGTTGCAATACTAACGTTAGGTGTGTTACTAACAGCATTTTTCTTAATTTTGCAGCAAAATATGTGAATACATAGTTTTGACAGTCCTATCTTATTAAGCAGGTACAAACATATGAGTCCAATGGATATATATTCTATTATTTGCAACATAGTGAGACCCTAAGTTTTAATTTGTGTCATTCTGTGCGAAAAAGTTAATTGATTGGCTCTATCTTCTATTTGATTCAAGGTATCAGTATAACCATTTAGGTTGCTCATCACTTTAAGAGTCTTTTCTAAGATATCGAGCATTGAGGATAAATCTACGTTGTTAGTTATATTTACAATTTTGATCTTAATATCGTAAGAAATTCTCTTGGTATTACCACCGATTCTCATATGGTTGTCTCCATACAGTATATCTGCAGTTATTCTAGTTTTCAACAGAGAGGGTTGTTTCAGTTTGACAATTTGATGTCTTTCTTTAGAGAATATATTGAGTTCTATTGGTTTTTCTGGTATAACTATGTAGTGATTTTCATTTTTGAGTGGTATAAAAGTTATTTCTACGATCTTATAGACTGTGAATTTACAAAATCTCATGGTATTGTCTACACTAATTATTTCGGATGCGCAATCGTGTTTTGAACGTCTATCATGTATGGGTTGAGATTGTTTGCAAATGTACAATTCGTGCTTGATTCGACATTGCTTGTCCAAATACATCTGGTCTACATTCATATAAGTTAATCCTGAGGTGAAAAATATAGGATGTTCAACTAATGGGACGAGAAATGCTCCATTCCTTTGAGTCGGTATGGGGTATACCTGTTCTATTTCCCATTCTGAGTCAATTATTGTCGGAATTGAAATTTTAAAGAAGATCTTTTCACTTTGGACAAACAGTGTGAGTGTAGAGACGTCTAAAATGTTTTGAAAATTATTTTCTTCTGGTGAAAATCCTTTATTTATGATGTGATTTCCTAAAGCCTTCACGTATTGTTCTAAGAAAGTGTGATGATCTATGATCTGGGGGCTAATAATTCCTTGTTTTCCTAGTAAAATTAAATTGAATATATCATGGAGTTGAAAGTGTAGATCTGACAAAGCGCTTTCTATAGAAATAGTCTTGACTGTTAGGAGTCCTAGCTTGTTCACCTGATATATTTTATTTTGTATATCCGCGTTTACTTTTTCTAATTGTCTTATGCTGTCGGTGTTTAGGATTTTCCTAATTAGAGCGGTTTGGTTAACTACAATGGTTTTTAATTCGTTTCCTTCGCTAAATAGTTTGTCGATATTCTGGTTTATCAACTGTAAATCGTTAGAATCCAAGGTTCCGAAAGGTGTTTTGCTGATTGAACCTATAGCGTCTATTAATCCTTCCTTAACTCTAGAATGAGTTAATAATCTTAAATATGTTCCTAGCGTTTTGATGTTATTAAACTTGTTGGTTAAGGAAAGTATCTCTGATTTTACTTGACATGGGGTGGTACAATGTTTTTGGGTCTCTGTTATGTGTTTTCCTAACGTATCGATGTGGTTAAATATATTGCTTACATCTATTCCTATATATACGTTAACTTTTTCATTATACAAATAGGCTCTAGATATTTTCTCGTGGAAAATCGCGTTGTTTTCGATCGGTATTTATTCCAATCCGAGCACGAGGGTTGTGCATGAGATGAGCGTCCTGAAAAGTATGGTTTAATTCTGTTACCGTGTATCTTCTTAATTTGGTTATTGATTGAAATTTCGTAATAAGGAGTCATAGCTTTTTCGATGTAGTAAGGACCTAACCATTCATCGTCCAATTTATCTGCTTTGTGATCATTATGTACAAGAACGGCGTCTCCTTCTTTAAATACCATTTGTGTTTTAATGATTTATCTTTGTTGATCTCGCATGTAGCGTTTTTTACTTTGTTCAAGTGCTTGTCTAGGTAGTATTTTGTATTTGTCCAATTGTTTGCAAACATTTCTTCATACGTGTAGTTGGAAGTTCTGGATACCGAGGATGGGAGGTTAGCTTTTCGTCCAAAGTTCAAAAGGTGAAAAACCGGTTGCATCTTGTATTGCTGTATTATATCCTAAGCATATGAAGTTTAATACTTCGTCCCATCCTTTGTCTGAGTCGTTTAGACTTGTCCGTATCATGTCTTTCACCGTAGCGTGTGTTCTTTCTAGGGATCCGTTAGATTGTGGGTGAAAGCTTGTCGTTTTGATATGTTTTAGTTTAAATGCTTCTTAGAATTTCGTCATGAGTTCGCTAATAAAGTTCTGTCCCTGGTCTGTTAGTATAGTTTTAGGTGCTGAGAAGATGTAAATGTAATGATTCAATAGGGCATCTATTATGGATTCGGTTCTTTGTGTCTTGAGAGGTGTTAATATCAGGTATTTGTTCAAATCATCATGAATAGAGAGTATATATTGGTTTTCTCGTTTAGTTTTCGGCATGGGGCTAATTATGTCTATTGCTACTTTTTCGTTTGGTTCAGTGGGGGTTTGAGATATTACGGGAATTTCTTTCGCGCGGATTCTGACAAGTTTCTGTTTTTGACATGCTACACTGTTTTTTTATAAATTCCTCTACTTTTGAGAACAAATGTGGGATGTTAAATCGTTCTTTGATTTTTGCGTAAGTTTTCTGT
Source organism: Bombus cullumanus (assembly GCA_014737535.1). Classification (NCBI taxonomy): domain Eukaryota; kingdom Metazoa; phylum Arthropoda; class Insecta; order Hymenoptera; family Apidae; genus Bombus; species Bombus cullumanus. The sequence goes on along the minus strand of JACXIX010001374.1, from coordinate 2,121 downwards.
ATACCTAAGTGTCCTGAAACATAGTTATGGTTTTCTTTTATAATCGCGTCAACTTGTTCGTATGTTAGACTTTGAATCGGGTCATATGCAAAGGTTATCTCTTCTATTTTGTCGTTAACATACATCAAAAATGCTTTTATTCGCGCCTTTTCGATTTCATTGAAGTTTTTGTCTTCCATGCCTAACTTTTTATTTTTTGTAGTAGCTTCTACGATTTTCTTTAACCATTTCTCTTTGTCGTAGGTTCTTAAAGTTTCTTTTGTTATTTGGAAGAAGGACTTTTCGTTGGGGACTATCTTTAGCAGTTTAGGAAGTGTATCGGTGTCTTGTTCCCATCTGTTATACTTGTCAAGGAGATCGTCTTCAGTCGACAAATTGTGGATAGTTTGTCTCGAGTGTGCGTCAGCAGCCGTGTTATCTTTTCCCTTGTGGTACTGTATTTCGTAATCGTATTCTTCTAACTTTAATCTCCATCTAATCAGTCGTGATGAGGGGTCTTTACAGTTTTTAAGCCAAGTTAAAGCTTGATGGTCGGTTCTTATGAGAAAATGTCTGCCTAGTAAATATTGTCTTAAACGTTTTACTGTCCATACGATTGCAAGGAGTTCTTTCTCAGTGGTTGAGTAATTTCTTTCGGGAGGATTTAGTGTTCTGGAGATGTAACAACAAGGATGGTCATTTTGTGAAAGAACAGCACCTATTCCTTCGTTAGAGGCGACGGCTGTTAATGTAAATAATTCGTTAAAGTTGGGATATATCAATTTGCATAATGCGTCTTTGAGGGTCTGAAAGCTATCTTGTTGTTTGTCTGTCCAATGAAAGAGTGTGTCTTTCTTTGTCAGGTCGGTTAGAGGTTTGGCTATCTTTGAAAAGTTACGTATGAATTTTCCATAATATCCTGCTAGTCCTAAGAATGATTTTACGTCGGTTGTGTTCTTGGGAATTTTGAATTCTTTGACTGCTTCTATCTTTTTTGGGTTTGTTTTTATTCCTTCGTATGTGATAATGTGTCCAAGTTATTCTAATTCAGGTTTTAAGAATTCACATTTATCTGGTTGAATCCTTAGTCCTAATTCTCTTAATCTTTCTAATACAATTGCAAGGTTATCGTTATGTTGTTGAATTGTACTTCCGAATATTATAATGTCGTCTAAATAAACGAAGCAATATTTATTTAATAAACCGAGAAGTGCTGTGTCCATCATGCGTTGGAATGTAGCCGGGGCGCTTTTTAATCCAAATGGCATTCGATTGTATTGAAAGTGTCCCTGAGGCGTACTAAAAGCTGTATATTTTTTTGATGTTACGTCCATTGGTGTTTGATGAAAGCCAGAAGAGAGCGGAAAAGAATTTCGCGTTTCCTAATTGTGAGAGTATATTGTCAATGTTTAGCAAAGGGTACGCGTCTTGATGAGTTAATTCGTTTAATTTACGGAAATCTATCACTATGCGCCATTTTTGTTTTCCGGAGGCGTCCGGTTTCTTGGGGACTACCCATACGGGACTATTGTACGGTGAGTTTGATTCTTCGATTATGTTTTTAACATTTTGTTGATTTGTTTTTCGATTTCTAATTTGTGTGCTTCGGGTGGTCTGTAAGATTTTGTGTTTATGATTTTATTTTCTTTCAACGTGATGGTGTGTTTTGTTGAATCGGTGCATGGTAAAGTGTCTGTGTCCAAGATGAATACGTCAATGTAGTGTAGGAGGATTTTTTCGATAGGAATGCGAAAGTTGTTTTCAATATGGCTCGTTCTAATTATGTTTTTGAATTTTTGAATTTGTTCGAGATCAACTTCATTAGAGAGATCATTAGAAATTGGTATTGGTTGCTCACCAGTGTTGCAGAAGCATACTTGCGTTGGTCTCTTGTCCAGATAAATTGTTTCGACTCTGGTTTGTCCTGGAGGAACTACCTGTGGTGGCTGAAATAAGAATACATGATCGTTGAGTTGGGTTTGGTCGTTTGTAATTTTGTATCGATAGTTTTGGTAACCCTATGATTCCGTCTTCAATTAGTGGGAAGTCGTCAGGTACTATGTGTTACGCCGTGAGGTTTTTTCATAGGCAGCATTTCTGACCCTCGTACGTAACACAACAGTGTCGCGGATGAATCGTCTA
>JACXIX010001373.1:0-11966 GCA_014737535.1 Bombus cullumanus | reverse complement strand
CGTTGGAACTAAAGTGTATATTTAACCTGTTAACTCAGTGTTGTACGAATTCGACCACCTCCATTATCCTAACCGAATTAGAGGATCGAATGATTCGTTGCGTCGACTATCGTATCGTAAAGAGAATTTACTCTTGTCCCGAAAATTCTTTAGAATAGATATTTTATATATTTCAATCTACTTTAAATATATATATATAATAAACCGTGCTATGCATTACATGAATTTAATTAGAACAGACCTTTGCAATTTTCGGGAAGATTACTATCAGAAGGTGTGTCTGTTTCATTTTCTTTCGGAGTGTTAATTACGTTAGTTGTAATTGTGCTGAAACTGAAAAAAGAAATTTTGGCTAGAATGAATGCAGTAGTAGCAGCATATAATATCAATATACATACAGTTAATACATATAACTATTGCTATCACAGGAATACATTTCTTGCTAATTTTATGTTGCTTTGAATACCTTTTTCATCTTCCATGGTAAACTCTCATTTGGAATAGCAATATCAACAATTGCACACTCCCATTTTGTTAAATAATTTTCGTAAATAAAATAAGCTCCTAAATAAGCTCATTTTTCCTTATATTTTCAACATGGAGAGAAATGTATAGAGCATATACGAGCTAAATATAAATGTAATTAAATGAATCATTACAAATACTTATACATATAACAAACAAATAATCATATATTATCAAAATGTCCGCGAATACCATTTTGAAAGTTAATTTTTTTATTTTAGGCTTCCATCCATTTGCAAAGGCAATTTCCTTACTTCTAGGAAAAGAGAGAAGCATTCAATGACAACGCTACTAACACCACACATGGCATATCTATTTAAATGAAATAGTTTTGATACGCACAGAGTGATTTTATAAATATGCATATGTATATTATTGTATACTTTTAATTATTGCAATTAACTTTGCCCGGAACATTTTTCTATAAGACCAAAAAAGACAGGGTTCACATTTGATGCGATTAATTAATCAAGTGTAAATGTGTAAAAGAAACAGCATAAATGTATTTAGTAAATTGAAATAACAATTGTGCATGAGCCAGCTAGCTGCACTTCCTTACTTACACGTTGTTCAATCATTCTCTGCACACACTCTGATCAAACTCTCTGTCTGAGTCCACCCTCACCATTTCCGGTGCACACGTGGTCTATATTGCTTTAGTCAGTTCAATAACACCACACACAATTTAAATGTCCCGTACTGTATGTTGAACACAGTGCTCGCATAGCTCTCAGTTGGATCAATTACCATGTCTACGCACAGATTTGTTACTCTCTTAAAGAACCATAAAGAACCAGTCGAATATACAACGTAATATACGATATAAAGAACATAGTTTCCTTTCCTTCCACCGTGCTTACGGCATTGCTTGGTTATCCAAATAAATAAAAAAATGTTTGCGTCTTGTTTGCTTTGACGCTTGTACGATTGCAGGATACAGTATCTTCTTAAATATATGTATTCACTTAATTAGAATTTAATTCTACTGTTACACAAATTTACTTAGTTCTCAGTTTTCTACATGGAATGCTACTAAACTTCTACGTCATTAATGTAAATTGCAATGTAATTAACGAGTTTAAAATATAATACATGTATAAATACAAATGTAATCTAACGTTACTACATGATATATGTATCTGCAAGTCAATGATATAAATATGCATATTAACTTGTTTTATTACTAACGTTTAGATGTTAATGAGAAAGACAAAAACATAAATGAGTCTAGAACGGAATAATTTATCCTTTACTTGTAACTATGTTGGCAAAGTATCGATAACTTGTAGCGTAATTATTAAGCAGTATGTAGTTAACTAACGTACGGAAATTAGTTGAAGTATGCAAACAGAGATGGTATATATGATAAACAATGGAATGTCGAACGAAGAATGACGTATGGTGTTGTTTACGCAAACAAATTGAAAAAGTTTACTGCTTTGTGTAATACAATGATATTCTGTAATTATTCATAAACCGATTTTGATGAAATTTAAATTTGTTGCAACATTTTGAACTATACATATAACCGTCGCTCAGCGTTAGCGAGGCACAACGCTCCGATTACTTGAGAGATAGTGAAAACAATTAAGGCCTCGAATTTACCGTTCGAAATATCCTTGACGGGCTTCGTAATTTTATAATTTACAGAATTAAATCTTATAATAGCAGTATCACTCATTTCTTTCGTAGCTGCATCTGCAAACACGCTGGATAGCACTGTCCATTGTTGCAAAAATTCTTTTGGGGAATTCTGATAGTGTTAACCAGCTTATTCCAGACGGTTGAAGCACTTTCTGGCGCGCTGCTTTCACAAAATACTGAGTGCTGTCTAATAGACTGCCTTTTTGCATATTCTTTTCTTGAATAATAGCTACAAATTAAATGTAGAAGCTGCTCAAAATTTATCGACAAAGATTTGCATACACGATATGCAAATAAACGCATGCAGTGGCAAATGCATGAGAAGACAGTAACTTTCGTATTATATCGCAATAATCGAAAAATTAATTACTTCTGTTCCTCCAGCATTATATTTTAGTTATTCACGCAAATTCCATCTATGTTCCTTATATGATGGTTATTTTTCTCTAATAAACGCCGGAAAGTATTTGTATAAATTTTGTGATATACTATCCCCAATGTGCAACAAATCTGATAAATATTTTTGTATTTGCCTGTCGTCTATATACATATCTCAGGAAAATACATAAAACTTAATTTCTGACACGTGTACGCTTTCGTCTATTAACGCAGTAAACAATTCATTCTTTAATATGTTCACTGCTTTTAAGACTATCGTCTCGTTTTTTGTTACAACAGAAATGTTTGGTCTTTTTAAAATCATACATTTTATTATGTCGCTGTCTGGTAATGTCATTTGTGTCATTTTGATGTGATGGTTAAACGAATTACAGATCCTTCTGTTTTCCGCAATATTTGACGAAGTAACAACTAGAAATATTATACCAACGAAGAATAGTTCCTCTCATCAAAGAATTTGAAGATGGTGTAACAGAAAGAATATTCCCTACAGTAAAATTAATAAACGAATATAACACACAAATAACTGATGAAAAATGTAAATAATAGTGGAGGACTCATACGTACTATAACGTTAGATGAAGGATCAGGAATCATGTTGCGTCGAAATGTAGCGATTTCTAATAGTTTAATAAATTCTAAAATAAATACATACTTACGTTATGCCTGTGAATTTGTAAATATCTCAATGAGCTATCCCAAATCAAGCGGTGAATCTACTGACGCTGATTTGGGCCAATCTGAGCTCAGCCAGTCCAACCTGCGACGCGCTCAATTTCCACATTTCTTGACATAGAGTCAACAAATAGATCTGTAACGTTTCAACAGGTTACGGATCATAATTATATAAATCATTCGTTATTTGTTAATTGTTACTTATTATTCATATATTTATTAAATCTATTTCCATAAAAATTAGGGTGTTCAAATAGGCACAAACAATTTTTCAAATGGTTGAATAGTAGACAAAAAATGAAAAGAATGATTTGAATAAATTTTAGTTGTTAATCGTAACGAGTTTAAACACTGACAACTGACGAGTAGAAACAATAGCGATGAGCCAATGGTGGTATAGGAGTGTGAACACGTAAAGACCTCCTGGTGAGGCTTTATGAGACCTCCTAAAAATTATTCACGAGGCAATCTCGTGTTATCCCAAGGTAAGTGGTTCTTCGAGACACTTAAACTTGATTTCAGTAGAAACGGTTCAGTGAAAACCATATTTGTACAGAATCGATTTTTTAAGTGACTGTGTCAGTTTAGCTTGCTAATGGAAATATTTCCATACTAATGCATTGAATTAATTCTTTGCGCTCATCGCGTCGGTCTCCGTGCGAATCTCCCACCACGCGATCGAACCATATTTCGCGGACATATCTCGACTTCGTTAATTTTTTATTGGCTCATGTTTGATTCAATATGGTTGACTATATCTCTGTATACTGTAATTTTGTAAAGCTCTTAATATCGAAAACTAATCTCCATCTTTTTATATATTTGTGACATTCACCAACTAGATGACGTTGTTTCTTTGATTTTCAGAATATAATGTATAAAAACGTAAGGGGCCGCTACTACGTCTAGAGGTGTACACATTGCAGTGCGGAAGAAACTGAGACTTTACTTTTCGAGACCAGCTGTATTCTCAGTTTCTATACGAAATACAGACATTCAAGCAACGATGATACTGTCGCGTAAAATGACAAAAAAAAAAGAATTTTTAAAAAAAGAAACTTTATTTTTTTTTAAGACAGTTCACAATTCCGAATTCACTGTTCACAATTACTTCCTAGCTCTAGGCACGACTTTTTAAGACTTATTTGGATGATTCTAGGGGGAGTATTTAAAAGCCTTCGGTCGTATATTTCTGAGAATGGATCGTGAGAGTGGGAAAAAGGCTTCGATCATGTGTTTCGGAGAACGGATAGAGTCATCGGATGTTATCCCGGTGGTCGCTTATGCTAGCCGCTTGGAATTTTGTTATCTAGCTGCTCTGTTTAGATTTTGTCGGTGACAATACGCAACAGTGATACGCAGCGAATAGATACACACTTTTTGATGAACGAAACCGTTTCAACCAAAAACAAAGTGAAGTGCCTCGAAGGTCTATTTGCCTCTGCTTAACACGAGATTACCTCGTAAGCGATTTTTCGGAGAAATGGAATGAAATGAAACTAATATCGAAGCATTGTTGGATAAAAACAAAAGATACACGCTATGCGGAGGTAATCACTGCCCATGCTGAAATAAAATGAAACTAGCATAGGAGCATTGTTGAATAAAAAAAGAACATACGAGACGGATGAAATGAAGTCACATGCTGAGATAAAATGAATTTAATATCGAGGTATTACTAAGTTAATAATATGCTACATGATAAAGAAAGAAAAGTCAATCGTTGAAGAAACATGATTTATTATGTTGAAATTGACATTATAATGTGACGTAATTACTAAGAAGAGAAATATCGACAAAAGGTATACAGGTTTAACGTTAAAAAAACATTGGCCATTGGAAGGAAATACAAGTGAAGTTTTGAAGAACATTGTAGAAGGAAAAAGAAGAAATAGTAGCAACAGATGTTAAAGAAATTATGAAATATTAGGTTGAAACGGGATAGAACGAGGTAAAGAATAATTGCAAAATAAAAGATAAAAGGAGGAAACACCATATTGCATGAAAAAATTTCAGTAAAGGTCAAAGTTTTAACGATTTTCGAGATATTAATATCATTCTGCGTTAACATCATTGAAAATTAAATACACTTTGTTTTTCAAATATCATAAGAAAAAGGAATCCAAGGAAGTACATTCAGAACGCGTATTCAGTGGTCTATGAATACTGAAGAAAACATCGTACGCCACACGTAGAAGCCAGTAAGCAGAAAGATAAAGTCATAATATATATTTATACAAGTTAGGTGCGCCAAAAAGTATAAAATAATTTGTATTTTATTTATATTTTATTTACACATATATGCAACAATGATTAAGATTCATTTACTTACTAAACAACGCATATGATATACTGCAAACGTCGCAAAATGCCATAGAATGCTTCTCGTATACGTACTTATGAGGCTTGAGCACCATACTATAAATTTTCTACTCTCTGATATGTATATTATTCAAATTTTAGCAAATTTATGTTTAATTTCATTCAATTGCAGTGTATTAATTACGCCACAAATAACGCCCCATGTATTAAAAACGTACAGAAAGTGTTTTGACCAAGTCGCGGGTTGACGTGTTCGCGAGATATCACGTCAACGGGAGTCGTAAATTCCCGTTACGATTCTATTAATCGACACCACGAATTGATTGATCCCCGTATTTCGGTTAGGATAATAGGGGTGGTTGAATTTGTATAACACTGCGGTTAACACGTTAAAATATATATTTTCAACAACGATTTACAATAAACGTTATGTAGGATAGAGAGTGATTCGATGAAGCTAATTCGACTGACTGGACATGAGACTGAACTTAAAAGTGACTATCCGCTCTCATGTAATCACGGAGGAAAGTTCGCTTTTCTTGTTTCATATTAGAAGGAGAGAGGGTAACCAACCCCGTTGCTCATTGGCTATAGCCGATGTTAATAAAGAAAAATAGGAGGAGAAAACCTCCTTCCCATGTGGCTGGTGGATGACTCAGTTTCTGGAAAAACCCAGCTGACAAACCCAACTTTACTGTTACATAAATACTCATTTCCTCCGTAATATTTTTGACAGCGTATAATAAACGTAATGACCTTTCAGGTACCAGCAATGAACCGAAACATTAATAGGGTTCAGCATAATGTTAACGGCTATTTAAGCTTAGGTTTATGGTGGGTCCCTAGGTTTATTGGGATCGGAATTATGGTATCTGGGGCCTTGGCTGCCAGACCCAGAGTGACGTCACGCGGACCGTCTTGCCCGGCGTAACATCCTCCCCCCGTTGAGAGGGCACCAATCAAATTCTATGTGTCAGGGGCGTCTTTTATCAATCTCCTCCACTGTTCGGGTTGAGCGGCTCGTCTGGCTCGGGTTGACAGGGTAGGGGGACCAGTCGCTTGACGCCACGATCCAGGGTGCTCGTTGCCGTTTTCACCGTAGCTGTTCTTATGACTCCACCTGCTCCTGGGTGAACTTTAATTACGCGTTCCAAGGGCCATTGCTTTGACGGAACATTATCCTCCCTGAGGATTACGATTGTGCCTTCTCGAATGCCGTGACTCCCCTTGCTCCACTTATTACGGCTGGTCAGCTCGCTGAGATACTCTCGGTTCCATCTGCTCCAGAAGTTTTGCTGATCTGGAGGATGCGCTGCCAACTGGGTAACCGTCCTGGTGGAACTGTTCTGAAATCACGCTCCGGTAAACTCGTTAGCGAATCACCGATAAGAAAATGACCGGGAGTTAGGGCAGGGAGATCATTCGGATCGAATGATATGGGAGTCAGTGGGCGTGAGTTGAGGATGCCTTCGACCACAATGACGAGGGTGTTGAGCTGTTCGAGAGTCAAGAGTTCCACGCCGACGACGCGGATGAGATGGCGTTTAAATGATTTCACCGCAGCTTCCCATAAACCGCCGAAGTGTGGTGAATTTGGAGGATTGAAATGCCATTGCATCTGCCGGTCGACGAGAAAACTCTGTATCCTTTCTTTGTGGTCTTCGGACTGCGATAGGGTCCGAAGTTCTTGCAACTCCCTGTTAGCCCCGACGAAGCCCGTGGTGCCATTGTCCGTGAAAATGATGGCGCAGCGTCCTCTCCGAGAGATGAATCGGCGTAGAGCTGCCAGGAATGCGTTGGTGGTTAGATCACTGACGAGCTCGATGTGGACCGCTTTGGTCGCCAGACATATGAATATGGCGACGTAGACTTTAACTTTCCGGCGGTTCCGATCTTTTCTCTCCTTTATGTAGAAAGGGCCACAATAATCAATCCCGACGTTGGTGAAGGGCCACGACTCGGTAATGCGCGCCTCTGGTAGATCTCCCATTAGGTAATCCATTGATGGTGGGTTGATTCGGCAACAGCGGGCGCACTTTCTAATAGTGCGCCATACTTGGCTACGGCCATCGACAAGCCAGTAGCGTTGCCTAACCGCGTATAATGTGGCCTGTGTCCCTGAATGAAGATTGTCTTGATGTTCCTGACCAATAATGAGCTCCGTTATAGGCGATTTCGGCAAACTAATGGGGTGTTTTTGATGGAAGGGTAAGGGTGCTTTCCTAAGTCGTCCTCCGACTCGTAATATACCTTCCTCGTCGAGAAACGGATTGAGGCGTTGCAGCTTCCCTTCAACGGCCATATCCCGATCCTTTTGAAGAGTACGAATCTCATCCGCAAAATGATGACCTTGTAAGATTCGTATTAACTTGTTATGTGCTGAAGTGAGTTCGTCGATGGTTAGGGGTGCCGCTCGGTTTTGTTTATGTCTCCATCGAAGACAACGAGCGACGATTCTCATTAGTTTTGACCAGGAGGAATATCTCTCGAGTATATTATGGTCGATGGGAGACCTGCTGGGTTGTCATCGGTAGGCACATGACGCCAAGCGGAGACATCGGTCTTGGTCTGTATTTCGGCCACTCGATTCGCCACAAATGTTTTTAAGGTATGCGGCGAGGACTTGATCCAATGGAGCACGATGGTAGAATCAGTCCAATATATGATCCGCGATACCTTGCTCGTTAGGTCCTTTTGTACTGAGGATATCAAGGAGGCCAGAAGAAGCGCCCCGCTTAGTTCGAGACGTGGTATGGTGAGCGATTTGAGCGGCGCTACTTTCGATCGCGCCGTGAGGAGTCGAGTACAAATGTTTCCCTTTCTGTTAGTGGTTCGCATGTAGACGGAAGCCCCATATGCTTTCTCGCTAGCATCACAAAAGCCGTGTAATTCAATGTTCGCTACGGATTCTATGATGGTCTTCCGCGGGAATCTCGCCGCATGTAGCAACGGCAATTGTGCCCGATATTTGCTCCATTCAGTATGCAGACCCGTTGGAAGGGATTCGGCCCAATCTACCTTCAATGACCAGACTCGTTGCAAGAGCATTTTTGCTCGTACGATTACCGGAGCGAGCAATCCCAATGGGTCATAAATTTGAGCGATGACCGAGCTGATTGAACGTTTTGTGAGTCGGGAAGTATCGCTAATCGTTTTGACCGAGTATAGGATGGAATCGTCGGCTGAATCCCAAAAGATACCGAGTGTTTATTAATGTCGATGACTCACCGAGATATAATTTCTTATTGGTATCTTGCTCAGGTAATCCTCCTAGCAGATCCCGGTCGTTTGAAGCCCATTTGCGGATGTTTAGTCCGGCTTGTTTGAGTAATTCCGTTAGTTCCTTTCTAACGGATAAGGCTTCGTCCTTCGTATCGGCTCCGGTCAACGCGTCGTCGACATAGAAATCCCGTTGCAGGATCGGCGCTGCTATCGGAAATCGAGGTCCTTCGTCCTCTGCCAATTGCTTAAGGCATCGGATGGCGAGATGCGGGGCTGCGGATAGACCGAACGTTACGGTATTGAGTCTGTAAGTTTCGATCTCTCCGTTATCGGCACGCCACAAAATCTTTTGATAATTACGATCTTCTGGACGTATCAGGAACTGCCGATACATTTTTTCGATATCGCCGGTAAGAACATATTGGTGTGACCGGAATCTCAATAAGATGTTTGTCAAGTCCTCTTGTAGTTTCGGGCCGGTATGAAGGGCATCGTATAATGAAACTCCAGTGGTACTTGACGCTGATCCGTCGAACACAACCCGGAGATTCGTGGTGTCGCTCGATTCCTTGGTCACGCCGTGATGTGGTAGATAATAACCGTGGTCGGTAAGGTGATCAGTGTTAATTTTCGTCATATGACCCAAGTCTAAATATTCTTGGATCACCGTCCAGTACGCGGTTTCATATTGCTTGTCGCGTTGGAATCGGCGATGAAGGGAGGCGAGCCTGCTCATCGCAACGGCCTTCGATGACCCTAGTGACGGAACCTTTTCGTTAAATGGTAACGAAACGATGTATGGGCCCTCTTTGGTTCGTCGGACATGGTTTCGGAAATGCTCCTCACACTGTCGCTCAGCTTCCGAAAGGTGTGTGGTGGATGGTCCTTCGTCGATTTCCCAAAACCGCGCGAGATCCGTTTGCAGGTCCGTCGTGGTCGCGTGGAACATGCTTTTCGCGGTTTGGGACGTTGGACTCCCCCAGATTACCCAACCGAAGCGTGTTTTCTGCAAACGCAATTCAGGCTCGTCCGGATGGTTCGAATTTGACTACTGAGTTCATTAGTCGATTGATGTTGTATATTTGTTTGTTATTTGGATTTTGTTTTAAGTCTATGAAGAATAAGGATAGCGGATTTTTCGAGATTCTATGTCTTATGTTGCTTATGTTTATTACTTCGTGGCCGTGATTTAGGAGTTCGGACTTCAGTTCGTCCAAGTTGGTTGAGTGGTGGATGTTGCGTAGTACCACTCGAAAAGGTCTTTCCTGCTTTAATTGGTATGTGTGAAAGCTAGCGTTCAGTGTTTTTAATAATTTGGTTAGTTTTCTGTAGGAGTCTGCATTGGCCGGTATGATTCGGATCAGAGATTAGGAGCGTTGGATTATCCACTGGTATGTTATGAACACTTGGGTTGAGTTGGTTTCGAATCACTTTCGACGGATGGGTGACACGTGTTGTTTTTTTGTTTTACGAACTTCACAGAGCACTAGACACACGTCTGCACGCTTCCGCACTCAACAAAAGACTAAACTCGCTACTTGATGACAAATATGCGCTTGTCGCTTCATTGTATATTTTTCGTCGGTCATATACGACAATCTGTCTGCGACACTGTAATACCACGAGCGACAGTTAGGAACACGGCCTATAGTAAGCTTCGGGGCGTAACGAGACTAGCACAAGTAAAAGTACAGACAAACTGCAGAAAGCATTCGAAAAGTGATGCAAGCATTAAAGGAAGAAAGCATTGGGTATTAAACATACTAGCTCAAAACAGAAAAAGCTACAAAATAGTAATTAGAGGACTACACCCAAGGACAAACACAAAAAATATATGTGAGGAACTAGCAAACATCGGATACCAAGCAGGAACAATAAATAATATAACCAAATATGATACGAAACTGCCATTGCCAGTTTTTCCAATAGAATTTGAACCCAAAGCTAATAACAAAGAAATTAAAAAAATCATAAACACAATAATGTAGGATCTGTACTACAATTAGTTTATTTACAATGGATTACACAGATGTTGGTTAAGCAGGAAATGATGGTTGTTTAACGTGAACTAATCGCAACGACGTACTATAATTAAGACAACTAAATAGTTGATTTGCAACTCTCGTCACTACGGTTCCAACGTTCTCTCTCACGCGGACCACAACAACAACAACACAATATCGACAACGCTAGTGTCACGTAAAAAATAACTCTCATGATGATATATATAAAAAAACTTTATTTCTCAAGAGTCCAAGGCCCTTGAGTACCAATATTACAATGCTCCAGTATCGGCTTACTATTCAGACTGGCTTGGCCGTCATTATTCGGAGTCCAAATACTAAGCGAGAACAATGGAAATGATGAAGGGGATATTATTTTTGGAAGTTCCTTATCAGGGTGGCGAGGTGTCAACTGACCGGAGGATATCTAGAGGTGGTAGCCTAAGGTGACGTCAGGGTAAAAGAATTTGGGGTTACTCTAGCAACACTATCTCGACAACGCAATTCGCACTCCCTGACTTCTCGGTTTACACTCTCCCACTTCTCAACTAACACTCTGAATTCTCAACTAACACTGACTGTTAATTCGTCTTTCTCTCTTAGCATCGCTTTGTCTTTTCTCTTAGCCCCAGTACGCACGTATTGCGCAACCGTACGTGGCCAGGGTCACGCAGGCCATTTCCGCGAAACTATTCGATTAAAGGGCCGACGATATATTGTTGGGCCCGTCGGCACTTCGGCTTTTTCGCGACTTTGTTTATAATTCGCCTGATATCTCGTAGACCTTTCGTCCATGATACTACAATAGTAACAATTGAGCTACCTCGTTATAAGTAGGAAATATCGCTATGCACATGTTTTCAACAATGCCCATACACAAAAAGCTATCGCAACAGAATTCCGGCGTGCGTCAAATGTGCACAAAACCACCTAACAAGAAACTGCCCATACACAGGAAAGATAAACGAAGTAAAATGCTATAACTGTAATGGAAACCACCCAGCAAGCTATAAAGGCTGCGAAGTCAGAAAACAGCTACAACGAAAACTGTTTCCATCGCTTCGGAGCAAAACATACGGCAACCAACCGTCTCAACAAGAAATTGCAGAATCAGAGCCAACACCAAATGTATAAAACCGAAAATTTACCGAACACTAACCATAGAAATATGAACAC
>JACXIX010001371.1:0-16693 GCA_014737535.1 Bombus cullumanus | reverse complement strand
ATTTAAAAATATTCTTATAACTACAGCAAGATACAGATATCAAGATTATGCGTGTAAAATTTGGATTGGATAACATTGGTAGAAGTTATCCAATTCTAGAAGAGAATACTCATTACTGAAACACGCAAAAACAGAGTTATAAACGTTTCTCTATTTCTATCTCTTACCACATTATTTCCATTTCTTACCTCATACTAATATTTAGTTCCGTCACTTTTGCCTCGAATAACATCTCTAGGACGGTTTTTCATACTGTGTTCTAATTTTTGTGTGATATTTATGTCAACATTATTCCATATTTAACTAATTGTATGTTTTCATGTCGTTTCCTTATTTATTTTACAATTATTTAATCTTCTACCCATTCCATCCCATATATATCATATTGAGTTTATATCTTGGGTCACTCTTTTACAGCCCAGGTACAATGTTTCGGATCAATATTCTATTGAAAGTAAAGATTATGTATTTTTAGCATTTTACTTCAGATTTTTCTTTAATATGTTCAAATACTTATATCGGATTAAAATCCAGTTTATAAATACTAAGTTCTCATTATCATTGGCTGCCATACAACTCCATGACAAAACCACTTCCGTGTTTTACCGCCGGGCGTAAATTTCGTATTTCTATTTTAGTATTGGCTTTTCTCCACACATAATTGTGCTCATGAGACTGAAAAATGTTGAATTTACTTTCACCGGAAAATATTTCAGTATTCCAGAAACTATTGTCTTTAATAATAAATACTTCTCGTTAAAGAGATAGCCCATGTGAGCTATCTTTAATTTCTTAATGACGTGTGTAAAGCGTTTCGTCTGTAACGTACAATATCAAAACATTATGAGCTCAGGATATGCGGTTCGTTAAAAATAATTAAAAATATTATGAGGCTTAATGTGTAACAAAAAAAAAAATTTTATTTTAAGAACGAAATGATAGCACATGTACATACACAACATAAATTGTAACTAAGAATAATTACTTATCAAACGTATATACTTATTTAATAATGGGTACATCCCCCTTTATTTTCTATTACTTGTATTGTACGATTTGCATTCAATTTATATAGTTTCTGGATGTAATTTTGACTTAACGTATTCCATTCGCGTATACGCCGTGAACAAGTTCTGCTCAGCAATTTTCAATAATATTAAGGTCCGGGGAGCGTGCAGGCCACGGCAAAATAGATATATTATTTTCATTAAAGTATGATTGGACCAATCTTGATGTGTTTACAGGTGCATCATCTTGTTGAAAGACGTGATCATGCCCAGAAATGCGTTCTGCATGATTATTTATTTGTTCTTTGATTAAATTTATGTATCGGACACTATTCGTTCTCCCATCGATGAATTTAATAGTTGTCTTGCCGAAATAACCGATGCTGGCCCAAACCATCACGTTGGATCCTCCCATTTGTCGTCGAATTGCCGACATTGTCTCTTTTCTTGTGTCATGGAAATAATATTGGAACTCATCAAGACCATCCAAATTGAATCTTTTTCGTTTGAAAATAGTACCCTTCTCCATTTCTTTTTCCAATGCATTCTTTCTTTTGCAAAGCGTAAACATTCTACTTTGTGCTTCGTTGTTAACGAAGGTTTCTTTTTCAATTTTAGCCTCTTGATATTTTTATAGGATAATAGAATTCGAAGAACACTTGAAACACTGACATTAACACTAGATTTTTCCATTATTTGCTTCATTTATTGTTTGCGTTAACTGCGAGTTGGAAGCTGCACGCAAAATTGCCCGCTTATCACGATCGGATAACGATGACGGCCGACCAGTACTTTGCTTTTTGCCATAATCATCAACATTTTTTAAGAAATTGTGTATTACTTTACGACTTCTTATTATCACTTTCGATATTTTTACTACTGATAATTATTGCTGCTTTAGTTCTAAAATTTGCTTTTTTCACACTCGTTTAATCTTTTTCCGCGTCCCATACTTACAAATTTATGTAATATATATACTGCGTTACGTAAGACGACTCTTTGTCTAAACCAGGCCGCTCAATCGTTACGTGAATATACAGTTCGATGCACGTGGCAAGGAAAAGCCTGTCAACTGGTCGTGAACCACGAAGACGGTTTCGCGTTGTACGCAGCTGGAACCAGAGGCATAGGAGATAAACGGGGTGAGTCCAAGCTCATCTCCGACTCCTCTGAGATCTGGAGAAGATCCTTTGATAAACTGAAGATGTCCGCGGACGACGGGGCGCGTCTACTGTAGCTCGACTTTGGCGGCGAGGATGGCGAGATTGTGCTGGACCTCGAGAGCTGTCCCAAGCCGATCGTGTTCTTTCTCCACAACTTTCTCTCGGCGAAGATCCACCAGCTTGGCCTGAACGCATAGAGGTACGAGGGGACCCCCACGGAGGCCCCCGACCTGCCACCCCACACCACCAAGTCCGTCATCAGCGTCTTCCTTCACTGAGCTCCTCGAATTTCCCAGAAACACAAGAAGGAAGAGAGGAAGAGGAGGAGAAAGGAAAAGAGGTGGGTGGCAGGCAGGATACGCAGGAACGAGGAAGAAATAGTTATTCGACGGACCAGAGGAAGAGACACTCACGAACTTGCACCTTCAATTTCCATCTGGAAATCGCGATATTCCTATTGTAGGACAACTACGCTCTTCCTTATTTCCATCGAAACGACGACGATTAGGACGATGTATGTGCGAGCTGTGCAGACACTCTTCATCGTGATAGACAGAAAGAAAGTATAATATAAATCGGGTAACGACGATGGAGAGAAGAGTAGCGGTTTGATCGTTAACTCGAAGCCATCCAACGCGCGATTTTGCCGGAAAGTTATCCGAACACGCAACAAGTAGACTAGAAAGAAGTGGAGGAAGGTCCGTTGCTGGGAGTCGTAACTAATCCTAAGTAACCGTCTAAGTAACCGATTAAACCTATCTACCTAAACTAAAGAACAAAATGAAGGAAAAACCGCTATGTAACGAACGAAATAGTACAAGAGAAAGGGAAAGAGAGAGAGAGAGAGAATAAGAGAGCGAGTGGGTGTATTTAAGAGAAGGTGAAAGTAGTCTCTGATCGAACGCTCAATTTCGGAGAACCTTAGCAGAGAAAGCTAATCAATTACTGTCCAACAGCCGCCAGTTCGCTCTACCACGGAGGATCGACTGACCATGGGGCTTCGACCTCTCCTCCACGCCGCCGCGACAAACGAACTTCCTTCCTCCTGGGTAAAAATAAAGAGGGAAGAAAATGGAAAAGACGGAGGAAGGTTTGGAAGAACCGACGACCAAGTAAAGTTGTCGTATCGTGGCTAAAAGTTTCGTAACGTCGTACGAAAGCGACATTAAAGAGTTCGTGCACGTTGATCTCTGCCAGAATACCGGCTGATGGCGAAACTTCCCGACGGCAGGCGTCTCCTTTTCATACCGCCCTTCGATATTTATGTCGATATCGTTACGCGAGAACAGTACTACTCGTGTCTTGGAGTTTCTTCGAAGAATTTATCGCCTACGAAAATTCGGCTATGCTCTGTCCGCGATTGAAAGAAAATGGCATGTATCCTGTATAGTGGAGAATTTTTCAAAGGCGGAGAGGCGAAACGTGGATCAACAGGGTCGATGTAACAACGGACGCTCGTTAATAATTGTTTTTTACGATTCGTATTTTTAACGTGAATAAATGTAAGATGCGAAGAAACGTCGATGTGTGTACTGGTCAGTAGCGACTCCTGTCGATCTCGCCTAGTTCCTCGCGGAGATAACTGACGGATAAACGAGAGACCTCGCTTCCATCTCACCTCTGTTTGCTTCGAATTATTTCGATCCTCTTTCTTCGTAAACTTAAGCCATCCTTCAGCTTGCAATATCGAAGTTTCCCATCAGAGAGGGAATTCTTGAACTGTAAATAAACCGTCGTGTAAAACTCATCTAATGCCCTAGTTTCAATATCCGTCGTACGATCCGCGGGTGCCGTGCGAACCCAGCAACAAACCCGTGACTTTGAACAACCAAATGTCGAGGAACGAAGGTTGAAGATCGTTCAGACAAGGGACGAATTGCCATCGAAAGACCGAGTTATCCCACAGGATGGGCGGGAATCGACGGTAAAACGGCGGAATTATTCGCATTACGAGTACTGCTGCGAATTATCGATGCTCAGAGAGATATGAATGTTGTCCGTATAAGAGTCGAGCATTCCTTTTCATCCGTTTTATAGAGGAGAGATATAATTAAGTAGAACATATCAACGAAGCCACGTACCATTGATTGTGTCTGTTTCGTCGTATGCCATTGTCGTTCGTTCTTTTCGCGGCGAAACAAATCAAAGCAGATGTATTTAAAAAAGGAAGATTGGTTTCTAGTCTCTTGGCAGGCAATCTGTTCTCGCGTTTGTATATAGATACAGCGGTCAGACGAGGATTCGTGACATCGACGATGGGCAGATAGCACATACTGTCCGCGTTTCTTCGATCTTATAAGAAGGTTGAAGGGTTGTTTAGCGTAATACGAAGCTCTCGTGCATCGATTGTGTGTTGTAGATTTTTCGTGTGAATGATACGTACGGTCACGAAACGATGCGATCGAGTTCGACATGATTGAGCTCGTGATCTAGCGTGGATCGTTGGACCTGAGATTCGGTGTTAAAGAGAAATCGCAACGATTTGTGAATACACGCGAATCCACGCTTATTGTCGATAATAGCCGCGAGGTGAAACGATCGTTCACGGGCTTAATAAATACCGGCACTAAAATTGTTAAAGTGGCTGATCATGGACAGCATTTAACGCGTTAAAACGATCGGTAGGAACACGAGGATCCGACAGACTGACGCGGATCAGCCGTATTACCCGTACGATCAACGATTCCACCCAGTTTTTACCACAATTCCGTAGCAATTACCGAAATTGGCTGGAACGCGACGGAGAATTTAATTCTACAGGCATGTCATAGTGAATCACCAGGGGACGACGGTTGCTTATGACACATCGAGAAACAGAAATGAGGGGATCGATCAGTTTGTGCCGTCGATTATCTTAATCGTAACAGGAATTTACGACATCCGTTGACGTGCTTTCTCGCGTTCGCGTCTTTCCGCGAATGGTCGAATAAACATGGTCCTTCGAGTAGGTTCATGTGTCAGGGAAAAGTGCACTTACCAGTGACCACACAGTGTCACGTGAATACTTCAAAACCAGCAGCGGGAGCGTTATCACTACAGCGAAGCCAGTAACACGAGGAGCGTCACCTACGAAGAAGCACAACCCATTGGCAAGGTAATGCAACCACGCAGCCTGCCGCCGCAGCTGGATAATTATCAACGCAACGAATTCCAACAACTTTAATGACACAACCAAACGAGCGGCCATCGGAAGGAACGCTTTCCTCGCTAAGCATACACGCAATGGGATGGAAGAAAGACGACCAGGAAACATCGGTGGCGCTGGTAACAAAAGGCAACAATTATAAAAGGGAACAGCAGAAGCAGTCAAGCAAACGTGAATACGAGAAACAAGGACCAAGTTGTTTCAACTGCGGAAAAGTTGGCCATCTAAAGAAGGATTGCTTTAGATGCTTTATATGCAAAAGGAAAGGCCACACTAGTAAAAATTGTTTTAAAAATAATAAAGGAAACAACAGTAGAGATAATCAGGGAACCAGAAATCAAAATCGAGATCACAGCAGAATTGGCCTATTAGGAAGCACCTCAGCGATGCAAGCGGCAAACCATAATGTTTGGATAATCGACTCAGGAGCTACGGATCACATGACAGGACGACAAGAATGGTTCAGCGTCTTCGAAGAATTCGGCGGGAGTAACTATGACTCTCTTGGCTGTATGGCTGCATGCCGCCTTAAAACGATATGTGGTCGACCTTGGTGAGTATAGTTGCTCGGGGGCAGAGAGGGCTTCGGCTCTTTCTGCCCAAGTCGCACTCCTACCTCCCCGTGGTACCGCCGGTAACATGCTCGCTGTGTCAGCGTGGGGTGTGATCCCCCGGATGCGGCGCGCATGGCTAAACGGAGTGTGGCGACGAAGGAGCGAAAGACGAACATCAAAAATCGGCTTGCCGATTTAACGGTGATTTATCACCGTGAAGAAAATGGAACATTTCCCTAGAAAGGAACTCGTTCCTTCGATGGATTTTTGGCACGACCGGACTGTCAAGGCAACGATTGGTTAAAGATGGGAAAAGAGGAACTGGAACACAAAAAGCTTGTCAAATTGGATACTGATGATGGTGAAGCCTCGGACACGGCGCCTCTCGGTCCCGGGGGTGCTGTGGCGGATTTTTCCGCTCTGGAGGGGACCACTGTTGACGAACCGGCAATGTCCACGGACACGAGTTTTGGAATAACGGTGCCACTCGTGGGTAACCAGGTTGCCTGCCCCGTATGTTCGAAAAGGGCAGCTCGATCAACATCATACGACAGCCCGCATTAATTGGAGATGTAAAGATTGTGGGAGAGGCTTCCAGAAGCTTCATGGGGCGAGATGCCACTTGCCTCGTTGCAGTGGCCCAAGCCAGAGACCCGAAGTCCCTTATTAGTGTGAGGCCTGCCCCATGAGCTTTGGGACGCAGAGAGGGCTGTCTACCCACGAACGGCATGCGCACCCTGCCATTAGGAACGTCAAGAGAAGGGGAGCGTACCCCCCGGATAAAAGAATGGACGTTCGAGGAGGTGGCTCTCCTGAAGGAGCTCTGTAAGATCTATAAAGATCACAGATATCCTAATAAAATGATCAGTGAGGTCCTCACCAATAAAACAATCGACCAAATTAAATATCAGGGAAGGAAATTAAGATTACTTGGTGAGAACACGAGCCCTCAGGAGGCTACCCAGGTGACAGAGGGAGGGTGCGATCCCGTCGATCCAGGCAGTGCGCGTTTCGAAGAGCCTGGAATCGGCGTAAATGAACTTGAAAGTTGGATGTACGTTCATGGATACGGGCGGCAAAGGAAAAATCAAAGTAGAGACTTTTGTGGACGGAAAATGGGTAGCATGTACAATGAAGTATGTCTTATATGTACCAGGTATGAAAAGAAATCTATTTTCCATTAGATCTGTCGCAAGGAGAGGCATAGATTTCTGTATTCTAAAGGAAGGGAAAAAATGTATATTTTTACAAAACCAGAAAGTAATAGCAAGAGATTCTGTTATCGGAAATTTATATAAGGTCGATATGCGAGTTATTTTACCGTCAGTTTGCAATCTTAGCAATAGAGCGGAGTCAAACGCGGACACGCTACAATTATGGCACGAACAGCTATGTAATCAGAACATAAGACACGTTAAGGAATTTTTAAAGGATTCGAATATGAATGTTGTAGAGAATAGTAACTTTTTCTGTGAAGGTTGCGCGTACGGGAAACATCATAGATCGAGTTTTCACGAGAAAATCAAGCGTGCGACTAAACCTCGCGAAATTATTTATACGGATGTATGTGGACCTATGGAAGTCGAGTCATTAGGCAAGAAACGATATTTTCTTACATTTAAGGATGATTTTTCGAAATTCACGAAGATTTACTTCCTACGACATAAATCAGAAGTAATCGAAAAGCTGAAAACCTTTTGCCTAGAAGTCGAGAACCAGTTTAACAGTAGGATCAAAGAAATTCATAGTGATGGGGGGAAAGAATTCAAAAACAAAGAAGTTGACGAATTTTTAAGAAGTCAGGGAATTAGGCACACGATTAACGTCCCATACACTCCTGAACAGAATGGTGTCGCAGAAAGAGAAAATAGAACAATAGTAGAGGCAGGTCGGTCGATGCTATATTCGAAATCAAATCTACATGAACACAGCAGTGCGTGTCATAAACAAGACCGGCAGTCAGTCGAATTAGCTTCATCGAATCACTCTCTATCCTACATAACGTTTATTGTAAATCGTTGTTGAAAATATATATTTTAACGTGTTAACCGCAGTGTTATACAAAATCAACCACTCCTATTATCCTAACCGAAATACGGGGATCGATCAACTCGTGGTGTCGATTAGTAGAATCGTAACGGGAATTTATGACTCCCGTTGACGTGATATCTCGCGAACACGTCTCCCCGCGACTTGGTCGAAACACCTATAGTCCCGTTGCTCGGTTTGACACAATTAGATTAATGCTCAGTATTGCGGCCAAAAATAATTTACGCCTTGGACAGTTTAACATTAAAACCGCAATTTTTATATGGAAGTATAAAAGAAGACATCTATATGAAACAACCTAAAGGCTATGATGATGGTACGAATCGCGTTTGTAAATTGTTAAAAAGCCTATATGGCTTAAAGCAGTCTCCAAGATGTTGGACGGAACGTTTCACAAAATTTATTTCAGATTTAAAATTTTATCATTATTGTTTTTATATTTATACAGAAGATGACAAATTAATATTGATGACCATATACGTAGACGATGGACTAGCAGCTTTAGACGAATCTCTAATCGATCAATTTTTCAATAATTTAAGTAACTAATTCAAAATTACGAGTTCTGCACCTATCGAGACTAATTGGAGCGAAAATAACATAATAAAGATAATAATGATTATAACGCACCATACAGAGAAGCTGTAGGAAACTTAATGTTTTTACAAACCGTAAGTTGACCAGACATTAGTTTTGCATTAAATATAGCGTCGAGACACTTAGAGAATCCAAACGAGCATCAGTGGAAATTAGTCAAACGAATTTTGCGCTACATAAAAGGGACCGCAGACATGGGACTCTTCTATACGAAAGCAGGCAGGCTCGAAATCTTTAGCGATGCTGACTATGCAGGCGACAAAGAAACAAGAAAGTCGACATCAGGCGTTGTGTGTAAGTATGCGAATGCGGCCATTACATGGCAATGTAAGCGACAACAATATATAGCTCTATCTACGACAGAAGCTGAGTATGTCAGTGCAGCCTCAGTAGCGAAAGAAATTATGTGGCTAAAGAAAATATTTCTTGAATGTAAAATAGAGATCTTTAAGTATATGCTATGTGTAGACAATACTAGTTCCGTGAAATTAATTGAGAATCCAGAATTCCATCAAAGAAGTAAGCATATTGATGTAAGATATCATTTCTTGCGAGATTTATACAATAGAGGCGAAATTGATATAACATATGTAACAAGCGAAGAGCAACTGGCAGATATATGTACAAAAGCGTTGTCAAAACCAAGATTTGAATATCTGAGACAAAAGTTAGGTTTGAAAAGTAAAACAGATATTAAAAGGTAATTGTTTGTAAAGATGTAGAGTTTTTAGGAAGGATGTCGAAGTGGTTATCACTTCTAAAAGAAAAATTCTAAATCTGGACATTTTTAGTCTCCTCGTAGCTCTTTAGTAATAAATTAATTTGAATGGAAAAGGAAAGGCGATCGTTATCCGTATGTGTACAGTTTTTGCGCGTGACTTTGTTGTAAGACGCGTCGTCGGTTAGCCGTTTCGTTTCAGTTTCGTCTCACTTTGGCCGCTGTTTCGCTCCAGGTACGATCCAAGTAAACACTTGCTCCCCCGGCTTTCGGAATATCGCAAGAATTTACCAGCTCATATTATTATTATACTTGTACTTTCACTTCTATATTTTAAAATATATTTTTCTACCTTATAATTTATCCACGCGTCTCTGTCTTTATTTACCGAATAACCTCAACAAGAACAACGACACACCCGAACCGACTGGCTGTGGAAACGATCAAAGCAAGCATAGATAGAAGATTGAAAAGGAAACACCCAACGGATCTTATTAAGGACGTAGCCTAGTAAACGCGATGATGGAGCCCTACTGGGGGTAACCATCCACATGTTATATTTAATCCACAAGCTATACCATTTTATCAAATGTCCTACTCGACAAATTCTAAAACTTAAATAAATAAATTACAAAAAAATATTTGAAACAAAAAAAAAAACCATGCGTGTATCATCTGCCTTTGTCTCGGCTTATTATAGTAGCGAGGATATTTTATTAGGAATATGAGCACAGGCTTTTATTGCGATATACAATGAATTATGACTGGAATTTGTGAGATTCCGCGAATTTTGCTTTTCGTAATTATTAGTACACGAATTCACGGAAATGTTCGAACACTTGTAAACACTTTTTTATGAATATATTACATTTATACAATTTCACGTCCAGTATTGCGATTATCACTATGGGACTAAAATCAAAAATTTCATTAAACTAACTGAAATGAAAATGAAATTTAAGATTAATTAACACATAATTTATTATTTCAAAATGTTACTGTTTATTTTTATTTCGAATAAAATTTCTCCAAGTCTGATTAGAAAATAGATATTACAAACGCAGATGGATTATATTAGAACTAAGTTAAAAAAATATCATTAATAATACAGTTGCTGATCATTTTTACGATAAATAATCGACCAATGTTCGCGACTAATGATATTATGTTAATGCAACAAAAATCTCTCATTTGCTACTGGTATTTTCACATTCTATTATCCTAAGCAGCTGTTCGCTTAACGATCTTCAAGAGACCATACTTCTAGGTCGTCAGCTTTACTAAATTCTCCTCTGCTCGTTTAGGAATGCAGAACGCTGGAAACTTCCCGAGCGATTTCTTTCGCGAACCGGAGTTTCGTTCGCGATCAGGCCGTGATTAAACAGAATCTCAAAGTTCGATGCGGTGCTTGCTGTTACGTTCTATTTAGTTTTAACTGACATTCTCTACAGGTTCTTACATATTCTTGAATTTCCTTCTTCATGTTTCCCCAATAATAATGCTGTCGTATTCTCTGACAAGTCTTCGTTACTCCTTTGTGTCCTGCCACGGATGACTCATGTTTTTCTCGTATTATATTATTTTTCATTTCAACTGGTGATGTGATTACTTCCCCAGTGCAGATGGTGATAGTTATGGTTTTCTCCATAAATACTTCCTTCAATTTCTTGATTGTGTGTCACCAGGGTATTTCCTCCAAATTTCCTTTGATAATGCTAAAGGACGTTAATTGTTTTTCGTTTACTACGTCTAGTAAGGATCTCAACGAGTCTTTCGTAACGTGGTAGCCTTCCCATTTTCTTCATCTTCAAGGCTCCTTTATTTATCGTAACTGAGTCTCGCGTTTCCAAACTTTTTAATTGCGCAAGTACCGTAGGTCTTGCGTCTTTTCCTCGTTGCCGAGTTGTTTCAGAGTTTTCCTCGGTCGAGGTATCCAATTGAAATCTTTTTAGATGTGGATATCGATCTGGCGAATCTCCTTTCCTCTTTCTAATCGGCAGACATACCTCTGGCGGGTTTCGAGACAATGCATCTGCGTTTGCATTTGTTCGTCCTTCCTTGTATTGAATATCAAACACAAAGTCTGATAATTTCGGTTTCCATTTCCAAATTCTCGACGTTTTATCCTTAATGGAATTCATCCATACTAACGGTTAGTTACTATGGTCAGTTACTACAGTAAATTTCCTACCATACAGGTACGGTCTGAAATGCATCGCGCAGTAGACGATAGTCAGACATTCCTTTTCTATGGTAGAATAGTTTTGTTCTGCGGGGTTTAGTAGTCTAGAGGCATACGCGATTGGCAAATCTTTTCCAATCGGTCTCTGACTCAATACTTAAAAATCCGGATATTGTAGAATAGGTTTTGTCATTAATGTTTTTAAATTGTTGAATGCATTTTCTTGATTTATGATTTATATCCAGATAGGCGAATAGTCCTACTCCTTGCAATCCTCAGAGCACTGAGTTTATCAAGCGTTGAAAAATTGTTGGGGCGTTTTTTTAATCAAGGCATCCTCCTGGCTCATTCGGAATTGGTGGAAGCCTGATGCCAAGTCAAACGTGGAAAAATATTTTGCTCTTCCTAACTGATCCAATATTTCTGTGATGTTGGGGAGCGGATAAGCATCGCCGATCGTTTTATCATTAAGCTTTCTATAATCAATAACTAATCTCCAACGTTTGTTTCCTTGCGAGTCTGGTTTCTTCGGCACAATACATAACGGAGAATTATACGGAGATACTGTTTAATATGATGATGATATGATAATACGGTATATCATCCGTTGTAATTATTCGATTCTGAATATGAAATCTATCTTGATCCTGCTCTCCTCTTTGTTCAAGTGTTCGAGGCGTAATAATTCAATTATTTTGTCAACTCTACTTTCTTTTGATTTTGAAATAGCATTGCACGCCATGCTAGGGAGTGAGGTGAGATTTTCAAATTCTCTAATTACCATTGCAAGTGTAGTAAATTCGTAGTCTCTCCATGTGGTATTTATTATTCTCATATAACCTCGTCCCTTATGGTTCACTAAGGTAGACTCCCTTAATTGGCTCGAGTTTTGAAATAAATCCCTCGTTTATCTCTGTTACGTCGCGTGGGACATCTGCACACCATACCTCCATACTTGGCAGCCAGCTTCTTCGAGATCGCGTCTCCCCGCGAACGTGCGAAAGTTCATGGTCCTTCGAGCCGGATCACGTGCCAGGAAAAGTGAACTCACCAGTGATCACACAGTGCCACGTGTCCACATGGAATCCAACAACAGAAGTGTATCACTCCATCGAAGTCAGTGACGTCAGGAGCGTCACCTTCGAGGAAGTATAGCCCATTGGTCGAGGCACGCAACCAGGCATCGTCCCGACGTAGCTGAATAAGCATCCAACAGAAGCTTCTATCACGTAAGTCGGACTGCATCACGAATCATGCCGACCCCAGCAAAGCTCAACTCTATGCGGCAAAAACGCGACAAGTATGTCAACACGATCAAGTCCATAGAGAGCGTGATCGACCAGTATTAGACCAGTATTAGTAAGAGCATTAGCCTCTTGGAAAAGTATGAGGCCCAACTCTAGGAAGAGTGGAAGCGGTTCCGACTCGCCCACGAGGAGCTAGACGATCACGGCGAAGCAGACTTCACGTTGGAAAACCAGATTCTACACACCTACGTGGCTCTGGACTCTCGATTGACGGAACTGATACTGGCTGAACAACCGTCAGCCCTGTCGGCACATAAAGGCAGCGATTTTTCCGAAGCGAAGATGCATTTGCCAGAAATGCGGCTACGAGTATTGGACGGGAAATTCGAACAGTGGAACGCATTCTACAGTACGTTCTCCTCGTCGATAGATAATAACCACTGTCTCACAACCTTGCAAAAATTTCACTATCTGCGGGCCTCCATAACCGGAGAAGCAGCGAATGGCGTGAATTCGTTAAGCTTCCATGAAGAAAATTACCCTAAGGCTCTGGCCATCCTCAAGAAGAGGTACGACTGTCCGCGACGTATCGTGGCATGGCACAGTCTTGCCATCATTAACCATCCGAAGTTAACTGAATGTTCTCCAACGGCCTTAAGAGATTTGATCAACGTCGTAAGAGAAAACATCGATGCACTAAACACTCTCGGAGAAGTCACCAATGCGAACTGCATCATACTCAACATCATCAGTTCGAAGTTACCAGATCATATCAGACAACAATGGGAGCTGACGCTACCGAATAAGGAGGTTCCTCAATACACGGATTTCCTGGATTACATCGAGAATTTAGCACTCACGGGCACCTCGCCCTCTGAGATCAAGCAGACAAGATCACAGGAACGACCCAAGAGAGTCCGTCGACAGGAGCCACGAGGACACGTATTCACCGCATCCCAGGTTCAATCAACCTGCTACTCCTGCCAAGGACAACACCCCATCTGGCGATGCGATGCATTCAAATCGAAAACCGTAAGTAAACGCTTGAAGGACGCAGAGAAAGGGCATCCTTGTGCTTGAATTGCCTGAAAAAGGGGCACACGGCGCGTGATTGTTATGCCGGCTCATGTCGGGTATGCGGAGGACGACACCACACGATGCTACATCAGAAAAGACAGCCGTCGAGGTCGAATTCCTCTACCTCGAGCCGAAGTTCCTCCTCGTCAAGCAGGAGAATAGCATCACCCTCGTCATCCACAGGTAAGCGGGAAAACTTCGAAAAAACACAATTCAGGGACAACACGGACGAATTCGCCCCCAAGTCCACCTGGCAGTCCGAGACGGACACATACTCACAAGCAATGACGCCAGAAATCCGGAACTCCGATAAGGACCGACCACGAAATACGAGACCAGCAGTTTCCGAGGCATTGTGCAATGATATAATAACTACAGCTCAAGTTCACATGCTAACCGACAAACAGCAACCGATCCAGTGCCGTGCGCTCCTCGACACCGGATCCAGCATGAATTTCATCACAGAGAAGCTTGCAAATACTCTCGGAGTCAGGCAAAAGAAGTGTTCGGTCCCAATTGGAGTCCTCGGCACATCAACGACGACAGCAAGGCGTTTCATAGTGGCTACGATCACCTTCACTGACGGAAAGTACGAACGTACCTTAACGTTCCTGATCATCCCGGCCATATCGACCCTGATACTAAGCCAACGCATCGATCGTTCGGCGCTTGATATACCCAAAAATATCAAGCTGGCCGATCCACGATTTCATGTTTCCACGATCGACTATAATTAGAAATTTGGAAAATCGATGCGTGCTAATCTCTGCTGATGATATATTTCGAAAAAGAATTATACCGACATCGAATGAACGTATCCAGCTGTAAATCCTTTCAGCAGACAGACGTTGTCAGAGTCCGACTTTATCGTTTTTGCAGCATCACCGACTTTTCGTTTAAGAAAAACGAGATAACGATCCAGTATATAGTATCGCAGCGATGTTTAATACTGCTCGTGGAATTTCGCTTTTTAAATGGTTTCTTTTCCTTCTCTTCTGCTCAAACTTTTTACGTACCCGTCTGTGCATCATTTCGGTGGCCCCCGAATCATAAATTACGCCTTCTTTAAAAATTAAAACCAGACATCATGGTAAAAAGTAAAAGTTTCAAGTGCTACGGCTTTTCTTCGAGTCACACTTTACGCTTCGAAGTAGTACACGAAGGGAAGAAAATCTAATGCGCATCGTTCTTAAAGTAGCCGACGAAAATGTTTGCACGCTTACCATAGAAAATTTGTACGCATGTATACGTATATCGCGTGTATTATATGAAACACGTTTGACAATTAATTGATAATATTCTGAATTTGGTAAAAAAGATGGAAAACGTGATTTATCATCTTTTTCCTCTCTAATCTTCATATGCATATGCACGTGGCCGTCTTTGATGAAAACATTATTAATTCAGAAAAATTAAATATATCCATATTCATACAGCATCGTCAAATTATATAAGGGACTTTTAAAAAAATTGTCTAAAAGCGCCGACTTGTATAATTAACTAAATTAAAGGGACTTCTTAATTTGAATAACATCACACTGGGATTCTACTAGCATCATTTTTAAATTGATGTTTGATGCAAAGCAGTAGCTGCCATCTGAATTTCATATTTTAAGTCTCACTTTTATGAAATACACAAAATAAAGCATTGTTATTTTTGAAATTATAAAATTATTATGTAAATTGCTTTTTCTGTACCAATCAATCGAGGTTACATGAAAGTAAAAGATAATAAGATCAGTGTCCTGAACAGTTTTACTTTAAACATTTATTTTAATTATTGATATGAGTGGCCGTAAGACCTTCCATTGCGTTATTTAAGTGAAACTGGAAAATTACAACATTTAAAGTTAAACGCACGGAGAAGTATACTCAACAAGGTACATACTTTTAACGTGAATTATCCAAAAACATTAACTTTTAACGGTAGCTTTCATCTTAGATCTAGATAGTGAAACATAGATACGTATTAAGTTCAGTTTATAATTATAATTATTGTATGAACGGTTTCTATTATCTTATCAGTACAAGATTATGCAAAACACTTTACCTCTACAATTATACGAAGTAAAACTATTAAAGCAGTTCCTTCGTATCGGAATACCGATTACGGTAGAAGATTCTCTTTACAAAAGGAACTACTATAGAATTAAGTAAACCGACTGAAACTATCGTAGATAATCAACGACGAACAATATCAACATCGATAATTTCTCAACGCTCTTTCAACATTTTTCCATAAACTTTCTAACACTTATGAACAAGTGTGCACATCGTTACGTACACGCTGTATGAAATCATTACCTCTGAGGCATTACTTATATGAGTAATACTTACACTAATAACCGACAAATCCAATTATTCAACAACGTCTGTGTCATAAACGTGAAGAGGGCTGCTCGACTAGGAGGCATCTTTCACGCATCTGGAGGTCTCGTAAATCCCGCTAACATACGGAGCTTACTGTGAGAAAATCGTCGTAGCGTTTGACCGTCGCGTCTTGTGTCACGGACGTTTATGACTTTCAGACTACTTTAACTGTGACATACCACGTTGTTCTCGCCAATGTGCACAAAAAACCGTATATATACATATAGAACCATACGTTCTATGTACAACCAATGTTGTACGTACTTGCACGCATATACATATACACTCCCGTTCATAAGTACTAGAACACTTACGCGAAAAATGATTAAAAAATCATCCGAATCCGTAGAAATTATTACTTAAAATAACTTAAGTAATATTACTTAAAAATTTATGAGGATAACTCTGGAGTGATAAGTATAGCAAAGTACGGAAATTTTACAAAAAATTCTAAACACATTGAAGTTCATTGCCGCTATGTTCACGAGTGCTTAAAGGAAAACGAGATAAATATAATTAAAGTAAGTACAGACGAAAATACTGCGGATATTTTTACGAAGAGAAATTACTGGGTAGAGAGAAAT
>JACXIX010001370.1:0-11780 GCA_014737535.1 Bombus cullumanus | reverse complement strand
TATTCTTAATCTTTATCTCTAACTTTAAATTTAAATACATAGATTTTTGTATATGTAAACACCCTTATTTCTTCTCTAGTATTATATATGTGTGGCGGCACTCTACAGCACAAATACCGCCACTCGACACTAACATCTATCGGACGACGGTAGCGCAGTAGTTAGCGCATTAGGTTACGAACGTTCGGAACCCGGAATCAAATCCCGGCGACCGAAGTCCGATTTTTCTTCCACGATTCTAAAATAGGAAGAAAATATAGCTGTACCCCTAGCACCGACATCTACAGCCAGAAGCAACTACCATCACGGACAACACATAACATAAGCCACCTCAAACCACGAACAAATCAGAATACGAACTGTTCGCGGCCAACGGAACGCGGATCGCGACATACGGGAACTGTCACGGTTTCCCTCAATCTAGCGTTACGCCGAGCCTTCAAATGGCGTTTTGTAGTGGCCGACGTACAAACGCCTATCATTGGTGTAGATTTCCTGAGCCACTACGGGTTGCTCGTAGACCCGCGCAACAGACGACTGATAGACGCAACAACCCGACTGTCTACGAGAAGATACGCTGCCACGATCGACGTGGCATCGATTAAAACAGTCTCCGGAGATTCGCCGTACCTTAAACTGCTGGCGGAATTCCCCGATCTCACACGACCGCCAGTATTCCGGAGAAGCGCAATACGACATGGAATACAGCACTTCATCACCACGACGCCCGGACCTCCTGTCCACGCCAAACCACGCCGCCTCGCCCCCGATCGACTCAACCAGGCGAAGGCGGAATTCGAAGTCATGATGGAGCAAGGTGTGATGCGGCCATCGAGAAGCCCGTGGGCATCACCCCTACACATCGCGCAGAAAAAGGACGGAGGGATTCGACCATGTGGGGACTATCGGGCACTAAACGCCCGCACCATTCCCGACAGGTACTCACCACCGCACATCGAGGACTTCGCCCAGAATCTCCACGGTAAGCGAGTATTCTCCAAAATCGATCTAGTGCGTGCGTACCACCAGATCCCGATCGCGACGGAGGACATACCAAAAACGGCGATCACGACACCCTTCGGACTTTTCGAAGCTACAAACATGATGTTTGGACTTCGGAACGCCGCGCAAACGTGTCAGCGATTCGTCGACGAAATCACACGCGGTCTCGATTTCGTCTACGCTTACATCGACGACTTCCTAGTAGCCTCGGAGGACGAAAATCATCATCGCGAGCACTTAAAAATCTTGTTCGAACGCCTTAACAAATACGGCGTGGTGATAATTTAGTGAAATGCGAATTCGGTGTACGCGAAATCACATTCCTCGGATACACCGTAAACCCCGACGGAATTAAGCCGCCGCCTGAACACGTCGAAGCGATAGTAAACATGCCGAAGCCCGCGAACGCCAAACAACTTCGTCGATACCTCGGTATGATAAACTTCTACCGACGTTTCATACCGGGAGCAGCAAAAACGCTTAAACCGCTGAACGACCTGCTAATAGGCGCAAAAAGGGCAACGAGCCCATCGAATGGTCGGAAGAATCCGAAAACAACTTTCGCGAATCGCAACGGGCCCTCGCGGACGCCACGATGTTAGCACATCCGATACCAGGTGCACCTATCAACCTAACTGTAGATGCGTCCGACTACGCAATAGGCGCTGTATTACAGCAACGCGCAAATAATACGTTACAACCTCTGGGGTTCGCTACGAAATCTCTGACCCCCGCTCAACAAAAATACAGCGCGTACGATCGCGAACTCCTCGCAATATACACCGCGGTCAAACATTTTCGGCACGTTCTGGAAGGCAGGCATTTCGCGGTATACACCGATCATAAACCTCTCACCTACGCGTTCAGTCAAAAGCCAGAGAAGTGCTCGCCGAGGCAATTCAGATACCTAGACTATATCGGACAATATACCACCGATATACGATACATAAAAGGTCTCGACAATAACGTAGCCGACGCCCTGTCACGTATCGAATCAATAGGGAAGGCCGTCGATCATCAAACCCTCGCCGTCGCGCAAGAAAACGACGGTGAATTACGCGACATCGTCAACGACGGCGCAACCTCGTTACGGTTGAAAAGAATACGCTTTCCTGACCACGGCGTAAAGTTATACTGTGACGTATCAGGCGACACCATACGACCGTACGTACCGAAACCTTTGCGGTGCGACGTATTCAATTCGCTCCATGGACTTTCCCATCCGGGGATACGAGCCACGCAGCAACTGGTGACGTCGCGTTTCACTTGGCCGTCCGTGAATAAAGATTGCCGGACTTGGACACGACAATGCATCCCGTGTCAACGTTGTAAGGTCACCAGGCACGTATCCTCACCCGTCGGAACATTCGAAAACCTAGCAGGGCGGTTTGAACACATACACGTGGATATTATCGTGATGTAATATTCACAGGGATACCGATACTGTCTCACGTGTATCGACCGTTTTTCGCGTTGGCCTGAAGCAATCCCAATCACCAACATGGAAGCGTCAACCGTCGCCTCGGCCCTCCTTACGACTTGGATTTCTCGTTTCGGCGTCCCCTTAAGAATAACGACTGACCAAGAACGCCAATTTGAATCGTGTCTATTCAGAGAACTATGCCAGTTGCTCGGCGTCAAACACTTACGCACGACGGCATACCACCCCGCGTCTAACGGGATGGTAGAACGCCCACACCGACAGCTCAAGGCAGCAATCAAATGCCACAACACGAGCAACTGGGTCGAAATCCTGCCACTCGTTTTGTTAGGCATTCGAACCGCGATAAAGGAGGACCTCGACGCGACGGCGGCCGAAATGGTTTACGGCACAAATATAAGGTTGCCCGCGGAATTTTTCTTGCCATCAGAACAGCAGGCCAACGCAGAACACGCGATCCGGCTTAAAGAGCGGATGGGAAAGGTCAGGCCACAACCGGTCACACGTCATGGCGAAAGGAAAGTTTTTGTTTTCAAAGAACTAAAATCGTCGCCATACGTTTTCCTACGCCATGACGCGGTTGGAGCCCCCCTGCAACCTCAGTTCGACGGACCGTTTAAGGTCATAAAGCAGGGAGAGAAGCAGTATGTAATTAAGATAGCCGACCGCCATGTAACTGTGTCCATCGATCGACTGAAACCCGCGTTCATTGTTCCGGACGACCTGGAAGAAAAAACCGCCGAATCACGTAACATACTGATTCCGGTAGGATACTCGAACGCCCGCGACGGAAACGGCGCAAGCAACGTCGAACAAACCGCGGAAGAAAACCCCAGCAACCGGTATGTTACGAGATCCGGGCGACGAGTCCGCTTTCCCGACTGGTATCAGGCAGGTTTCGGGTAAAATCGCAGGACACAATAGAAATTTTAAAATAACGACGATAAACAGACGCCGTAGGTCAAGATAAGCGTTATCACTGGTAGGGAAGTGATGTGGTGGCACATGGTTTGAAGGACTATTCAAATCATGTCGTTGTTTCGTCCCGGAGAGGAAAGACCGTTAGGACACAAACAATTCGAGAACAAGTAACCTCCGGACATAAACAAGGACGCCGCTACACGCAACCGTCGTAGGAAGCCAAATTCGAATCTCTTGGCTTCCCCCTCGACCGTAATAAATAGTCGAACGCGACCGCAATCAACGAGTACGAGTACGAGTACGAGTACGTGTGCGAGTATCAGTATTAGAGTCAGTATTCTCAGGTCATGAACTTTCTTTTGCGACTTATATCGAGTGTGTTATCTCGGCGACGGATTCAACCTGTATTCAGGGGCATAACTAGCTTTAAATATATTGACCATTCGGACGAACCGCTTTGTTAATTGAGTTCACAACACCTACTCCACCACAGATTTATAGCGGGTCCTTAGGCCTAACCCCAACCTAACCCAAACCTAACCCCAACCTTTTTTTTTTTTTTTTTTCGTGGAGAAATCCTCATGGACACTCCCCACTGCTGCGAGCAGCAGCAGCAGAGTAGTGTCGGACTCTTACCGACTAAAACTCCACGGTGGTCTTCCCGACGCTGAGAGATGCCCCGGGTTATGTACGGGATATTTCCCCATGAGATGCATCTCGACGTCTATCTCCCCGTTGATGTTGAGAGGAGGCTTCCCGCTTCGGTGCCGCTAGGGGGGACCACACCCCCTAGCCCTGTTCCGTGTCGAGACGCTCCTGGGGCGGCGGCCACGGTTGTGACCGTGGCTGGATCCTACGGCGTGTGGTGACTCTGGGTTGTTGTTGCTGCTGTGAAACTCGAGATGGATCGCGCGCTCTCTCCCTGTCTCTCTCCGCTCGCTCCTTCGCCAGCATCACTCGCTCGCAGAAAGAGCGGACGGCGTTGTACTCCCGGGGCCCCCTGAGCATGGCCTGGACGACAGCCACGGGGGCTACGCTTTCGCCGATGTCGAGCTGCAGGACGCGTCGCGCTTCTGCCCACGCCGGGCAACGCTCCAGCGTGTGTTGCGCCGTGTCCTCCTCTTCCCCGCAGAACCTAACCGCAACCTAACCCCAACCTAACTGTACTTTCCATGCCTGAACCACCTCATAGCAGAATACAGCGTGGACGATCGAGAAATTTTACCCGCGGTCTTGGGCAGTAGAGGGGCTACAATACCAAAAACAATTGAAATTGTAATGAAACTTGGCATCACGAAAAGTGAAATGAAAACGATTGTTATGAATGTTATGAAGCTCTATATGAATGTTCCATGTAACGTTAGACGGATGAGCAAAATATTATATTTATTTATTTATTATTATTTGTTTTAAATGTTCAATTATTGTTGTTATTTATTTATGGACTATTTTTTATTTATTTATAAATCATAAACTACTATCATTAACCACTTCCAACTACTAGTAGCTGAAAACGCAGCTATTCAGGAACTGAGCAAGAATATCTGCGGCATATGCTCCGCTATTACCAACTTTAGTTCTCAAGAGCTAATCCATTATTACCGACCATCGACCCTTAGTTTGAATAACTTCAGTCAAAGGTTCCACTCAAAACAAAACACACGCAGCTACCAGATAAAGGAATCCACTTCAGATACAGACGAACATCAGAGGAAATTTGAAAATCTCCGTTATCTATATACGGTATTTGCCGAAAGTAGGCTCGATATTTGGATGACACCAGACGGTATCTTACGCATCAGAAAATTTCTTTTATGGCCAATTGTCACGAAAATCATTTTATTTTCGACTTCTTACTTCTATTTAAGAGTATCCGGAATAGTTCACTATAAATGATTTCTTAATTGATGGGGCCTTAGTTTTGTGATACAATGTAGCTTCATTCTGGAGTTCAGAAGAAGACAAGACACAGAAGCGTGAAGTACGTAGAAAAATACAAACTTTACTGTGATCCACGTAAGACTCCAAAGGGAGTAAAATTGTGGATGTTCCGTCTCTATTATTGGCATATGGAGCCATTTTTTAATAGTTTGAAATCGGAAATCTATTGGATTTGCAAGTAATAATGCAACTCTTGTGTATAGAAGCAATAAAAAGAATAGAACTGAGTTGTTATCAGTTGCTGTGCAAGGTGCAGGAATTGCAGAAATCAGGATCAAATGAAAACCCGTTCTATTTGCTAGATAACTTTAACGAGAACCAATAAACATTTGAGGCTTGATTTCTGCACACTTTTCAAAATTAAGAAAAGTTATATTTCCACGAAGCTTCAAGTTCGTATACTCAATTGTATATAAACATGTAGCGGCGCAGGAGCTAGAGAACAATTTTAATCATATTGCTGTTTTGCCTCGGAGTACCAACATCGTTAGGACATACGTAATGTAATAATAAATAAACTCGAGGCAAAACAATGTCACCACTACGGGCAACAGTCAAGGAAGAATTTAAATTTTCCGGAACTCCTCCGACCAGTATAAATAAACGAACGTGATAGGTGCGGTATTACAACAACGCGTTAGGCTTCATGACGAAATTCTTGTCTCCCGCGCAGCGAAAGCACAGGCCGTACGACCGGGAATTACTCTCAATGTACACCGCGGTTAAACGTTTTAGACACGCCATTGAAGGAAGAGATTTTGCGGATCGCAAACCCCTCATCTATGCGTTTAACCAGAATCTCGACAAGTGTTCGCCGAGACAATTCCGACGTCTCGACAACGTCGGACAATTTATAACCGATATCCGGTATATTTAGGGAATAGAGAATAACGTAGCCAACACTTTGTCCGATAGCGAGGTATGCGAAATCATCAACTCTGGCTCTTGCGCGCTACAGCTAAAAAAGTACGATATCCCGATCAAAAAGTCAGTATATATTGCGATATTTCAACCGAAACCTTCGTTCGTACCGAAATCTTTGCAACGCAATGTATTTCAGTCGCTACATGAACTTTCTTATCCGGGAATACACGCCACGCAAAACCTGGTGATGACACGGTTCGTATGGCCGTCGATAAACAAGGATTACTGGACACGGAACTGGACACATCAATGTATCCCGTGCCAGCAATGCAAAGTTACCAAGCACGTATCAACACCCGTCGGAGCGTTCGGAGCGCTAGCAGGCCGGCCACCAACTGGCAGCTCTTTATTCAATCATTCAACATCAGCCTTAATATTCCTAAAAACAAAAGAAGATATAGAAACAGCCACGGAATATTTAAACACCAGCATAATAAACGCTATCCGTTGTTCCACCCCTACCAAGAGTTTTGTCAATAAACATGAATACCCTCATCACGTAATAAAAACAATCGTAGAAAAACGCAGACTTAGAAGAGTATGGCAAAGTCAGAGAACACCTGACGACAAGCGTAAGGTAAATTATGTAACAAGGAAACTAACTAAGACCCTTGAAAATTATAAAAATTACTGTTTTCAAAAATATCTTGCTAATCTGTTTCCCACAGCTGACTCCAACTACTCACTATGGAAGGCATCCAGGAAACTCACTCGTCCTCCGCAAATAATTCCTCCAATTCGCTGTCCGCAAAGTGGATGGGCGCGTTCCCATACAAAAAGTCAATTTGTTTGCAAGTCACTTAACTAACGTTTTCAAACCATATTCCTCCACTATTTCAGTGAAAATAACTGAATACTTGTACTCTCCCTTCCAGATGTCTCCTTCTATTGAGTCTTTCTCATCTCTGGAAGTCATAGAATTAATCCGCCGTTTAAATCCCAGAAAAGCATCGGGGCATGATCTCATAAGTAACAAAGCTATTAAGCAGCTTCCCATAAAAGGGATTGCACTCATCACTTCTATTTTTAATGCAATTTTTCGCCTTGAATACTATCCTAAGTTCTGGAAAATATCATTGATTACTCTTATCCCTAAACCTGAAAATCCAGTACACGAAACTAGCTCTTATCGCCCAATTAGTCTTCTAACCACTTTGTCCAAACTATTTGAGAAGATGCTAACGAAACGACTCCTTCCACTCTTAGAGGATTTGAAAATAATCCCAGATCATCAATTCGGTTTTCGGCAGTAACATTTTACGATAGAGAAAATTCATCATTTAACCCATAAAGTCATCCAATATTTAGAAAAGAAAAAATATTCCTCTGCGGTATTCATAGACATTCAGCAGGCATTCGACAAAGTGTGGCATAAAGGACTTTTGTTCAAACTAAAGAAAATCCAACCACACACCTACTACTCCATCTTAAAATCATATCTATCCAATAGGCTGTTCATAGTTAAATACTGAGACGCTTTAACTGCAACATTTTCAATAGAAGCTGGCATACCCCAAGGCAGTGGCCACAGACCTCTGCTGTTCACCATCTACACTGTCGATTTACCAACTTTAACAGAGATAACCACAGCGACATTTGCTGATGTTACAGTTTTATTAGCAACCCACTCAGACCCGATAATTTCCTCCTCCACTCTCCAGCGAGGTCTCGACTCTATGGAAAAGTGGTTCCACAAATAGCGCTTCAAAATAAATGAAAACAAATATAGTTATATAACCTTCACGCTGCGAAAACAAACCTGCCCACAGGTGACCATAAAAAATATTAAAATTCTAAACAAAGATAGAGTTTGATATCTGGACATGATTCTGGATAGAAGAATGACATGGAAGCGACACGTCGTAGATAAATCCAATCAACTTAAATCAAAATTCAATAAATTCTACTGGCTCATAGACAGACGTTTCAACTTAAGCACGCAGAGTAAAATAATGCTATATAAGGCCGTATTAAAACCTGTTTGAACCTATGGAATCCAACTATGGGGAACAGCAAGTAATTCCAACATAGAAATTCTTCAACGATTCCAATCGAAAACTGTAAGATTCTTAATAGATGCACCTTGATATGTTACAAACGAAACAATACATCGCGACCTCAAGATACCCACAGTCGAAGAAGAAATATCCAAATTCAGTAATAGATAAAACATAAGAATTAACAATCACCAAAACCCCACCAGTTACTAAATTTCTTGACACGTCGGAACATATCCGCAGGCTAAAAGACATTACCCTATAGATTTAAACATTAGATTCAACTAGAATCAAACACACGATAATCACCTATTATACACGACATAGTACCACGCCAGAATAATTGTTAGGAAGATGGTACGTTTACACTGTACATGTAAATGTGTGTGTAAGCGTAAGAGGGCGTCCAGGCCTTAGTTGGGTCAAAAGACGATTGGCAGTCGTTAAGAAGCATCTGGCAGAGTCGATTGACAACAAGCGTGCGTGCGAGTAGGTTTTCGAGGTCTTCAGAGTATAAGATATATGTATAGCTGTTGTGTGCTGAATAAAGTAAATTATTTGTATTTCCGAACCCCTCCTATATCTTTACATGGTAGCAGAGCGTGGTTTATAGTTTTGCAAGTTATTTAGTGCGTGGTTTTCAATCTTGCGAGTTAGTTCGAGTGAGTTTCAGTAAGGGAAGAAACGTTCAAAGGATATAAAGAGAAAAAATATACTTCGAGCACGTAGGAACGCTTGAGTAAGAGAGAAGGAATCAATTAAAATGGAGAGATTGGAAATCATAATACCTATATTCGATGGTGAGGATTATGGTATGTGGAAGCAAAGAATAACGATGTTTCTCAGGTATAAAGAATGCGAGATTGTTACAACTAGAGTGAAGACCGAAACAGACAATGACGATTGGGACAAAAAGAATCTGAAGACGATAAATATAATTTACAGTGCCATCACAAATAGACAATTGGAGTATATTGTGGAAGAAAAAACGGCGTATGATATAGTAAAAAATTTCGATGAAATGTACATGAAAGAGTCGACGGCACTGCAGATCGTATGCAGAAGAAGATTCGAAAAACTAAGACTTGAGAACTACAGTGATTCAGCATCGTTCTTTAGCAATTTTGAAAAGTTAATAAATGAATTAAAAAGTGCGGGCGAACAAGTGAGTGAGAGGGAAAAGCTAAATTACATGCTGAATACGTTACCCGAAGAATACAGCTACATAACAGACATAATAGACGCATTGAACGAAGAAAATCAAACGGTAGCATATGTGAAAAATAAAATTAAAATAGCAGAGAAGAAAAATAAATCCAATCAAGGAGAAATACAAACCAACACCTTTTCTGCAAAAAAGGAAGGATGCTTTAAATGTGGAAGAGTAGAACACTTTGCGAGAGAGTGTCAAAATGGCGTCCAAGCGAGAAGCGGTAATAGTTATTGGCATGGGTCAACACGTGGTCGCAGCAGAGGAAAAGGAAACAAAGGCAATACGAGCAGGGGACGTGGAAACTTCCATCGTAAATCAACAACCGGCACGGGCCAGCATGGCAACTCAGGAGCAGGCACATAGATAGCAACGGCACACGCAGCACACAGCAGCAAGACGAATGAGATAAGTGAGAACGAAAGAGTGTGAGTATTAGATAGCGGTTGTACCGATCATATAATTAATAAAGTAAGTTACTTTGAGAAATGTATTGACCTTAAGGAACCGGTAAATATATATTTAGGCGATAATAGACCGGTAAAAGCAACAAAAGTTGGAAACGTTACAAGCTACTTTAAAGTATTTGGAAAACAAAATAAAATAAATATGAGTAAAGTATTTTACGTGAAAGAAATTTCCGCAAATTTTATCAGTTTAGGTAAATTAACAGATAATAAGAATACGGTTATTTCAAAAGGAAATATTGCAAAAGTAATAGATGAGGACAATAAACTTACAGCTGTAGCGTTCAAAGAGAATGGGACATATAGAATGAAAAGTATATTGAAAGGGAAGGAGCACTTAGTAAACAGTGCCGAACGTAGTGGTATGAGTAAAAAGGAAAAATGGCATAGGATGCAAGGACTCGTAAATATTTTGCGTAAAGAGAAGCTAGTGACTGATATACCGAATGGATTTGAAAAAGAATTTTTGAAATGTAGGGTATGCAGAGAAAGTAAATTGAATAATTTAAATGAAATTATTAAATTAAATGAAAAATGATAATAGTACTGAAAGCTTAAACATCCCTAGGAGATCTACACGTAATAAGAGAACTCCAGTAAGGTATCCAGAAAACATTTATGCAAATTATTGTAGAATAGATATCCCTCGTACGTTTGAGGAGGCGATTTGTTGCAAAAATAGTGAATATTGGAAACAGGTTATGGATAAGAAAGTAGAATGTCTCTATAAGAATAAAACTTGGAAATTGGTAGAAAGGTTAAAAGGCAAAGAAGTATTAGATGTAAGATGGGTTAAAAGAAAGTCCGAGGGACTGGTATGAGTGTTTTGATAGGTATGTGACGAGATTAGGTTTAAGAATAACATAGAGTTGTGCCTATATACTTATAGAGAGGACATTATGTACAAGAATTTAACTGGCGCATTGCTGTATATTAGTGTAAATACAAGACCCGATATAAGTTATAGTGTGAATTATCTCAGTAGATTTCAAGATTGTTGTAGCGAAACACATTATAAATATGCTTTGCGAATATTGAAATATTTGTACCGGACTAAAGATTTAGGGTTACATTATAAAAGGAATGAAAAGTGCGAAACGATAGGTTGCTATGTGCACGCTGATTGGGCAGGAGATCATTTTGATAGGAAATCGACTTCTGGATATGTTATTGGATTGTATGGAAATGTAATTGGATGAAAGTCTAAACAACAAAAGTGTGTGACAAAAGCCTCGACGTATGTAGAGTATATAGCTCTATCGGAAGCGGTGAGTGAACTAATATCTATCAGAGAAATTATGAAAATCTTCAATATAAATCTAGAGGATAACCCTGTAAAAATTTTTGAGGATAACTCTGGAGTGACAAGTATAGCAAAATACGGAAATTTTACAAAAAATTCTAAACACATTGAAGTTTATTACCACTACGTTCAAGTTTCTGTTAAGTAATTCGACAAAGCATGTAAATACGATAAAGTGTACAGTATAAATGTAAGGAGGCGTGTTAGCAAGATGGTACATTTACACTGTACATGTGAATGTGTGTGTAAGCGTAAGAGGGCGTCTAGGCCTTAGTTGGGACAAAAGACGATTGGCAGTCGTTAAGAAGCATCTGGAAGAGTCGGTTGACAACAAGCGTGCGTGCGAGTAGGTTTTCGAGGTCTTCAGAGTATAAGATATATATATATGTCGGAGATGATAGAACACCGGAGCCTTCCCTTTGGAATTTTAGAAAATCCTTTAACACTTTAATCTAGATTCTACCTTAGCCGTAATTAAGCAATTGTTGTAATTCAATCCGAGTGTAGTTGTTCGAGATTTGTGATAGTGAGCTTGGGCTCGAGGTGACAATCTGTCGCCAGACGTGGCCGCGGT
>JACXIX010001365.1:0-12719 GCA_014737535.1 Bombus cullumanus | reverse complement strand
GAAATTCATTTTATCAAGAACATAGTTCCATAACATTTCTGATCTTGAGAGTTTATTAAGACTATTTAAACATAAATAAGGGTGTAGAACATTTTTGAAAGCACAGGAGGGCTTTAAGTGTTGTTTACGTCGGTAATGTACAACGGATGTTTTCCACCCGTAAATATCAATTCCTGCCGAAAATTTGAACTGCACATTTTAATGTAATTCGAGGTATCCTCAATTCTCGTGTGAAAGGTTACAATAAAATTTATTACTGACACAAGTCACGTAACTTCCCGTATAAATATTAAATAAGTAATACACTACTATTATATAATACTGAACAAGTAATACACTAGTACAACATTCGATTGCTTATGGCTTGAAACATAAGCCTCAAGCCAACATTTCAGTATATCACCCTTCGTATTTGTTTCAATGTCTCGAATCGATCCTTCGAAAGTGTCTCCTGAATTTATTAACACCATTTATGTATATTAAAATTATATACAGAAATGTTATACAATCAACTATTCTCCTGTAAAATCCTACTAAATGTTCTGTAACTATTCTCTCTCCTAGAGTATTTAAATTAAATTCATAAACTGTCGAAATCATAGGTTTTTATTTAAATGTTTTTCTACGCACACAGTTAAAGACACAGCCAAGATCCTAACCTTAAAAGTAACGAATACAACTCTTCCTAAGCAGCACATGTCCTAGGTCCGGAAACATAGTGTTAAGTCTTTAAATTTTGACGATAGACTCCGATTTTACAGAAGCTAATCGTAATCGTGACTACATTTCCATCGAAATTGATTAACGTTGTTACGAGCTAGAAATAATGAAAAAAATTGTGAAAAATTTTCACAACTTTTGACCTGTAATTGTAACAAATCTAATGATTCTTACATTTTTTTATGCCTATCACTTTTTTCTGTATCAACGGATTTTGGTGAAATATTCAGCATGTACGCGACAGTAAACGTATTATTTAAATTTTCACTACAGGCCCAGATAAAACCTCATCGCGGCATAAGAGTACAATTTGCATGCTTTTCATCGAAATCAACATTTCGATGATAAACCACACATACCATGTCATAATGCACATATCATAATAAAGAATTTACATTTAAATTACATTATGTCCTCATAAATTATTAATTTTTTAAAGCTCTTGCCTTTTGTCCCCCTTTTCAAGATGGTTTTTATCTCTTTCGAGCTCATTGTGTTTTTCCTTTGTTCATGTCAACGATGAAATTAAAAGTACCCCATTAAAATTTCTAACCAGGCTCTGTTTTTTAATTTTATCGAAGATGGCAATTTCTTGTGTTTGTGTTATATATATTATTATTTAAATATGTAGTATTATTTATGTATCTGTTAAATTTGATATTTCATCTTACCAATAATGGCACTAAAATCTCCATTTCCGTATGTCTCCTACTAAGGTCTGTGTGGGCTGCATGTAATTCGAAAAGAATCAGACCTCGAATTCGATTTTCAGCTGAAACAAAGAGCTCAAATTATGCGTACTATTACTATCCGTACTAAGTGGATGAGATACAATGAAATCGTAAAATA
The DNA here is from genome assembly GCA_014737535.1 of Bombus cullumanus. Classification (NCBI taxonomy): domain Eukaryota; kingdom Metazoa; phylum Arthropoda; class Insecta; order Hymenoptera; family Apidae; genus Bombus; species Bombus cullumanus. The sequence goes on along the minus strand of JACXIX010001365.1, from coordinate 11,150 downwards.
AAGCATGACGTAAATAAGCGTACTAATTCATCTGATTGCAGGTAGGATCGTGCTCATTTCGCACATACATACGTAGGCAACTGCATCAACTTTTAAATTTGCCGATTTTTATTGTTTTATGTAATTGACGATTTTTAAGAAAGCATACTACAATTATATTTGAAACAAAAATAGAATTAAAATTAAAGATAATGTTTTTTCGTTGCAGCTTTGCTTTCTGATAAATTTGTAAAAGTTTATTAATTGCATGTTTATTGTTTTCGCTTATATATACCAATCAGGTATATATAATCAGGAAGAAATATTAATAGTAATATCATAATAATAATATATCTTCTATACGAAGATTATTGGTAATTATTTACAACGCGGACGAACTTATCAATTTCGCTGATCTTGAAATATGTCATCAAGGTCAACGTTCTGAGCAATTTTTCCCTATATACATGTCGAGTTATCATTAGGGTTAGGGGCGTATAACGAATTTTCATTTGGATTAGACATGGTTGTTATGCAATAGATATTTATATATTATGATTAGATATTATATATTATTTATATTATATATATTTTTTATTATAGATATATTATACCAGTACAAATATGATTATTACAGAATTTGACAAGTAACCGTAGTAATTATATACTCGAGATGCTAATGGCAATGATCTTAGGCTCAATAACGAATCCACGGTAAACGGGATAGCCAATGTGCTTTCTTCCAAAGTCCAAGTCGAGCTGAACTCACTGGTCCACAATTCAAGTGTAACTCAACTTACTCGTCCACACGTAGAACTCCACTAACTTCTTTGATCCAAGTCGAACTGCACTTATATACTCCTCTCCGTACCTCTCTGTGTCCTTCGGGTCTATTATATTTTTAAGGAGAGTTATACAATTACTCCATACCTCTGTTAGATAAAAACGCCCATCCCGTGACCGTGGCTACGTTCAGCGACCCGTTGTGTCACTTCGAGCCCAAGCCTATTGTCATAATTCTCGGGCACACATAATCGGATTAAATCATAAACAACTACTTCTAAGTTTTATTATTCAAGTACCACTATGATGAAAGGTCAAGACTAAAGTATTGGGGGTCTTCCCAAAAATTCCAAAAAAAGGCCCCGATGTCCTTTCATCTCCGATATACATATATATCTGCAGTATGGCTTTAGTTTTCAAGTTACCCGCAAAAACGTATTCGATACTATACAGGGTGATTGGTAACTTGTGGTACAAGCGAAAAGGGGGTGATTCTACGCGAAAAAAGAAGTCGAAAATATAGAATAAAGATTTTTCGTTTGAGACTTTGTTTTCGAGAAAATCGACTTTGAATTTTCGCTCGGTACGCGTGCACTTTATCACATCTCGTTATAACGGATCTCACTGTAGAAAAAAAATAAAAAAATAAAAAAAAAATTTATTCTATATTTTCGACTCCTTTTTTCGCGTAGTATAACTCCTTTTCCGCTTATACCACTAGTTACCAACCACCCTGTACATGATATTTTGCTGTTTACACATGTATGTTATTAGTTTGTGGCATACTACACTCCAGATAGTAAACAAAACAGTAATGCACATACAGAAAATATACAACGTATGTGGCAGGAAATCATAGCGATCATTCCACGGTATGGAACTTGCAAATGACATTATATTGGCTACTTAGTTGAGTTTCTGTTTAGACGGCGGTATAATTTTGACAATCGAAAATTCGCTTATTGTCAATATTGTGGCCGAAATATTCCCGATATTAACGGTAATACATAAAGCTTAATACGAATCTAAACTTATTTTATTCTTGCGTTATCGGCATATCCAATAGTTGTAACTGTTAAAGTAATAATTTGTAACGTTTTATTAAATATGAAATTTATATGCAACATAATAAAAATTTTATATGTAAGAAAATAACTTGAAGTATTAATGTACATCGCTCTTTTCTCTTATACATCTGAAACAGGAATGAATTTGTTTTATTGCACATTCATTCGCATCAACACACACGCGATGCGCTCGTCTCACGGCGTTCTCCTTTTGTCTTTCTCCCTTTCATTCCTCGCTCCTACAATACAGATGTACGCACATCTATTTTCTAACAGTAACAGGTTATTAGATTTCATTCTGTCTTAAATCACCATGAAATAGTTTGATAAGGTTAAATAAAAATGCGACCAATTAAGCCACAAGTAAACAACGAATTTAATAACTTCTTATAACATAGATACGAAAACATACAAGTAAACAATACTAGAACTGCGAACTGTGTGTGTACTGCGAAATACATCCTGTCAGAAGTAATATACGACATAATATCGTGGAAACTAAAGCCGAGCGACGGTTGTACATATGTATAATGAAGTAGTCTAAAATGTCGACCTTGAGAAACATTTCATGGTCATTGAAATCGGTTATTACCGGTTGGAAATTGGCGATGATCGAACATTTCCAAATTATTTGTTGCTAATGCAAACTTTTGCAAGTGATCGCCATTTTTAAATATAATTGTATTTTGTACAAGATACGGCATTTAAATGAGAGTACCTGGATATATTCGTTATTAATGATCCTATGAAAAAGATTCTTAGGACAATGTTATTCTAGCTAAATGAACATTTCTATGAGATGTCGAAGTTATCGCTATTTTTTAAAAATAGAACTATATATGTGTCGGAGATGAAAGGGCACCAAAGCCTTCATTTTGGAATTTTGGGAAACCCCCTTAACACTTTAATCTAGATTCTACCATAGCCGTAATTAAGTAATTGTTGTCATTCAATCCGATTGTATTTGTTCGAGATTTGTGATAATGAGCTTGGGCTCGAGGCGACAACCAGTCGCCGAACATAGCCGCGGTCAAGGGATGAACGTTTTGTCTAACAAAGGTATGGAGTAACAGTATAGCTCCCCTTAAAAAGAAATTGTTGTAACGGCACTCGATAGTAAACATTCCAACAGTTTCTGTCCCGTCGCTCGCCACACGCAAACCCTATTCTCCGGGTAAGATGATTACCAGATGTTGATGCATCTCCACAGTACATATTCAGCTAGCCTGAGGACCCGTTATAAATCTCAAGATTTAGTTAACGAAAGTCCTTCAAACAGACAAACAGTGTTTGTCCCAACTACGGGAAGATAGGGGAAATCTATCTTTCTCGCGAACGACGCTTCCCACCAGGAACTTTCCCTCAAGGGCGACTAGCATCCTTCTCTAACCACCAACATGGAAATTGACTAATTAACAGCAACGTCAATTTCCCTCACTTTCCGAACGAAGGCATACCTCCACGAATTCGATGATCTAGTGTCCTTAGATACACCCTCATATAGTTTCCCTCTGCAGCATCATCGTGACGGAAAGTCATTCTCTCTCGTGAGGTCTCATTAGCGGATTATATAGCGTCTTCACGATCAGTGAATACTCTACAAAGAGTTAGTTTAGTAATACTTGTACTGTTAACAAGTAAGTCGAGTCCGACTTAGACTTTGGAAGAAAGTACATTTGTTATCCCGTTGACTGCGGATTTGTTATCGAACCTAAGATCATTGTCATTAGTGTCTAATAACCGCGGTAATTTGTCAATTCTGTAATATCCACACCTGTACTGATAATCATATTTGTAGTTGTAAATTTCTTCTCGATTGCATAACAACAATGTCTAATCCAAATGAAGATTCGTTACACGCCCCTAACCCTAATCATAATGTGAACCCGATATACATGTAGTATCACGAGTGGTGGGAATATAATATTAATTATATTCTGATGATGTTTGTGATATTACTAATTTCTTTATAATGAAGGGATTGTACAAATGTTAATCGGGCAGAAAACGATGGTTGTTCAATATGAACTAATCCCAAAAACGTACTGTGATTTAGACAATTCAATGGTTCATTTGCAAAATCTCGCCACAACGGATTCAACGTTCTCTCTCACGCGGACCACACTCTCTCGACAACGCTAGCAACACTATCTCGACAACGCAACTCGCACTCTCTGACTTCTCAACTAAGACCCTCTGGCTTCTCTACCGACACTCTCTCTCTCTCTCTGACCTCGCATCCCTTTTGTCCTTTTTCTAGGCTCACCGCGCACGTGTTCTTAGGCCTTTTTCCCGATACTACATACATATATTGGATTTTTATATATCTCTTTCCTGTATAAAACCGGATTAAAGCATTTAGGCCCAAAATTACTTGGTGTACAATGTAGTATATAAATGTAGTTTACGTATGACAGATAAGGTAGGGCATAAAGTAGCACCGTGTTTATATTTTCTTCGTTTTTCACACACTGGATTTGATGTAATTAAAATTGAAATATCTCTTAAACTAACTATTTCCAAATTCTAATACTACATTAACACTTTTGTATGGAGGAGCTTGCATCAAGTCAACTGGTATATAAAGAAATATAAAGTACCATCTAAGAAAACATTTATGATCTTAGAATCTCAAAATTAAAATAACAATACTTTATACATAACATTACTATTTTTAATTGTTACGAACCGATGCTCCGAGCAACGCGAGAGACCAGCGAGGACATTCTATGGAATAATGCTGCAGTGTGTTAGCGGATATGAGGACGTACCTGATGCTAGGTCAGGGAGCCACACGAGAAGGAAGAAAATTACGGCTCAGGGGATTTCGGAACCCCCAGGCTCCGTCCGTGTTGCGAGTGGTGCTTCTTCAGGCTCGCCCTGACGGTCATCGAACGACTGGGTGAAGAACGGCGAGAGGATGGTCAGTCCCAGGGCCACCTCTCACGCGGTAAAAGTGACCGGGATCAAGCGCTCTTGGAGAGTGACACGGAGAGGAGATTAGAGGAGGCTTCGATTAGACCAATCGGAATGAAGGATAGCACTAAGGAGGCAGACCCATTCAAACCGGGGCGAGGACTAGAAAGAAGCCCGATAGTAAAGGAGAAGTTGGGTCAGGATAGTAAGATGGATAAAAGTAGCTACCTAACCCTCGATACGAACAGAACCAGAAAGGGGAAGAGATTTAAGAAGGAAGAGAAGACGTTGTTGAAAAAGAAAGTGTTGAGAGTAGAAAGAAACAATGAGGGAGCCATAGAGAATGGGTCTTCCGCGGACGAAGGCAGAGGTCCAACGCTAGGCCTAACGGATGTCGTGGGACTCTTGAAGAGTCTGTGATTCCTTATAATGAATATGGAGAGACTGACGAAGAGAATCAGCGGTACCAGTAAGGGTGATCCGACGCTGGAGAAGTTGAAGGCTGATAATGCAAGGGAAATAAGGAATGTGAGGCGTTGGATTGGCACCAACACCGAAATGAAAACGGAACGCCGTAACAGGAGAACGGTGGCCACCGAGATGACTCCTAAGGAACAAGAGGAAATACACCGCGGTGACGTGTCGGTAGCCGTCCAAACCGAGGTCGGCCAGTTGATAAAAGGGAAAGGAATATCGCCGTTGGAAGAAAGAAGAACGACTAATAGAAAAAAGCCGAGGCAAGAGGAGCTATCATATGCTGAGGCATGCGGTAGGAACAGACAAAATGCCCAAAGCGAGGCTGAATGGACGGTGACCGACAGGAGAAGAGGCATTAGGAGTGTAGCCGATAAGACCGATGAGGAGGCACTCAAAAATAAAGTTGGTAAGGAAGAAAGAAGGGGTATAGTAGGAAGGAGAAGGAGCGAAGCGATCCTAGTTAAAGTTGGCCAGGACGCTAACTGTATAGATTCTTACAGAGAAGTAGTGGGAGCGAAAGATGTGCTCAGGGAAACAAGGACGAGGTTGCAGTGAAACTGAAGACGGCCATGAGGAAGGACATGGAAATATCAAGTAGGGAGGGCGAGCTTCGTCGACATGATCGGTACGGATAGAAGACTGGCCAAGAAATACGTGGGGGGAAAATACCAAGGTGTGGATGGCGTCAGAGCATACGTATGTCCTGCACGATTTTAGAACGAGAAAGACGAGGCGTAATCTAAAAAATTTTAGGCATACGTCGAAGTATGCCGATTTAAATAAAATTATTTTAAAATTTGACGAAATCTAGTAAACGTCAGTCGATACCTGCGATATGGAATGTGGCGAGGGTGGTACCTATCTCGAAACCGGGTAGCGACTCCGCACTACTATCGTCATACCGGCCGATCGGTATGTTGTCATTACTCAGTAAAGTCTGGGAACACACCTCAAGAATTTGATCGAGGAAAGGCTGGGGCTCGACCCCTTCCATATAAAGCAGTTTGGATTTCGCAGGAAAAAGAGTACAGTGAACGCGTTGCACCGGGTAGGTGAATTGGCGAACAGCTCCAGAAGAAGAAAACGGATATGTGTGCTCTCAGCGGTGGACACCAAGAACGCGTTCAATACTCTCACTGGAATAAGATTCTGCTGGAGGCTGAAGCGAGAGGGATGCCGCGGAAACTTCTATGTCTTCTAGGCAGTTGCCTACAAGACAGGAAGATTTTAGTCCTCAACAGCGGAGGGACGGTGAAGAGCAACGATTAAGCGGGTGTCCCATAGGGTTCCATATTAGGTTCCCTGTTATGGAATCTTGTCTACGGCGGCCTCCTGAAGGAGCTATAGGATATTCCTCGTTTGAATGCGGTGGTCTTTGCCGACGACCTGGCACTGATATTTGACGTGGTTAGCCAAGAGGAGATCGAGGTAAGCTTGGGCAGGGCAATGAATGTGGTGACACGGTGATGTGCCGACAATGGATTAGTGATAGCACACGAAAAGACGGAGGTAATCCTGCTAACCGGGGAACGTAATTCCAATGTCATGGACCTCCAGATTGTGAATCAAGAAAGAGATCAGATACCTTGGGGTGAAGTTGCATAACTGCAGGAGGTTCGGGACTCACTTTGAGAAGATCTGTGGCAAGGCTGATTCACTTATGGGGGCACCGAGTACGTTGCTAGTTAACGTTAACGGGCCCACTGGCTCAGTCAGGAGCTTTACTATGGAGTATTGGAGTCAGTGGTGCTTTATGTGTCCTCGGTAAGGGCCAAAGCGCTGTTGATCAAGAAAAACGGAAACATCTTGAACAGGGCACAAAGGGTTGCATCCATAACGTCTACGGCCTACAGAAATGTGTCGCATGCAGCGTCGTGCGTATGGACGGGCACAATGCGGATTTATTACAAAGCGGAGCTCCGGGCCGAGATGCATGAAGTAAAGAAGTATTACCAATAAGATTATGAGACCCGGTCTAGAGCAGGAATTGCCTCAAATTTCGTGGAAAGGACGAGGGGAGTGAAAGAACGTATAAACGGCAAGTTGAGGGAAGAATGGAGCACTTATAGAAACGACAATTGGACGAAGAAATTAATAGGGGACGCTTGTACTTTCAAGAAGTACAAAAGGAATATTGATCATTGGACGATGCAACTATTGACCGGACACAGGATATTCAACGTGTACCGTAGGACGATCAGCAAAGAGGTTTATTTCAGATGCTGGGATTGCGACACAAAAGGAGACGACACGGAGCATGCGTTGTTATACTGTCCTAGGTGGATCTTCGACGGGACCGAATTGAAGAGCTATGTCGGCACGCCATTGACGACAGAAAATATTATTGATGAGGTAATCAAAATGACAACTGGACTAAGTTCCAGGCATTCGACAAAAGGATTATTATGGGGAGACGGAAGCAGGAGATGGACGTAGAAAGAAGACGAACAAAAGCTAATAGAAATGGAAATAATTGAAAAGATATAACGAATGAGAGGTACACGCTAGGGCCGACTCTGAAGAATGCCGAAAGGCGCTTCTGGGGTTGGTACCCCAGTATTTAGTGGGTATGGTGTTCTACCTGCTGAGTCCCACTTAACCCAGTGACGTGGGTCACTGGATATGCGTAAGTGCATTTTTCCCTCCTCGCGAAAAAAAGGTCAGGAAGCCACAGAATTATTGATTGTGGATGAGAATGAATATATAAGTAGGGTGTCACTAGAATGAAGTCACTTGCGGTGCGGTTACGTCACAACGGCGTAGATGAACTCAATGACGTGCTATTATTTATTAATTATTTCTAGAGAGAGAGGATTGAAGGAAATATTAATACTTCGTACTTGAAAATTCCATGAGGCGACCAAAAAAAGAAGCTATGGTCAAGACATGTAGCTAAACCATGGAAAGAAAGATAACAAAGCTAAAGGCTAAAAACATTATATACTGGTGAACACGGGAGATTGAGATGGGTGGGAAAGAACTGATCAAGAAAAGGTATATTTTAAAAACTTTGAAATAGAGAAGTAGACTGCACCTAGAAGAGTTTCGTAGTGCTGGGTGAAGGAATGGCTAAAAATGAGGGGAACTTCGACCTAGCCAGGAAGTTAAAAAGTTAGCTCGGAATTAACTCGAGTTTATGCGTGCGCTCATCATCACGGTACTTGAGGTGGAGCGAGTGGAGAACAACGAATTGAAAATTGTACAACTACCCTTATCCCCCGGGGATTCCTGACGCGATAAACGCTAAACCACCGTGGAGGGTTTAACCAACAAGAATTTGGCACTATTTCGCATCCTCTCTAGGGTGTGCAGTTTCTATGAATATTTGTATATTTTCAAAAAGAGGGAAATTCTCAACTGCCCCAGGCAATGTGCAATACGCACCCAAAAGAAAAAAGTAGAGGAGTACGACGGTTTCTATGAAAGTGTTTGACGGACAGGTATACGGTTGTATTATATACATTATAATTTGTTAAAAAATACCCTGATCCATCCATCAAATTCCTATAACAATAACAACAGTGGAATCAGAAAATATCAATCGAGTAAACAAATTAAATAACAAAACGTTCCCAGGATTTCCTTGAAATCCTACCATCATGTATTTGTATTTGAGTAGTTTGCGTATCTGTGGCGAAGTTAATCAGCTAATTTTTAAACATAGGACTCGTTGAATTCGTCAGAAATGAGTAAAGGTAACGTGGAATATTTGTCGTTAGTTATCATTTCTTAAATAAAATACATTACCAGGGACGAGTATCTTGAGCAACTTATCCAGTTTTTTGCATAATTCTATTTTCTCGATGAGAAGATCTTTTTCAACTGCTGCTAATCCTCCAGTTTGTTGTCCAATCAATTGAGCCAGAGCAATCGTTACATCAATATTGTAAAAGTGATTTGGGTGGAGAATACTTTCGTAACGACTTATAAATTCTTTACATGCAATAATGTCATTTTTCTTCATAGTTGAAAGGTATATACCAATATTTTCTAACATTTTTTCAATTTCCATATAAGGAACAATTGATTCACAAATTTTGCATATATAATCCTGTTCTTGTTCAAAAAAAGTGTTTGGTAATATGTATCCTGAACAATTCCTGGAAAGAAGCAAACAGATCAAATCATTTTTGTATATAAATAATTTTGAAAATAATGTTCCCCAACTTTTGGTGGTATTTTTGTGTTAAAGTGAAAGAGTTTAAGACTTTAAGACTTTAAGACTTTAAGAGCTCATAATACTTTCCAAGAGAATGTGTAATTATTATGGATTCTGAAAGCAACTCTTTTGCTGTAAAACTAACTTTCTTTATTTACATTGACATTGTATCTGACATTGTACGTCAGCCTCTTCGCAACATATTCCAAATAAGCCACAGTTTAAAGTTAGTTTAGAAGTACTATAACATTGCCACCCTCATTCCCAGACCATCAATAAAAAAAATGACTACTTTATGTTATTTTTATTGTTGTTTATAAAAAATTGTATTTTAGTTTAAATTATGTATTTTTCTTTAAGTTTAAATCAGGATTATTATTAATAAAAGCTTGCGTTCGTTTTTTTATATTTTTTTATAAAAAATTAGCAACCAAATATATTCGAGGCCAGACACTGCGCATCCACGTGAGTGCACCACGTAATCACTACTATCAAGCATAAACAGAGGGCTGGTAGTTCGGTTCAGTTTCTGGATTAGTAGCTTGAAGAACCGACTTAGAGATTAGATTTACCTGATCCGGTTTTATCTGTCTGTGTAGAGTTCTCAAGATCAACTTGATTAAATTAGCTAGCGTAGGAATACTTTTGGTTTAAGGTCACACTCCGGGCTAAACCTAATGTTGATTTAAGGTTCGTTCTACGTCTACTGATCTAGCGAAGAGCGGAGCTCCTTAGTAACGGTGTTCCTCAATAAAACTTACTGGGTTTACTGACTTTGAGATTTATCTACAAAATCCCTTGGTCTAGTCTGCATATACGCAGTCAGTTTAATTAATAAGATAGATTTTAAGCATCTCAATTATCGTACATGTTTGAACACGGAAGTTTATAACATTCTGAAACGTTTTCAAGCATCTCAATTATCGTACATGTTGAAAACGTTTCAGAATATTATAAACTTCCGTGTTCAAACTTTCAATATTATACCATTATCATTCAAATACTTGTCATTTTAGTTTGTTATATTAGTATTATTGTATTTATTGTTTCACTATTATTATTGATATTATTTTCATTGAATAAATCTCTGTTGAAAGATCTTAACTTGTGGATTTCTATTCTTAACAGCGCGCCACACGAACATTATTCCCATTCTAACGCCACTGATGGTAACTGTCCTTTTATCAATATCAGGTGCAATAACTCTGGGAGCGTTTCTTCAAGATTGTCGTTATAATATTCATCAATGCCAACAAAAATTATTTCATAACAATCTAGGCGAAGAAGCTTCAAAGAATGATTGAAGCGTGAATTACAAGCTTTTTTGGACATTATCCGAACTTATGGAGGAAATTAATGGAATGGTGACTGCTTGAATGAGAGTATTTGCGGATGGTAGAACACGCGTGTTTTATTATCATTATCGTTCCATTTTTCAAAAAGAATAATTCAAGAACAATTACAAAAAATACAATATAATATAAACGTCATATTTTTTAAATCATTTATGAGCTCCATATCTTTTTTACTGCTATATCAAATAAATTTGTTAATAGCTTGAGCTGCGTTGAATCATCCTATTTATGCCTGAAGATAGTGGTTTCCGACGTGGGAGGCGCGGAGTATTGCCAGGGGAGGCGCCAATATCTTTTAATAAAATATTAATTTTCATACCATAATATTTACAAATAAATAAAACTTCATATCGTAAAGCACGTATATGTTATAACAAAATCTTGTTATTATTCTGTTAATTGTAGTTTTCAGCT
>JACXIX010001353.1:0-13307 GCA_014737535.1 Bombus cullumanus | reverse complement strand
CAAGTTCTAAAACGAAAAATTTCTCGAACAAAATGCAGAAAGGGCTACAATGTTTGTCAGAACGTGAATCGTGTCGATGTAATTGTCAATTCTAACAGCAGAAAGCGATCTAAAATTTAAAAAAATCGCATTGTAGCTACAGTCTAGGTAAGTATAAACCCTGATATCACTTATTAAAAACAAAAAATAGGCCACACGAAGGTGCAGAATTAGGTGCACTTACTTATTTCGAAGCTACAAGGAGCGTGGAAGAAAATGAAATCGTTAGACGAAAACACCAGGCTCGCTTCTCTTCATCGTACGAACAACGCCGATCGTCTAGTGCTTATCGTGACGTCATATGATACCTCCAGTAACAATAGCTCATAGTTGCCACGTAATATAACCTATACGCTATACGTTACTCGATACACTATTGCCATGTCCAGTGCACACGCGAGTGTAAGTTTCGAGTTTACTGAATAACCTAGTACAAGAGAATATGTATAACAGCGATAGAGAGAACGAAATGCCTGCTCTTAAATATACCACCATCGATAAAAAGAATTGTTATACAGGTTAGATTCGACAACGACGATATGTCGTCGATACATGACTGTCGAGATCTATGTATGTGATCGGATCCGGTGTATACGTAGACTCCATTTTAGAGACACAAACAACATTATCTGCATTTCATATGTCGGGTTGATATAAGAGTGGAGGTTGCGCGCATCTAATAAATCTTCACGAGAGTTAGCCATTGGCACAATATAACACAGGTGTAGTTTATTATAACAATGAGACTGGTACAGTTCTGACAATTAATCACAGCGCTTAGGCACTCGCGACTCTAGTGACAATGGTCTCAGGGTCGGTGGTAAATACGCGGTCAACGGGGTGCTCGATGAACGTTCTCGCAAGATCTAAGTCAGACTCTTCTGTTAGGAAAACGCGAAAATAATCACTGATCGCGGAGACGTTACTCTTTAATCGATGAGATCGCAAGAAAGAATGAATCTTCTGTCCCGATCATGCCGCAGAGGAAAAACTACATGGGGTGTGTCCGAGGACACGAGATCCTCGGATTCGTTGAGGAAAGCCTTCGTTCGGAAGGTGAGAGAGATTAACGTTACTCCTAATTGGTCAATTTCCATATCGGTGGTTAGAAAAGATGCTAGCCGCCCTCAAGGGAAAGTTGCTGGCGCCGTTCGTGAGAAAGCAGGTTTTCCCTATCTCCCGTAATTGGGACAAAGACTGTTTGTCTGTTTGAAGGACTTCGATTAGCCAAAAAATTTAAGATTTGTAACGGGCCCTCAGGCTAGCTGAACACGTACTGCAGAGACGCATCGACATCTGACAATCGTTTTATTCAAAGAATAGGGTCGACACGTAGCGAGCTACGGGACAGAGACCGTTGGAATGTTTACTGTCAAGTGCCGCCACAACTATTTCTAGTTATTATTACTCCATATCTCTATTAAACAAACGTTCATCCTTTGACCGCGGCTACGCCTGGTGATCTGCTGTCGCCTCGAGCCCAAGCTTATTATCACAAGTTTCAAACAATTACAATGGACGACTACAATTGTTTAGTTACGGCTATAGTAGAATCTAAATTACGATGTAGCGGGATATTCCGCAAAATTCCAAGGGCTTCGGTGTTCTTTCATCCCCGACACGGCCATTCTGACTATCACACGTCCTCGGGTGTAGCTAGAATATTGAGTTTTTCTAACATTAGATTCGATACAATTGACATTGTTTAGAATTTAACTAAATGTCCAAATAAGCCAACAGCCTAGTTCGATAACAGAAACTTTGTTCGGAGGTTTAAAAATAGAAGAAATGAAAGGGAACAAAAATTAATAGCGTTCTTATTAGTATTCGAAATGCCAGTTGCATCCTGAGGGTGATCAGTCGGATCGTAACGGCACGGTGGCATTCTTGATTTCGTACCTAAATGATTCTCGTTTTTCTATATCGCACGGGCATATAGAGCTTCGTTGCACAGTCTCAATGCGCCTTATCACACTGTCGCACCGAGATGAGCTGTGAAGTCCATTACACGTCTCAATGAGTCTTAAATACGCTGCCGCCCCGAGATGCGCTGTGAAGTCCATCACACGTCTCACTGGGTCTTATTACACTACTGCCCCGAGATGCATTGTGAAATCCATCACACGTCTCATTGGGTCTTACGCTACCGCCCCGAGCTATTGATCTTCCAAGATCGGGGTACTCATATCGTCATGGTCGCTGCTATTGCCCTCACTACAGACGTCCAACTCAGCTGGCACGCAACTATCTGGCATTTTTCTCAGTCTATCGTAGGTGTCCTTGTATGACCGTTTGCCGTCCAAAGTTTTTAAAACATACCTGTCTCCCTCCAAAATTTCTGCTACTATAAAAGGGCCTCTAAAGTTTGGATCTAATTTAGTTCGATTTCTCTCTTCGTTTTTGCGCAATACAAAGTCACCGAGGCTAAACCTAACTATTTTAGCTTTCCTTTTATGAAACCTGCTTTTGTCATATTTGGCACTATTTTCCATTTCTTTCATCGCCCGTCGTCTGATATCAGAGATGTCTATTTCTTTGTCTTCTATGTTATCGGGTAGCAATAAGTCGTATGTTCTCACTGATCTGCCGATTAGTAGTTCCAACGGGCTCGAATTAGTCGCGCGGTTGGTGGTGCAATTCAAAGCTAATTGCACTTCCCCAATCGCGTCTTGCCAAGCCCGCCCGGTCGTTTCTATTGTTGTAAGCATGTTCTTTAGCGTGACCATGAAACGCTCTACCTGCCCATTAGCTCTACTAATCCCGGTCGCTATCAGGTGGAGTTTTATGTTCTTAGATTGGCAAAAGTCTTGAAATTCTTTGCCCGTAAAACATCTTCCCTGGTCCGCTATTACCCGGCAGGGACTGCCAAATAAAAATATAGCGGACTTAAGTGCTATAATGGTATTGAGAGAATCTATTTTACAGGTATGGTGCAGGTATACGAATTTCGTAAAAGCGTCGACCAAAACAATGATGTATTATTTCGAGTCGCTCCTTCCGCTTACCTTGCCCGTTACATCCATGTGAACCGTATGCCAGGGTATGCTGGTCTTAGGTATGGGATGTAGTTCGGCTTGTATTTTACCCGAACTCGCCTTCGAAACTCGACAAGCATGACAGTTCTCTACGAATTTGCGAACGTACTTCGCCATTCCATCGAACCAGTAATACTCGTACAGCTTCTCGAGCGTCTTGTCCCAACCTAAGTGCATAATTGACCGATGCGCATGACTAATAACGGACCACCTAAAACCTCTCGGAACAATGGACAGGCAGAGAGTTCTGCCTTTTCTTTGTATTTTACGGTCGCTTGTAATTATTTATTTATTATTTATTATTATTTATTTAATTATTTATGTATTTAATTTATTTTATTCATTTTATTATGTTTGGTTTATATATTTATAGTTATTATTTAGTGTTTCTTTTATTAATTTATTTGCTTATTATTTATTTATTTATTTATTAGTTATTATTTATTAATTATTTTTTGGTTATTACATTCCTTTTTACTTATATTTATTTATTATTTATTATGTATTGTGGCTATTATTATGCATTATGAGTTACTATTAATTATTGATGTATTACTTTCGGTAAGAGTGTATATCGGTGCTAGGTGTGTATGCATCCTCGAGTTTAAGCGCAAGCCTGCAATTGATTATACGGGTTTTTTAATTATAATTTATTAATGGAGGATAAAGTTAGATTTTAGATATTGACACAAGATATAGCTTATTTATTTATTCATTATTATTTATTGTGCTGGACTGCTAAATTAATGACGACATGGCGAGTTTTTGGGTTATGATTGGGTGCATTTGGAAAGGAACTTCACAGGCTGTTGACGACATGGCTATATACACTGACGATGCTTTCATAAATTACTATGGATAAGTCGAATAAAGGAAATAAACTTACAGCGCAGTGGGTTTAGGTGCCCCCAGGCCCCGTCGGGAACACGAGTGGCTTATCAGGCTCGAGGCGACGGTCATCCAGCTACTGGAAGAACGGCGGGGGGGGGGTGGAACCCCAGGCACCCCCTCGTACGGTAATGGCTACTGGGGCTAAGACGAGTGGCAGGAGAGTGACAACTGGCGGAGAGAAGCCCAGGAAGGTGTCCGATGTGAGGATCAGCGATAATGTCACCATCTCAGTTGTGCCTAGGATCAGGGGGGACGAGGTAGGAGATCCCTTCAAGCCTAGCAAGAAGATACAAAGGAGCCCTACGATTAGTAGGCCTGAGATAGAGGTGGTGGAGGAATCCGATGGAGTCGGAGGGGCTAGGGATAGTGACGTAAGCACCCCTGTGACGACAAGGGGGTTCGCGTACGCCAAGCAGCTGGCGAAGAGGGTGACTGAGAAGAACGTCAGGACGAAGCAGGTGGGAGTGAGTACACCAGGAGGAGTGGAGGACAGCGCGAAGGATGACTCGCTGACCAGCGAAGGGGAGAATGAAGATATATTAATAGGGAGGGCTGAGTTGAGTGGTTTCACGCGGGCCCTGACTGGCGCGGTCCAAATGTTGGGCATGCTTATAAAGAAATGTAGGCTGGATAAGGACAAGGGAGACGATATCAGGAAGATAGGCAACCTGATTAAAGGCATCCTGTCATCCCTGGAGCAATGCGGAGAGCAGAGGGCGAGAAGAAGGAGAAGAAGGAAGCACGTGGTAGTGGATAAGGGCAGGGAGATAGCGGTTGGCAGAGGACAACCCAAAAGGAAAGAAACGTCGCCGGCCGAATTAATACTGGCGGAGGAGCGCAAGAGGCCGAGGAAGGGTGAGGCGTCATATGCGGAGGCCTGCGCGAACCTGCCCAACAGGGTTAAATTAGAGGAAGAACTTAGTGAGGACTCTGAAGGATGGCTGAGGGTGGAGCGGAGAAGGAGGGAAAGGAAAACTCCCATGATTAAGGAGGTTTCCAGAGTACAGCCGACGGGGAATAGAGAAGCGACCGTGGTGAACAGGGGTGCACCTAGAAGCGGAAGGAGAAGGGAAGCACTCCTGATAAAAGTGGAAGAGGGTGCGGAATGGCTGCAGACATACAAAAGAATTATGGCTGCCAGAAGTATCCTGGAGGCGGCTACAGGGATCCGCAGGACAAGAGCGGGCCACATTTTAATTGAGTTTGATAGGGCGGTATCTGTGAACGAGGCGGCGGTCAAGCTGAGAGCCGCTTTAAGCAACAGCATGGACGTGGCGGCACTGGTAAATAGGACGACCCTGCAGATCTCTTACCAGCAAGGAAGAGCTGGTGGAGGATGTTAGGGCCCAGTGGGGTGTCAGGGATAATATGGACGTAGAGGTTAAGTCCATTAAGATGACGCCGTGGGGCACGCAGGCGGCGGTTGTTGTACTGCCTGCGAACGGGGTACCCAGTGAGGATAGGAGGCTGAGAACGGTACTCACAATAGTCTCTGTTAGGCTTTTGATGAGTGTGCAGCGGTGCTATAGTTTCCACATGCTTGGGCATGTGGCAGCGAAGTGTACGGCGGCATGCTCTAGCAAGGAGCTGTGTAGGAGGTGCGGCAGCGCCGATCATATCATGAAGGATTGTGATAGGGAGATTAGATGTGCCATGTGCTTCAAATATGAAGGATGGAATGCCAGGCACATTACTGGCTCGTTGGCGTGCCCGATGGTGCGCCTAGGGGTGAGGGATGGAAGACGGGGGCTCAATTAGGGCTCTACAAATAAATTTAAACCGATGCAGGCTTGCGCAGGACCTGATGATGCAGTATGTCTGTGAAAGCAGGGTGGACATTGTGATCATCTCGGAGCCCTCTAGGCAGCTGCCTTGGTGGTATAATGACGAGGGCGGGGATGCATCTATATGGGTCACCCTGTTTAACGGCAGGTACGCGATGGGCGAGACCCTGATCCAAAGGACTGGTATTGTAGGGGTCAGGGTCGGTGACGTGTTCTGTGTCAGCGGGTACTGTTCCCCGAATATGAATAGACGCGGTTTTGAGGCTTATTTGTTAGAATTAGATGAGGTTTTGAGGGAGTGTAGTAGCTGTGCACCGGCGTTAATGGTTGCCGGTGATTTTAATACGAAAAATGGAGTGTGGGGGGGGGGTAACAAAACCGAAAAGGGGGGAACTAGCCTGCCGAACGTGATAGCGAAGCGCAACTTAGTACCGATTAGGACGATGGGGAACTATTCCTTCCTGGGAAATGGAAGGACTAGTTTCCCGGACATTTTATGTATAAATAGACGGATGAGGCTGAGTTGGAGGAAGAGTGCAGTCTTGGATTGGTACTCAGCCTCTGACCATTTTTATATAATGCACAAATTTGCGAACAGCATTAAGCGGGTGGTTGGCGGGGCCTTCGTTTATTTAACGAAGCAGTTAGACGCGGTTAGATTCCTAGATAAATTCGACGCTATGTTCGTAAATCATAGTCTTAGAGTTGACGAGTCGGCATGCGGCGACAGACTTCAGGATAGTTTGAAGAGTGCGTGTGCCGAGGAATTTAGAATGAAGTTTCCGTCGCGGGAAAACAGAAGAAGCAACTTTTGGTGGAACGACGAGATTGCCACCATAAGGAGCGCCACTTTCAGGGCGAGAAGGAGAGCACAGCGAGCAATGGTGTCCTACAGGGAAGAGGCGGAATTCCTGGTGGCCGAGTACAAGGCCCTATGAAGGATGCTGAAGAGGGCGATCAAACGCAGTAAAGAAGAGTGTTGGAAAGGGTTCTGTGCCACCTTGGATCAAGATCCGTGGGGCAGGCCGTAGCGGGTCGTAAGGAGTAGACTGATGCAGTCGACACCATCTGAGCCCCTTAGTAAGGACAGGATGGCGGGAATTGTGGAAGACCTCTTCGTCACCGGGCAGCAATTTCGACCAACTAAGCAGGAGAACAGGCCGACCCCACCTGTAGGAGGGGAGGATTTAACTATAGACGAAGAAGATCTCAAGATGGCCGTCGGGAAGTGCAATCCAAAGAAGGCTGGAGGGGTGGATGGGATCCCCGGTGTCCTCATCAAGTTGCTGGCGGATAGAAGACCGAGTGTGCTCCTAGGGGTGCTCAATGGCGTGAACACCTGCGGTAGGATTCCGGCAGTATGGAAAGTGGATAGGGTAGTGTTGATACCCAGGCCCAATAGGGACTTAACTACGTCGTCGGCATATAGGCCGATTAGCATACTGCCGGCATTGAGCAAGCTCTGGGAGCACTCGCTGAAGATATTGATAGAGAGGAGCACTGGACGAGACCCGTTCCACAGGGATCAGTTTGGCTTCAGGCGGAGGAAGGGGACGCTTGAAGCATTAAGCAGGATGGTCGCAGTTGCGGAAGAATGTAGAAGGAAGGGCCTGGTCTGCGTTCTGATCGCCCTTGACGTGAAGAACGCTTTCAATACTGCGGACGCAGGCTCGGGGGCAGAGAGGGCTTCGGCTCTCTATGCTTCAAAGCATAGTACGTTTTTGAGATCAGTTCATATTAAGCAACCATCGTTTTCTGTCCAATCATTATAAATAAATTAGTAATATCACAAACATCCTCGGAGAGTATAACTAATATTATATTCCCACCACCCGTGATACTACATAATCATGATTACGGGTATGAGGGTGCCCAGAGTTATTAGCCTTAACCTGGACGGCATGGCTACGAACACGGTGGAGACAATCAAGTATCTTGGTGTTATGATTGACTCTCGTAGGAAGATTGACAAACACATTGTCACAATATGTGATAAGGCGGACATAAAAATTGGTGCACTGAGAGGAATTCTCCCGAATGTCAATGGTCCGCCGGGTTTGGCACGTAGGCTCTATTACGGCGTTTGGGAATCCATGGTAACATACGATGCGCCTGTGTGGGCTGATGCGATGAGGTACGATAAGAATAGGAGGATAATAAAGAGGGCCCAACGTACTGCCCTACGTATCACATCCATAGCCAACCGCACTGTATCACACGCGGCGCTGTGCGTATTGACTGGTAACTCAACGATGTACATACGCTCATACATTTCTTTTAGCATCAGCACCTTAAAGATCTACAAGACCGTAGCTGTTGAGGGTGATGTGATTGATGAACAGGTGAAGCTAAGAAAAGATCTGAAAGAAATTAAGTTGAAGGCCCTGAGGGATTGGCAAGAAGAGTGGAGTAAATACAACTTGGATAACTTCACTAGAAAGCTGACAGGAGATGCGACCATCTTTGTCAATAGGAGAAGGGACATCGATCACTACACGATGCAATTATTAACGGGGCATGGCATCTTCAATAGCTACCGTAGGAGGATCGGTAAGGAGTCCGACCCAGGGTGCTGGGACTGTTCAGACCCAAATGATGACGCCGAACACGTGTTACTTGTGTGCCCTAAGTGGACTAACAGAAGAATTCAGCTTGAAAATTTTGTGGGCGCTAGGATAGGCGTTGAAAACGTGTTAGGAACAGTAACCCGGAAGGATGAACATTGGGCCAAATTTAAAGACTTCTGTAGAGGGATTATGAGCTACAGAAGGGAAGTATAAAAGGCGCGTGAGACGGCGAATAGAAGGAGAGGCTCCAGTATGCTGCAGTAAAAGGAGGCGACGCGGTTAAGGACAACTCCGATGAATGCTTATGGCCATGCCGGGGTTGTCCGCGTCTAGCGTAGCTGAGGAAGAGGAAGGGTTTTTAGTGGGTATGGTAAAGTCATCCGCCGAGTCCTACATAACCTAGAGACGCGGGTCTCTGGGTATGCGTAACTGCATTTTCCCCTCCTCATGTAAAAAAAAAAGCTTCTCGAGCGTCTTGTTCTACCCTAAGTGCATAATTGACTGATGCACATGATTAATAACGGACCACCTCTCGGGACCATGGGCGGGCAGAGAGTTCTGCCTTTTCTTTGTATTTTACAGTAGAGGTTCCCGGATCGTGTTCATATGTGTTCGCGATATCGTCCGCGAGCTCGTCGTTCTGCAATTTATTGACGATTTCTGTGATTTGGGGATCGCGACGTTGCTCCGCTAATAACCAGTTTTCGGAGACTTCGGTCAGATTGATTCTTTCTCTGTAACTTTGTTGATCGTGCGGCGATCCAAGTCTATGGCGCTTCGCGAGAAGAAGTCTACGTGGGTCATTCGTTTACCTTCCCGATACATAATGTCGAAGGTAAAAGTTTGTAGGTAAGCCCACCACCTGTGGACCCAGTCGTTCAAGTGTACCTTATTGCTCGATGCCTTCAAGGAATTACAGTCGGTAACGACAAGAAATTCCCGTCCGTGCAGATAGTAGCGAAAATGTTTAATGGCGTTTACAACTGCTAGCGTCTCTAGTTCGTAGGAATAGTACCTAGATTCCGCAGGGCTAGTTCTTTTCCTGTAGTATTCGACTACTCTATTTTTACCCTCGACCTAGTGCATTAGAATGGCCTCATATCCATCAGAACTAGCGTCGGTGTGTAGTACTATCGGATAGTTGGGATCGAATATCATTAGCACCGGCGCGTCGATCAGGACGGAGACTACCCTTTGCCTTATTTTTTCATGCCTATCCGTCCAAGCGATGTTTTTATTGCCGGAGGTAAGTGCATATAAGGGTTTCATTACCTTGCGAAAATTTAGAAATGAACTTCCGGAAGTACGAGGCTAGTCCTACGAATTGCCTGAGTTGTGTTACGGTCGCTGGTGCAGGTAAAGAGCTCAAGGCTCGTATTTTATCCGGGTTGGGACGAACTTCTCCGTTATGAATTACGTACCCCAAATAAAATACCGACGTTTTTAGAAAGGAGAATTAAGCAAAATTGAACGAAAATCCAGCTTTCACGAGGGTGTCCAATACGGTGTGCAACCTTTCTAGAGCCTGATTTATCGAATCCGCAATGATTAGAACGTCATCTAAATAAACAACGACGTATGAATACGCGAAGTCTCCTAAGGCGTTGATGATGGCCCTCTGGAAAACGGATGATGCATTCTTTAATCCGAACGGCATCCTCACGTATTCATATTTTCCGTCGGGTGTAACGAACGCTGTATATTCGGTCGAGTTAGGATGAATGGGGATTTGGTAGAACCCGCTGGCCATATCCAGGCTGGTAAAATATTTCGCCTTTTGTAGCCTCGCGATTTGATCCGCGATAAGGGGCAGGGGGTACCGATCCGCGACCGTATTTTTATTTAGCGCTCGAAAATCTACACACAGTCTATCTGAACCATCCTTTTTTTTACAAGTAGCATAAGACTCGCGAAGGGTGAATTACTAGGTCTTATGATCTTTGCCCTAATTAATTCGTCGATCCGTTCTCGCACTATCCTCCGCTCTTCCTCGCTGAGTCTATAGGGGCTTCCAGCTGGCCCGTATTTACGCGAGTGCGCGGGAAACCCGTAATAAATGAATTTCGGAATTTCTCGAGAATAGAAATCAATCGACTTTTGTCGCTACCAATTACGTCTGTGTTAACCTGGTTAATATCGATATCGTCTTTCGCGATTTTGCTACAGGCGTTAATCATTTTTGTTCTACTGAGAGCGAGGCTATTACGCGTAATATGTACGTCGAATCCTTGGCTAAGAATTTCGCGACCAATTATAATATCGTATTTTAAGTATCTATCGACCAGGATATGAAAAGCTAATTCCAGAGTAAACCCGTTAACACACACGGTGGACAAAATCTGAGATGTACTTGTAACGCAAGTGTTTCCTATGCCTCGCATCACTACCACGTCGGTCGTTCTTTTGACGGAAAACTTCGAGGCTGCAGATTCCTTAATCAATGAGCATTCAGCTCCGGAATCGAAATAAAATGGGAACGACTCACCGAGGTGGCTTAAGCTACCCATTGGAGACTCCACCACGCAGGAGTCGACGCGACGTTCTTCATGGGGACTGCTGTTTCCTTGGCGCAGCGACGGGCAGTTAGGGGCGACGTGTCCCTCCTTGTTACACCTGAAGCACACCACCTTCGATGATGTGGCCCGTCGGTTTTCCTCTGGTTTCCGTATGTGCTTCCTCTGTTCCGATCTGGCTTTCTTGTGGCACTCCGCCGATTTATGTCCGGGGATCCCGCAGTAGTAGCACTTATGCCGGGGTTCCAGTAGCTTGCAACGTTTGGCTTCGGGTTCCGCCGGTGGATCTTCTGGCAACCTGCTGTCGTCTCGAGCCCAAGCTCATTATCACAAGTTTCAAACAGTTACGATGGACGACTACAATTGTTTAGTTACGGCTATAGTAGAATCTAAATTACGATATAGCGGGATTTTCCCCAAAATTCCAAGGGCTTCGGTGTTTTTTCATCTCCGACATATATATTAGTAATGAATTATAATTAAGCCAATTGTCGACATAATCACAATCAGGATCGGTATGTATTATATATAAGTCAATCAGATTTAGTTAGTGAAAGAAGATAGTCAGTTTTTCCTGGAAACACGAGGCTTCATCACGATGAAGAGTTGCAAAACAATCAGCTACAGAGTAAAATTAATATCTCTGTATTGCTTCTTTATGGATAGATTAAGTGCTTATATGTTATTTTGTGCATTCGCAATTTTCTAACTTGTATGCTTAATATGAATCTTTCTGTACTCACAGTTATTAACATGTTGCGTGTCGATCACGAAAATTCTTCTATTTTCACGGTTGTCATTTAGAGAGAAACAATTTAATTATATCATGGGTATATTTAGTAATAAAAAAATGTAGTATCGGGAAAAGGGCCTGAGAGAAAGGACCTACGTAACCCTGGCCACGAGCCGCTGTGGAACACGTGCGCGGTGGGCCTATTGAAAAGACAAAAGGGAGGAGAGGTCAGAGAGAGAGTGTCGGGAGAGAAGCCAGAGAGTCTTAATAGGGAAGTCGCAGAGTATGAATCTAGAAGTCAGAGTGTGCGAGTTGCGTTGTCGAGAGAGTGTGACGCGCGTGAGAGAGAACGTCGAATCCGTTGTAACGAGATTTACAAATGAACTATTGTGTTGTTCAAAGCATAGTACGTTTTTGAGATCAATTCATATTAAGCAACCATCGTTTTCTGTCCAATCATTATAAATAAATTAGTAATATCACAAACATCCTCGGAGAGTATAACTATATATTATATTCCCACCACCCGTGATACTACATTTTTGGGGGCTCGTCCGGGATTGGACAAGATAGAAAACGAAGCGGTTTAATAGAACTGTTCGTGCAAGTTTTGAACTTTCCGGTGCGCGGTGAGATAAAAGAAGATATCGGTGACTATTGAAATTGGTGCAGTGTGGAAAAATAAAATGGCAAACATTGGGGACGAACGATTGGCAGGAGAAGCAGCTCTGACTGACGAGCAGGTGGCTCAGATGCAAATACCTGAGCTAAAGGACGAGCTGAGAGTAACGGGCAGAAAGCGCGAGCTGATAGCGCGATTGCTTGCTGCGTTACGCTTAGAGCGGGAACACGGTGCGCGAGAAGACGATCTGGATGAAGACGACGACGACGATAAGATTGGCGTAATTGGGGACCGTTTAGACGTCAACGGTCCAGGAAATCGCGATCTCAGTGATCAAGACGGCGGAGTTCGGGTAACTCCAGCTGTTACGCCACGAGGCTTTTCATAGGCCGCATTCTTAACCGTCGCTCGTGGCACGACAGTGTCGCGGACGGATTGTCTCAATCAGCCGACAATCATACAATGTATCGGCCATCCTGACAAAGCGAGTTCCAGAACCTTCGATTCGGTCCGTTATTATTTACGCACATAAGGTGACACGCGTGATCATGGCGTGATCGGTGGCGTGACCCAAGCATAGTGGGGATCGTCTCCCAAAAAACACAAAGGGACCATCGAAGGGCAATCAGTATCGATTGAGGATCCGAACAGAATACACAAACGCTAAATCTAAGTCGCCTAACTATATCTATAACCATTGTACAGTCGAGTCGAACTACCATATCAACTAACTGTCTCACTTTTCAATACCTGGTGACGTTCTCTTGTAAAATTTTATATATTGTAAAATATATCAGTCTTGTTAACCTGTTAATTCAGTGTTGATCTCAGTTAACCACCTCTGTTATCTCAACCGAAACAGGGGAACGACTAATTCGTGGCGTCGATTATCAAAATCGTAGCGAGAATTTACGCCTCTCGCTCACGCGCTTTCCTCGCGATCGCGTCTCTCCGCGAACGGTCGCAACACCAGCGATATGACGACCATGCAAGACGAGCCTAAGCGCACGGTGTTAACGTTCAAAGACGTAGAGGACTCGTTGGAGAAATTCAGCGGTGATGATCTGCTGAATGTAAATCGGTGGATAGAAGACTTTGAGGAAATGGCGGAAGTGTGTGGTTG
>JACXIX010001352.1:0-12141 GCA_014737535.1 Bombus cullumanus | reverse complement strand
TGAAAATCTTCAATGTAAATCTAGACGATAACCCTGTAAAAATTTATGAGGATAACTCTGGAGTGATAAGTATAGCAAAGTACAGAAATTTTACAAAAAATTCTAAACACATTGAAGTTCATTACCACTACGTTCATGAGTGCTTAAAGGAAAACAAGATAAATATAATTAAATTAAGTACAGATGAAAATACTGCGGATATTTTTACGAAGGTAATGTGTAGAGAGAAATTCGAAAGGTTTAGGTCATGAATGAATGTAAACTAAGAGGAATGTAAATAAAGCAATAAGTGATAAAGTTTCTGTTAAGTAATTCGACAAGCATGTAAATGCGATTAAGTGTACAGTATAAATGTAAGGAGGCGTGTTAGGAAGATGGTACATTTACACTGTACATAACAAGACATAGCGCTAAATAAAATAGTCTGCACATTCTCAAACGAAAACACCTCGGACAACCCCAAACATCCAGAACCAGAAACAAGCTACTTTACAAATTACAATCAATTAAAAATAATCTTCTCCAAACTAAACAACAACAAAAAATACTCCGGCTTCGATGGAACTCCAAACATTTTGCTCAAACGCTTACCTAACAAAATAAAATGGTACTACACAGTACTCTTCAACAATGCGCTAAATAACACATATTTCCCCAGAAAATGGAACAAAATCAAATTAATAGCCATTACAAAAAAAATAAAGACGGTTCATCACCTGCTAACCTACGACCTAAGCAAAGTATTCGAAATAGTCATAAACAACCCCATAGCCTCCTTCTCCGCAAAAAATAACGTAATCCCGGAAAATCAATTCGGCTTCCGGCACAAACACTTGACAATCCACGCAATAAATGAACTTACGTCGGACATCTGCTGGGCGCTTAACGCAAAACAACGAATAGCCGTCTGCTTAATAGACCTCGAAAAAGCCTTCGATATAGTTTGGATACCAGGTCTTATATACAATATGATTATGAAAAACTTTCCGCAATACTTAACTAAAATAGTCTGGGATATGGTAACAAACAAAACATTCGTAATAACCGACGGGCTTACTAAATCTCTTTAATCTCAATACATCCACCCATAACCGCTCCATAGCCTTCGCAGATGACTTAATCATCTACGTAACAGGCCGCAAAACCAAAACAATAAGAACAGAACTCCAAGAACTTTTTGACAAAATTAACGATTACTACCATACATGGAAACTAAAAATTAACTAAAAAGGCAGCAAAGCATTCTGGAAAACAAAAACACTATTGTGCTGTAGCGGCACATGAGTAGGAGGACGATTCAAATCATATTGTTGTTTTGCCTCGGAGTATTAAGACCGTTAGGATACAAGTAATGTAAGAACAGATTAACTCCGCCACAAAAAAATGTCGTCGCTGCAAGCAACCGTCGAACGAAGACGAATTTGAATTTTCCAACTCTCCCCAGACCAGTATAAATAAACGGATCGCGAGCGAATCAGTTATTAACAGTTACATACACAGTGCACGCAGAGTATCTACCGAGTTACGCGATGAGCATTTACGAGTATTTATCCGCGATTTTATTTCGCGATTAATACTTTGTACTAACGACTCAAGCCTACAGGCTGTACATTAATTTATTCTTTTAAATATATTCGACGGTTTCAACAACGAGCAATCTCGTCATTAAACCTCACGTACTTACTATCCTCTACACATCATAAACCTCCTACAAATTGGTGACCCCGACGTGATCGAAGCGAAAGAGGTAATCGTGAGAGTGCTAGTGAAACTTTTGTTGAAGGTCACCAATTCTAAGAAAACTCTACATCTGGTCTTTTTAACTTTCTACCTTATAATTTATCCACGCGTCTCTGTCTCTGTTACGCCACGAGGCTTTCCATAGGCCGCATTTTTAACCGTCGCTCGTGACACGACAATGTCGCGGACGGATCGTCTTAATCAGTCCGACAAATAAACAAGGTGTCGGCTATCAGCGGGTTAAGCGGGTTCATTAACCTTCGATTCGGTCCGTTGTTTTGATTACGCACACGAGGTGACACGCGTGATCATGCCGTGATCGGTGTGATAACCCGAGCATAGTGGGGGTCGTCTCCCAAAAAACACAGGAGGACCATCGAAGGGCAATCAGTATCGATTGAGGATCCGAACAGAATACACAAACACTAAATACAAGTCGTCGAACTCTAATCATTAGAAAGTCGAGTCGAACTACCATATCTACTAATTGTCTAATCTTTCAATAACTTGTGACGTGCTCTTGTAATATTTTCTTCTTGTTAACCTGGTAATCCAGTGTTGATCTCAGCTAACCACCTCTGTTATCTTAACCGAAACAGGGGAACGACCAATTTGTGGCGTCGATTACCAAAATCGTAGCGAGAATTTACGCCTCTCGCTGACGCGCTTTCCTCGCGATCGTGTCTCTCCGCGAACGGTCGTAACAGTTTTTATTCACCGAATAACCTCAACAACTTTAAACACCGCGAATATTAGAGAGTTCAAGATGACGAGTACCGACAGCCTTATAGTATAGCTACGTATAACGTTAACGAATATTATGTTACGGACGTTATAAAGTATTCAACAGTTGGAACAAAGAGACGGCGGAGCTCGGTCCTTTCCTTCGTGGCTCTCTGTCGCGTACGTAGCTGTCCGCAACGCCAGCCAAGTTTTGCTCAATCCGCTCGGTTAAGTGGGAGGAAATTGGGTGGTATAGGCGAGTGTACGTACGTCTGACTGAAACTTGAGACCAAGCTGTTTGGAACTGCCGTTTGAAACGAGACAAAGGTTGTTTTTAACGTAATCGCCAGTATTTGAGCGTCCAATTACGTAGAAACGATACGGGACACGGATACGTCTCACGCGGATGTATCGTCCAGCCGATAATTAGGAATTTCATGAATTTCCAGCTGAACCCAATTAACTGATCTCGCGTTCGATGGATATTTCATGCAAGCGCGATTCATCGAGTATTCCATCATCAGGGTCTGTTACTCAGGGTCTCTCATTACAGGGTCTGTTCGAAGCAGGGACTGCCGTCATCTCGAGGATGGAAAGTTGAAAATGAAACGGTCGGTAGGTAATAAGTCACTTACCCAACGATCGTCGTACGATCGTAGCGATTTTCATTAGAAGACAACGTGTTACCTTCGGCAACGAGAAGCGTGCCGTTGTCTGCTGTAAAAGCTACGCCGAACTTGCTGTCGTGGAATATCCCCATAAAACAGCAAATTATGGTATGCATTTACATTACACGTTAATGAATCAATTAAAGTGACAGGCAAAAGACTAGACGCAGAGGAAAGCTCGTTTCCATGATGACGATCTTACGTGAATTTTTGTGGCGCCGTTTCTGCCGCAAATATTCGATCGATGATCGAAAAGGACTCGCGGACGGTCCAACTTCGAACGAGTTCAGCTGAACATTCGAACGTTCATTTGGGCGAGTCAGTCAGGCGGTAATTATGTTACAGTTGCGAAGCTTGAGTCCTCATTCTGAGGAATTATCGAGTGTTTCCAGCATTTTGAAGATAGTATTACAATATATTGTATGGTTGTTAGTCGAAAAGTACGCGACACGGATTCGCTCGTAAATTAGGAATTATCAGCATCTTTTAATACTCTTCGAGACAAGTCTTTTTCAATCGTCATAAACGGCATTCGTCGATGTTTGTAATAAAATTAAATATAACGAAAGTGCCGCTTCGAGCCCTGCTCGTTGGAAATGTACCAAAGTATTCATGTTCGCTTAGATCGCTGTCTGTAAAATTCGCTTTTCTATTCCAAATATTGACCATCGCAGTATTCTGTTTCGTCGATATTCCGTTCGCTTTGTCCCAAAAGGAAGTGCTCTTTTCTGCGTTTCCGTGATTAATTTTGAATAATTATTTGAACTGGTCGATGAAAATTAAATTCAACCTGGCAGCCCTATTAGTCATAACACACAGTGTTATGCAGTGAAGTCAAATAAAACAGAGTGTGGTCGGGCAGCGGAATCCTTCTTCTGATTAGATTTTATTTTCGAGATAATCAATTCTTCCCATAATATCACTAGATCCCGGCGAGCCCCCAAGAATGTAGTATCAATCCCGGACGAGCCTCCAAAAATGTAGCGAACAAAAATATTATTGTCTAGAGCAAGGACAAGAAAGGCTGGTCTATTTGAATTTAAGCTTAGTTTAATTCGTACAAGCAATACTCAAAAATAGAAACTGACTATAATATCGTCGTACGTCTTACCCTGACACTCGTCTTACAACTTCTCGACTCGCTCTCTATTCAAAAACTCACTCTCTCGATGCAAACTCTGCTCTCGCATCGCTTTTTGTCTTTTCTTAGACCCGCCACGCACGTGTTACGCAACCGCTCGTGACCAGGGTCACCTGAGGTTTTTCTATGAAACTATTCGCTTGAAGGACTGACGACACATTGATGGGCCCAACGGCGCCTCGGCTCTCGCGACATTGTTCATAGTTTATCCCTTAACTTTACAGCTTATGCTATCCCGAGAAACTCGAACTTAAATGTAAAACAGACCGAGCGTATACCCCCCTTTTCCGGATACTACAAATATCTTTCGAAATATACCACACGATTGAAAATTATTAAATATTTGTAAATTTTATCGAGACATTAGTAATTTAAAATATGTGTTTATTTAGAAATTGTTATAAAAATGTTACTGATTTATTATTCACTTTGAGATAATATATCTTCCTTGTTCAATGATCCATTGGTAATAATCATTTATGAAACATCTCGCAACATAAAATTAGTTGTACGTTAGACATCAAAAGAACGGTGCGATTTGCACGACTTCGAACACTCAGCCAGACCGTGAAATGGTTCGACGCCTGACCGACCTGTCGTTGGTTACGGCACGTGCTGTTGCAACTTAAATCGTAAGGCAAGGCGTCTAATTTCATCACAATATAATAAACAGTAGGCTTATTCCTGTTTACAAGTTTTGCAATTTCACTATATGATTTGCCATCCGCTTCGCTACAAATTTCCGTAGAGATTTGCTTGTTTCAAATTTTCTTCGACTCATTTTGTCCTTCTACCAATAATGAGAGTTATAAACGAAATTTTCAGCAATACTTTCCTTAGAGTAACTTTTAGTGAACTAAACAACCTTTGTTTACATTTCGTAACCTTCGGGGATGCTTAGTTGTTACAAAAGTTCCACAATGTTCGAATACTTTTCTGAGCCACTTATGTTTGTAATAAACCTATTATAAAAACCTATTATATGTCGTTGAATTGTTTTCAAATTTTATTTGTCTTACTTTAAGACCTATCTGATATTACATATGGCAAATTATTTGAAGTACTTTAGTTTAATATACATATTTCATTCGTTATATGTTAAAAATATAAGCCTTCAAATATTCGCGTGTGTGTGTAGATATTTACGCGGAAGAGAATTTATGGAGGACAGGCGGTACGATGAAATAGAGAGTTTTTGAATCTACGATAAGGTAGCAGTAATCTTCGGAGAAAAGAAAGGGCCTACAAAAGAATATGATCTATGCAATCATACGTATAGGACTCACATATACAGTTTCGTTTTCTCCACAAAGTTTTCTTTCGTTTTCCTTATTATCATTTTATTTCTATATCAATTTTTGCATTTTCTTTTTGTTCCTGTCGTTGACGATTGTTTAAAATTTAATATGAATCAAAAGACGTATAAACTACAAAAATATAATCAAAATGCGATTAGATAAAAATAAACAGCGAGAGACAGCGAATTTTCTATTTCATATTTAGTTTTCTTTTTTTCTGTTAACGATATTTTTTCGGCCAAAGATGATTCCACTTCTTGAGAGAAACATTTAATTTTGTATTATCTCGGTAATAACACTCAGTTGGTATAACCTTTGATTTACAACTAAATCATTCATTCATTACAATTCGTCAGAATTTACATTGTTACGTGTGCTACGTCGCGTGAAACTGACCGCATGACGTCTCTAATTACCTGGCCGCTGTCACGTAAACTTAAGGGTTGGTGAATAAAATAAAATAGCTGAATCGTAACACAACTATTAATATCGTTTTAATTAAACTTTATTATGAATTCAGCAATCACAATGTAACACACACTGAATTAACATAAATCACAATTCACTCCAACCACGTTATGTAAGACTTAATTACAACGATACGTTAAGTACGCGACTGTTATAAGGGTAGAGACCGGTGAGGATATGTTGACTATTCTAAGGATGCAGAATAAGTGTGTTTTTCTGGCGATACTATGTCTGAGGAAGGCTAGGGGTGGGTGTGTCTAAGGACACGGGACTATCGGATTTGTTGATGACAATTTTGGTTAAGGAAGTGAGGGCAGTAGACTCCGTCTCCGATTGGATAATAAGACAGTTGGTGGACCAGGAAGGGTTTTTTAGCCGCCCTCGCGAGAAGTTGCTACCGGAACATACCAGATGTGGAGAAAAGCAACTTTCTAAGCTAACACGTGGTAGACAATAAACGTAAAGGTAAATCTAACACAGGAAATACTCGCTTGGTCCGAAGGACCTTAACTATGAAAATTCCAAGACTCCTGGTGGGTACTTAAGACTATTGAGGGTACGCGCCAAGGATGTGCAAACATCTGGGTGCCATCCTGTCCGCGGTGTGTGGCCTGGTCTCTGATGTGAATCGACGTTACACCGCCAAGGGTCTGCACCCCTATTCAGACCCCAAATAAACCTAAGGACCCGCCATAAACTTAGGCTTTCAGTTTACATTTTATCTTGATATTCAAAACTAACTCTTATTAACCTTGAAAGAATCATTGTTCCTGTAAGTGTTTTCGGTTTATGGATGGCCCTTGAAACAGTCCTTAGGTTTATTATGCGTTCGCACTAATTACGGAGAAAGCGAATATTTCCCTAATGGGAAAACTGGATTTTCCAGCTGGGTTTTCCCAGAAACTACGTCAATTATTAACGTAGGCATTAACAAATGGGCATCGCGGATCGTTACCCTCACTTTCCTAGCGAAAAGTATGAACAACGAATCCGCGTGCTTAGTTCAAAAGGAACACTCATACGGAGCATTATTCCGTAAGAGCTACGAGAACGCACTTCTCTGTTTAAGACAGGACAGTCAACATCTGACTTGCTAACACCTCGAGTCACCGGGCATTCTATCCCCTCGAGTCAGTCAGTCGAATACAGTCAGTCAACAACATACATCATCATACGCGACAACGCGAACAGAGTCACAGGTCGTACTCACTCGTAGTTGTTTTATATCACACATACATTTTGTATTACACCTAAGTTGTTGGTTCGTTCAAATATATATTAACCTGTTAAAAGCAGCGTTGTATTTAATTTAACTACCCTTATTATCCCACAAGAAATAAGGGATCGAACGATTCGTGGCGTCGATTAACAAATCGTAACGGGAATTTACGACTCCCGTTGGCGCTTCTTCGAGATCGCGTCTCCCCGCGAACGTGCGAAACACAAATGTTTCGTTAAAAATGTTCCAACAAAAATACGAAATAGCGAAGAATTGGTACTTTTTGTATTTCTACCAGTTGTCGAAGAGCATCGGTAAAAGGTATACTGGTGTCCTTGGAGGACTGCGTAATTAAATCAACAAAACCCCATGTTCGCCTACGTAGTTCATGAGTAGACCGTAGGTTTTCACGCATTTATAGGCAACTTGAAATCGAGGGAATCTCCAGTACGAGCGGATTGTTGCTACGTACGTGAACAATGGCCAACAACCATGCTGTGATACTTTGGATTTGCTCTATTCCAAACTTTGATCATTTTCATCTCTGCAATCATTTCCTTCGAATTTCCCATCGCATCTCGGGTAAATAGAACATTTTTTGCTCCACCTAGAGATGCTCTCAAATATCCTGCAAGCATTTTCCACTGGCAAGGAGGTCCGAAGAAGGCCACCTTTTAACTTGCTCCTATCCATGACAAGTAATCCAATGCTGATAACAAATCGAGAAACTTGAGCGAGTCTTGAGACTTTCACAGCCTCGAGTGTCACTATGGCGAAACTGAGTGGAGCTTGGGTACACGGCTCAAGGAACAAGAGAGGTGCACCGAACTGAAGTACGTACAGTCAGCGGTAGCGGAACACCAACTAGCTACCGGGTATAAGATACTCTTTGAAAAGGCGTTTGTCTTAGCAAAGAACAAAGGGTACTTGCCGAAGAGATATAGGAAAGGAATAGAGATCACGAGACACCTCGAGTACATCAACCGAGATACGGGTTTCTATCTCCACCCTATACAGCGTGCTTTCCGTTCGTTCCTGTTTTAATTGATCAGCCGACCAATTAAGAATACTGTTGGCCGATCATCCAACTCGAAAATCGACACCGCGCCCATCATTCACCTGCGTTTCTCAACCGAGTGTCATTCTCGTTACCATTTCGGAACATCTAGACCACGAAAGGCTCTGGATACGCACTACTACTGCAATGCTGGCGAAACGTCGATATTCTTTTCTTTTTGAGTGTTGGTCTCTCAAAGATGCGTCGGACAGCGTTGGACCAAGTGAAGTTCATCGCTGCATCGCTGCTAAACTACGCATCAGCTAAATGTAACAGTGCGAATACAGTGAGACAAAAGAAGAAAAAGATCCGTCGATTCTCTGCCTTTTGTAACGGCGAATGTTAAACGGCGCGATCTTTGTCAAAATCTTGCCGATACTTTGATCGTTCCGAGGCGAATCCCGAGATTCAGGTATATTATCAGTACCGCCTTTTGTCATCTTTCTTCCGAGCTGTCAGCCACTATCTTGGACGGTTGTCGTTTATTCGGCTGGTTGGAAGCCCAGTTCCGATTGAAACCAACCCCACATCCATGCCAGTCGCAACTTTCTTCCGCCTCGTTCTCGACAGAATCTCATCTTCCTACTATGTTTCGAACGGCCGCAACTCTCCCGGCCATGTCGCCTCGTCTTTCTTCAATTTCATCGCGCGCCACATTAGTTTCGCATCGTTTGCCGTTGAACGTACCGCCAACGATACTTCAGGTATAATACCGGTTATGAGAAGCTAGTTTAGTCTTTGGCCAAATTAATCGTTCTCGTACGAACAATATGTTTTGGCATCGGCCACACGTTACCTTCTTTCTTGTATTCGTTTCTGATTCGAGTAATTGTCAGGTGTCTGGCGCGTTCTCCACACATTTCAGCTATAACGTTAGTATATCATTGATAGATTTTAGCAACACTATTGTTGAATAGTAGTTTTGT
Organism: Bombus cullumanus; assembly: GCA_014737535.1. NCBI lineage: Eukaryota > Metazoa > Arthropoda > Insecta > Hymenoptera > Apidae > Bombus > Bombus cullumanus. The sequence goes on along the minus strand of JACXIX010001352.1, from coordinate 2,901 downwards.
TGAACAGTAGATTTGAGGGACCTGTGGAATATATCAGAAATTATTTCAATTATTGAACGTGGACAAATTCGAACAGTGGTGTTAATATTACTACATTCGAGGTATATACAGTGTTAGTATCATCGTACGAACATCCGCACGATGTGACACGTTCGCGTTATTTGTGTTTTATGGAAATTGTGAAGAATTCGCAGATAAATCTAAGTGGAAACCCAGACGAACGTTTTCTTCGTATTCTTCTGGGTTGACGCGTCGTGTGTGGAAAGGATGCGTTGATGGAACGCTAATGCCAAATTTGGTTCTGGTAATTTCGACTTCAAATATGCACCATACTCCGTGTAAGGCCAGTTGAGGCTGATATAAATTTACATAACTGAACGGAGCTGTATCTTTTTATAAAAAAAAAAAATCCTCTTTCATTTCCACGCGAGAAACGAGATTACTTTCCGAGCAAGTTAATATATATATCCAAGACTATAAATATATCAATCGATAATGTTTATTTCAATTCTTCACGGTCTCTCGTAAAACAGAAAGGGATTAAAGATACAGGGAATATCGACGGATGTAAGCGATGCACGTGTTCGAACAGGGATATTCCATGTTTGGAATAAAAGTCAAGATGGAAGCTCGATGATATCCGGACAAGGGAAGGTTACAGAGACGATAACGATGGAATAGAAGAAAAAAGAGAAATGGATTTTACCCTGCGACATGATCCATGGAAATAGATTTGACGTTTTTATGGCGGCTATCGTTTAACGTAATTTCATAAAGGCATTGTCTGCATCCACCTGATCGTACTGGCTCTCTTCTTTCCGCTTCATTCGATACTCCATTCAGGACTGATTGAATATTTAATTTCGATCACCGTCGGCGTTCCAGTGGACGATTTGACGTTCCATATCCAACACGATCTGATTTCTCTCTAACTGAATCGTTGATGGATATATCGGTGCCGATATCGTAAAATCGGCGTTCGAAATCGGACGAAGCTCGATACATAATTGAGCCACGAGTTATGCGGAGAGATCTAGCAATCCTTAAAAATATGCAAAATTAATTAAACACATTGTATAATTATTACAAGTAACAGGCCACAGTTGCATTTTAGGTTCGTAGTTATTTTGCAGACAACTTGGGAACCACGCGTTAATTGTACTATTCGCTCAATTTCAATTAGTTCAAGTTGTTCACTTGTTCAAATACGGTTCACTTTTATTTCTTTTTATGACGAAGAACAAATCTGTTCGTTGTATGATCTACGCGGAATAAATAGAATTAATTTGAAGAAGCCGTTCAAAGTATTTAACCGAGCCCTTTAAATTAATCCGCATTTATACCGTCAAGGCCATACAATTATCATTTCTTAAATACTTGAACCAATTTATCCTACTCCATTCTCGAACAAGATTGTTACGTAACAATCTTGCAATAACAGAAATTCATATATCCTCCATGGAAAACGTCTTTCATATTACCCTCATTATGCCCATTAATACTTATACAAGATACTTATCTCGTAACTAAACAAGTTATTTGACGAGTGATAAAGCAAGTTGTAAAACTAAAGTGACGACGATTCTTCGCCGGACGCTGCGCAGCCACGCGCTGGCGACAGACTCCATGCGCCGAATGCGAACTCGCTCGGCTCACGAACAGACCAATTAACGCTATAACCGCGGAACGATTATTCCCTAGTTAACTGCCTTTCTAAGCAAATGGTCTAGCGGCCTAGCGACACTGTCCGTCTAATCAACTATCTAATATTATAGCCATATAACGAGCATTGACGATTATCGTTCTCCGGATCGACTATGTCTAATTAACCGGGCGTAACCTGACCGAAATATAGTCTTCCGGCTGGCTGATTAGCTGCGTCGGATAATCTATAATGAATAGCTGTAGCGAATTTTCGATGTGGCACGGCCGATTCTGCGTGGCCTAGTCGGCCAGATAAGAGGTATAACGTACAGATTAAGGGCTCAATGTTAAACCAGAGTGGAACAGACCGGTGCCGTTTGTCCGGATAGAGTCTAATCCCGGTAGACCAACGTGGACGTGGACGCACGAATACGTAATCAGGTATTAGAGCATGGACATCGTCTGCAAACCGTGGCAGAATTAGCGCGAGCTTCTTCGTTGGCGGTGCCGGTGGCTGGCCTGATACCGCCGACGAATCCCGATTGATAGGATAACGTCACGTATGCAAAATCGTGGATCGATCGTCGGTAATACTCCACCGTCGATCGGCCGTTTCGCGTCTAACGTGTAGGTCGAAATATCAAAGAGAATATCGGCCATTGGCTCCAACAAGCGGCGCGATTAGGACCAACACGGAAGGATTCGGTGCGCAGGAAATGTTGGGTACTGACAGACACGCTAACGTCACGCGAATTTTATACCGTAAAGGAAGTGGAACTGATAATGTTGGATTGGATGTTGGATTAGCCTGAGAAGCGCGTGGTGCGTGGCTGGAGAAATTCAATCAACGTATCATAAATGTCCTCTAGTATGAGTGGTCGGCAATTCCCTGCTGCTTTTTTTCTGTCTCATTAGCTACGGAAAGAAGCTGTGTTTTTATTTACAAAGGCAGGCGGCGGGAAAACGAGTGCGCATTCGATGATCGCGCGTTTGTATTCACCGTGTAAACGTCTTAACGAGAAGTCTTAACGAGAAGTCTCGGCGAGGTGGGCGGTGGTCGACGCTAACGTAGTCCAAAAGAACACGCGTCATGAATAATTCAACGATACACTTTTGAAGGACGCTGCGCGAGAGTGGATCCGTGCGCCAAGTAGGGCGGAAAGCCGACGTTGAAATCAGACGAAGAGTCTCTCTCTGTCTTCTTCGTTTGACGAATTAACTCTCGGACCCGGCAGCCGAACACGCGCTACTAATCCG
>JACXIX010001350.1:0-21905 GCA_014737535.1 Bombus cullumanus | reverse complement strand
CGACAATAATAAATAGTCGAACGCGACCGAAACCAGGACAGATAGGTACGAGCAAAAATACGAGTGCGAGTACGAATACGCGTGCGTGTGCGACTTACAGTGAGCGAGTTATACCAGTGACGAATCGACCTGTAATCACCAGTTTATTTATTTATTTTTAAATATATTGACTATTTAGCAGAACTGACTTGTTTATCGAGTCCTAACGCCTTCTCCACTACAGGTCAGCTACCTTCCGACAATCCTGGCATTCTCTTTTTTATCAATAATACGTTTTCGAGACGGTGTGGCGATTGTTTCTGTCCCGAGAATGCATATTGGTCGTCTGATTTCCAAAGCTGCAGTTTACTTTATCCTGCAAGTTAAATATTAGGTCGTCCGAAAATTTTCTTTCGTTTTATAAAGAAATAATGGAAGCAGAACATTTTCCGTTTTATATTATTTTATCGAATTACGTATGATTCATTTTGTCCTATCAAACTAAAGATCACAACGTTCGACAGATTAGGTTTCATGTTTGTATAAAGATGCGTTGTTGTTAAAGACGTGTCTGTAAAAGAAAGACACTTTTCGGGCAACCTAACAGCTTGCGCAAATCGATGCAAACGAATGCAAACGAAATTAATGTATGGTCGATATTTGCGGCAATTTGTAATTTTTTCGCTCGTTATTTTTTAACGCTATACGAAGTGTTTTGTTTATAAAAATGGAGAGTATTATAATCTCCATTCGATAATGAACAACTAACAACTATATGTTAATTAATGTTGGATTGGGGTTGTTAATTAACAGATTCACACAGATTCGGTTTTTCACTTTGTATATTTCTCCGCCTCGTACAACACGTTTTACCACTAAGCAGACACACAGTCAATTAGCGCGTGGACGACTTCTAAGACAAAAGAGCGTCGCCAGCAGTCGTACCAAATTAGCTTGTAGTAACTAGCGATCATACCAACTTAACATTCCTCAACACTATACGTATACACCAATAACGTAGGTAAGCTGTTTTCTAGAAAAACTTTCCACTTTTCTGACACTTTATCAATTTTTATGAACAACATTGAATTAATATTTTTATTTTCTAAACTATTGCTATTAATATTCGTTCGAATATCGTTCTGGAAATTGCTAACGAGAATTACATTATCGACTATATTTATTTATTCAGCGATTATATTTGATTTTCGTTTATTCGTAAAATCTACACTGGAACGAGCGTAAGAAGCGTCAAAAACTCCTCACGCTAATTGCAACAAGTTATCGAACGAGATTCATGCTACAAACTATTAATTCAAACAACAGATTGATAACATCAAATAGATGTACAAGACGAAGTTTATCGATGCAGTAGGTCGATATCGTGTTAAAGGATTCTCAAGCAATTGGAAAAAACGACTCGTAACCTTTAATTAAACTGGCTACCTGCTAGTCGACGACAGTTTATACCTTCAGCAAAATCCAGAAAAGTTCCAGAGAAAATTAACGAAATGGATTTTCGTTCTTTGTGTAACCTGATAAAGCTGCCCGATGGTAATTTCCCAACCAGAGGAATCCCGTATAATGGTGAAATTTATGTAACGATTAATCGTTGCCGTAATTATTGTTAAGCGCGAGTCTTAGCTTGTTCTATGTTCACGCGCTTTAAGCGGTACAAAGCGTGGCTACACTTTTTCCACTAATCGCGTCAATAGTAATTAAATGCTCCATGTTACTTTTTAGAACCGACACTGTGACGAATATTTATTTTCCGATGTCAGCATCTAAGATTTTGCATTTAATCTACCGTTTTTAAATCTTCAAACTTTATATTTGTAATATAAACCACGATTGTTAAAATCCATTTCAAAAGAAACAATACAATTCATCAAATTACATTCCCATACCTTAGTAAGTAACAACGATAAAACCAGGAGGAAAATAAAAAGAACAGAGTGCTCGGCAAAAGACGAAACTAACGTGTCAATTGGAAAATAAAATATAATTTCATACCGGCAGTTTAAGATTTCACAAGGAACTGTAACCAGCGTGGGAACAAATATACGAACGACTTTTCAGAAATTGCAAATCCAATGGGACGATCAATATTTCCGATCCATTTTCCGTTTCACTGGTACCAAATTTTCGTCCGGATACTAGAAGATGCGTGTAACTGCGAACAATGGCCCCGAACGACGAGTGCATCGAAACATCGGACGAAACGGATGAAACCCCATAAAATTTGATACGGACATCTTTTATTACAATTCCTGGGGCCGAGCGGAATTGAAATTTAGGAGGAATAACCATTCTCGTTATTTTGCCCCATTACACGGCGGGTGTAACCTTACAAAATGTACACGGTATAGATGGTGTCGTTCACTTGGCTGGGGAAAATGCTGCGCAAGAAAAATCGCCTGGAACAATGAACGGAAAATTGCACGCTGCAATAGATGCTCGAACGTGAGCGCGAATCGAACCGAATTGATAAAGATTGTAATAAGAAACGGGCGAAATGAATAAAACCGTGAAATAATCACCGAGAAATTTCCTCTCCAATGTATATATTTATCGAGGCAAAAATAATATTGATCGAAAAATTCTGCTGTCTTCCTCTTTTTCCTCTTTTTTCTTTTCTTCTTTATAGGTAAAAAAGATTCACTTAATTAATTGATTTAATCGAATGATTGTTCTTTAGGAATAACAATGAAAAAGTTTTTATCGCCGTGTTGGTTGAGAAACATCGTCGCTTCTTTTAGGTACACGTATTACGATATATTATATTCGAGTAATATCATTTGCCATTACATAGAGTAGTTTTATCATAATTTAAGAGACAAATAATCTTGCACATTACTTCGTGAAATATGTTCAGGATGACACAATTTCACTCCATCACGTGGCGTAAGAAATGTTTTACACTAAATTACTTTGTGTCGGAGAAGAACTATATGGTCAGTACAACTCTGTTGGAGATATTATTACTTTGAAGATACAGGTAGGTCGTGCGTTCTTTTCCTTTCTACGTATATACAATACATATAAATCTTTCCATGAATTTATCGCTTATATGTATGTTCGAATCTAAGAGAAACTTGGAGAATTCATATAACAAGTGAAATTCAATTTAAATTAGTTTCACATAGGATAAAAATTCTACGATTTTATAATATCTACGTTATAATATAATATTTAAATAATACGTAATACGTAATAATACGTAATTTTTTAATATCTACATTAACATTGTCGCATTGTTCGAAATTTTTGTCTCAATCTCATTTTAATTTCAATCGTAGAGATGACTTTAGAGATGTTTCGAGGAAAATCTCTAGCGTGCAATTTAAACGAAAAATCACGTATATAAATAACTATTGTTTCGCACGTTCGCGGGGAGACGCGATCTCGAAGAAGCGCGCCAACGGGAGTCGTAAATTCCCGTTACGATTTGTTAATCGACGCCACGAATCGTTCGATCCCTTATTTCTTATGGGATAATAAGGGTAGTTAAAATAAATGTGACACTGGTTTTAACAGGTTAACATATATTTCACCGAACCAACAACTTAGGTATAATACAAATGTGTGTTATAAACGACTACGAGTGAGTACGACTTGAGACTCTGTTCGTGTTGCCGCGTATGAGATGTACGATGTCGACTGAATGTATTCGACAGACTGACTCGAGGGGATAGAAATGCCTGACTCGAGGTGTTGGCAACACAGATGTTGACTGTCCGGTGGCAAGCAGAGCAGTGCCTTCTCGTACCTCTTACGGAATAAAGCCTACGTTATTAAGTGACGTAATTTCTGGGAAAACCCAGTTTTCCCATTGGGAAATAAATATTCGCTTTTTCCGTAATTACTGCGAACGCGTAATAAACCTAAGGACTTTTTCAAGAGCCATCCATAAACCGAAAATGCAGGAACAATGATTCCTTCGAGGTTAATAGGAAATAGGTATGACTATCGTTCAGTGTGTAAAGTGAACGCCTAAGCTTATGGTGGGTCCTTAGGTTTATTAGGGGTCTGAATAGAGAGGTGCAGACCCTTGGCGGCCAGGTAGTTAGAGACGTCGCGCGGTCAGTCTCACGCGACGTAACAACTATTCTTTCATATTTTCCTCGAACCTGAGATATTTTCTGACCATAGAAAAATTCTGTCTATCTAAAAACCTTTTTCATCTCTGCAAGACTTCTCTGTCACAGCATCTACCACCTACTGTTATATCCTATATATTTAGCACGTCGTTTTCGTTATAGTTCTCAACCTCATATATCAGATACCTGTTTCTTCCTACTAGATAATAACAACTAACATATTCACGACAAGAAACACGACGTTCTTACATAAAAAGACAGTTGCGCACGTATAATACATCGGTTTACGTTGCTGTCTCGCGTACATGACGCAACTGAAACAAACATAGCAAGGAAGAGACCGAGTAATTTTTTTATATGCTGTTCTTCATCTCCAACGGATGCGAGACGCGGGTTTTTGCAAAGATTTCGATTCGAATGGCACAGTTCGCGGTCGAACGTACTTTGTTTTTAATTGAAAGTACCGAAGCTTGATCGCCGTTAAGGAATAAAAATTGCTGAAGCGTTTTTGAGAGAGCCGAAACACGGACCATTTTTACGAACTTCTCGCGTCCTTGACTCGATAATTTCAGTCTTGCATGGAACACGGGTGCTATTGCTCGCTAATAAAAAGAGTTATCGATCGAAACACGTTCTTTTTTAAACCGCTATGACGTATACACTTGTAATCGTTTCAAACGTGTACAAGTTAAACGGTGTTTGCAGGCTCAACGTTTTCTTGCAGTATAAAAATTGCCGTATTTAGATTCGTAGAAAGCGTATGTAAATGGTACATGCACACTTTTACCTATGTGTATGTGTGCATGCTACATCTGCAGATATACCTTCTGAAAAACTCTAAAATTCCGATGACATTGTTGAGATATGTGTAATTTTCTGTGCTGGGTTAGTTTAAATGCGCAGTAAGAATACTTGTGTGTGAGATCAGTGTGTGGAAGTATGTGTGTCCGCGGCGTCTCGAAAATAAATGTATGAAAACAGTTCAGTCTTTCGAGGGGTATCTGGGACAGTCTGGTATACAAGAATGTGCTAAGACGCGTGCAAATGTGTATCGATAAATGTAACAGAGATCGTCCGTTAAATAAATGTATAATTATTTTAATATTAATTAAAAGTGTAAATTTTGTGTTCCTATAACTTTATTTCGGCTTCAAAGATCCAAAATTCTCAATAGACATATCTACTAAAGTTCATTTTACGATATAAAACGCGAGACCGAACCGAAGCTTCTTATTCCTTAAATAAAATCGGAAATATCTACGCGTATCGTACTTTATCGCGGAAAACATATTTTATTACACCGTTTGAAAGACTTCAAACTTTTTGTAATAAATCTTTAACATTAAAAAGTACAATTTGAATTTTCTAGCGCTCGATTTAAAACCCAAAACCTAAGTCCAATCGTATCGAGCGAAAGAATTTCCATTTATTTGAACGGTAACAATTACCGAGGGAAAGCTCGCGTCACTTCACACTACATCCAGCTCGACACAGTGCTCTCCTCTCATCCTCAGCAGCGTACTAGTGTTAGCGTTTCGCTAAAATTGTTAAACGATGGACTTAAATAGTTTTCCCTCAAACTGCAAATCGGACACAAGTTTCACGCGAAAACAATCTACGATGCAGTGTACGGTGTGCGCCATTGTACGCTATGTACTCGTAGGTCAGCGAGATTTCGATATCGGCTCATTTGGGGAATCTTCCAGCGTGTTTCCGTGGCAGTGGTTGGTTAAAGTGTCTACAGGTAGGATTATTTGAACGAGAAGGATATTTGAGTGGAGGTAATTTGCCTTGTAATTCACCAAATTCGGTTATGAGCAATTTCTAAGCGATCTACATTTGAAAACGGACTATTTAATTCGTTATTAGTGTCATGATAATCAGTGAAATATGTGATAGCTTGAGACAGCCATAGCTTTCTGCGAGGATATCACTTCTCTTTGTCGAAATGAAAGAAATTCGTTCGATTAACGTAAATATTCTCAATTGCAATTATGATAATTCAGTATCACATTTACACGTATACTATCTTATTTCTGGAACTTATCAGTTTTTTTTTTTTTTTTTTTTATTGAGATATGTATAATTTTGTGTGCTAGACTAGATCGGCCGCGAAGTAGTGACACATGTATGTGAATATGAGTGTGTGGAGGTAAGTGTATGCGCCGCACCTCGAAAAACATGAATATAACTGTTCCGTTGGCAGTCTGGTATGAAAGATGATGAAACAAAGAGAGTGCTGAGACGCGTGCAAATGTATATCGACGAACATCCTGGCAATCGTTTATTAAATAAATCTATTTTAATATAAATTCTAACTGTAATCTTAGTGTTCCTTTACTTTTATTTCGGCAATTAAGATCCACAGTTTTCAATATTTATTTTATTAATTTCTACATAATACCTTCCCGCTGTTCAAATAAGTCTGCCATAAGATTAGTCGAATGATTTTCTCGTTCTCGATATACCTGCTTGCTGGACTTACAGTACAGCATATTTTCTCATTCTTTCGTTAATACGATAAATAATATCTGTTAGACATTAAGAAGTTTTCAACGATCGCGATATCACGATGGCACTGGTGCGAGTGGCGTGTGCGATCCTTCGCAGTCCGCTTATCAAAAATGCGTCACTGTCTTCCCCACTCCGTAGCCAGAGCCTTTAGACAAAGTCTCTGATCTTTGGCAATGCAACGTCGAGTCGATTAACTTGCCATTACTAAACTATCTCAACATGCTCTAAGTCATATCATCGACACCTCGTAGCTCGACAACTTCAAGATGCTGGCTATCGACTTTCCATACATTCACCGTCGAACACCTTGCTGAGGTCTTTATCGAGCCTCGGTCCAGTCATAAATTACGGTAAGGTTAAATAACGGTGAGCTGTCTGCCACTGGGGAGCACGAGGCGGATATGGGTTCTCAGGGCGTAGGACCACCACCTGGGAAACCCTGATGAATCTGATATTCCCCTATAGCCGGGTGGTGGTTGGCCGGCGCATTTGGCGCCCGTCAGTCTGCCGATCCGGTGCGCAGAATTTCGGTGCAATTGGTGGGCCCATATCTGCCAAGACCACTCACCTCACCTTCTCGTAGGGCTCCCTGTCACCCTGCACCGGCTCGGCCGGTGTAGGGTGCAAAAGAGTGAATGGGACGGGACTGGAACGACTGTCGACGACAAGGCGAAAAAAAATATATACCTATGGATATGGAGAAAAGAAGCAACAACGTTTACGGTGCAGGGGAGGGATACCCCAGTACCGGCGCAGGCGCGGGTGGTGAAACGGGCCCCGCTGCGACGTCATCGAGCAACCGTGGCCGTCCGCGGGTGAGCCGCCAGGCCCCCGGATGCGTTTATGCGACTGGCGAAAAAGACACCCGAGCTGGGGGGTCTCAGAGGGGGTCGGAAGAACCGGGCGTTATGACCGGCCTAGGGCCTTCGCGGGGTGGGATGCGGCGTTGGGAGGGGGGGGGGGAGATCCGACGACGAAACGTCGTCGTGTTCTTCCTCCTCGGACGAACGCCACCAACGGTCGCGGTGCACGCGGCGGGGGGACACGTCCGCGGAGGATGCGGACTCCGCGTGGCTGCCGGCTCCTGGCAAAAGGAAGAAGAGGGACGCTAGGTGCGGGGCGGGCGCCGACACTGACACCGGCGTCGGGGCCGTCGCCGCCCCTACCATCCGCGATGGTACCGACGGCGGCGACGACGCGCGGAATGACGAAAGGAAAATCGGACATGGAATGAAGGACATGGAACCGACCCACGGTCGGGAAGAGGACGGCGCATACCTGCGGAGGAGGGTACGCTTTATGGAGAGAGAGGTCAGTCGTCTCCAAGAGACGGTGGAACGGTTGACCAAAGAACGTACCGCAGTAATGGGTGGCAGTAATGACGGTGAAAGACAAGAAGTGGGGATCACCTCTACGAGGGGGGAGGGCGAAAAGTGGTAATCCCGGGGCCCCAACGGGATCGAATATAAGTCCCCCTCCGCCACCTCTGCCACACGCCTGGTCAGCGTCGCGCCGCTTCCGCTGTCCCGACGGGTTGTGGAGAAATACAAAAGAGAAGAAAGCGGATAGATTTGGTGGTCCAGAACCCCGAGATCCGCTAGAGGACCCCAAGATCATGTTCTTCCGTAGGATGGAGGAATTGTGGCAGGAATTAATGCCAGGGGGGGGACGACCCCCACGGCTACGGATGCTGCCGCCGCCGCAAGAACCATGCAAGTATCACGTAAAATAAAAAGAAATTTAAGATAAAAAAAGAAACATTGTTTTTCTTCTGACACTTGATTCACAATTTACTTCCGAGCTTTAGGCGTGACTGTTCAAGACTGACTGACCGACTGACTTGGGGTGATTTTAAGGGTGGTGCTTAAATTCTTTTATTCGTGGGAGTGAGAAAAGGCTTAGATCATACATTTCTGAGAACGAATCGTGGGAGTGGGAAAAAGGCTTCGATTGTATATTTCGGAGGACGGATAGAGTGACCGGATGTTATCCCGGTGGTCGCTCATGCTAGGCGCGTGGAATTTCGTTATCTCATCGCTCTGTTTTGGTTAGATTTCGTCTGTGACACAAACATGGTCGCGGCCGACGAGAGACACCTCGCGGTCGACCGTGGAGTCGTCGACCGACGAGGTAGTATTCACCACCGTCATAGGAGGACGAAGTGGGAGAGCGAAGCGAAAGAACAAGAAGCCAGTGGAGCAACCTCCTTCCAACGGTCCATGCGCCGACCGAGGGCGCGAGAACCGAGGGACGGGTATCGTCATCTGTGCCGTCGTCGACGTTGCGAACAGGAGTCCCAGCGTCCGGGGCGGCGGCTGGCGGAGGCGGATCAAAGGTAAGGACTTTCGCGGAAGTGACCGCTCGATCTCCGGTACGCCCCCACAAGGGGGAAAGCATTTATGCGGGGAGCGGGCAGCGGCTACGGAGCGAGAGCTATCGCGACAGGGAAGGGACGTAACGCTAATGGGCGGGACGCGCGTGGCAAGGAAGCACCTGGCCTTCCCCGACCCCCACGGTGTGCAGCGGTATTCTTCACCGTGAGGGACGGTTCGGCCTTCACGTACAGGGATGCCTTGTTGTTGGTGGTGAAGAAGGAAATCAAGCTCTCCAAACTCGACATCGCGGAGTTAAGTCTGAGAAAGACGATCACGAGGGCGTTGCTGTTCGAGATCTCAGGCCACGACGCCGGGAGCAAAGCATCGCGACTAGCCAAGCGGATGACGGACATGCCAAGGTGGCCGTGCCGCGAAGGACGACTCAGTTAAAAGTGACCAGATTGGAGGACTCGGTTACCGCGGAGGAGGAGGTGGCCGCTGTTTCCGAAGCCGGGGTCTGCCGTGCCGACGAAGTCGGCGTGGGAGTCATACGCTCTGCTCCTCGGCGCCTCCGTTCGGTGTGGCTACGCTGCCCGCTGACAGTGGCCAGGAAAATCAAAGGAGGTAAGATCATTATAGGTTGATCAGCGGCGAGGGTTTCCCCTCTCCGGTGCGCCGACTCCATTGCTTGGTGCATGGAGTCGGGTCAGTGGAGCCGGGACTGCACGTCAACGGTCGACCGATCGGAGCGCTGCTACCGGTGCGGGACGGAAGGACATCGCACCAGGGACTGCTCGGCGCGGGTACTACTAGCTACTAGTCCGGTGTGCACGGACCTGGGACGTCCCCGTTTCGCATCGTATGCGGTCACCGGCATGCAATCCGCCGCCCCGGAGGCCAGAGAGAAGGCCACACAGGAGGTAAGGACCTTTCCAGGCAACGACGGGGACGCAGCGACGAGGAAGAAAACGACGCCGCCTTCAACAGGTCCACGAAGGCCAGAAGAGAGGACGGAGAAGTCGGACACACCGAACGCGAGGGGAAAGGCCCGGAGGAGGCTATGGAGACGGAGCCTTCCCCGACGTGAACAGAAGAAGGAGAGGAGAACAACTGCTGTTGCAGCGCATTCCTAACTGTTGAAGCTCACCAATTCTAAGAAAACTCTACATCTGGTCTTTTTAACTTTCTCCAACATATTGAAGCCATCGACAGTGAATAGACAAAAGACTGCGACGAAGGCAGACCATAAAACAGTCGACAGGCAACGGTGGCTTCAAGGGTTTAGTTTTGTTATAGAGTAACATTGCTACCGTGCGGATCTGGACCAGCTCATATTATTATTATATTTGTACTTTCACTTCTCTATTTTAAAATATATCTTTCTACCTTATAATTTATACACGTGTCTCTGTCTCTATTCACCGAATAACCTCAACACTAACCGCTCCCGCTGGGCTCAGAACTTAATGTTCCAGAGCCTGGCGGAGCGGCGAATCGGGCTGGCAGCAGTGTCCGAGCCATACAGCATTCCCGAAGCGTCACGGGGCGCTGGGGATCCGACCCGCACGGTCGCCATATTCAGGACCGTGACCGCGGGAAGCCCCGCCTGCTCGGTGATCGAGCGGAGACGGGGCTTCGTGGCCGTGAAATGGGGCGACCTGGCCGTGGTGACCGTTTACGTGTCGCCCAACATCAGCCGGACGGAATACGCCTCCTTCCCGGACGGGCTCGCGACGTGCGTGAGGCGTTTGTGCGCCTGACCGTCTGTGGTCCTCGGGGACTTCAACGCACATTCAACGACGTGCAAGACTGGGCGGCCGCACTCGACCTCCGGCTTATGAACCGGTGGTCGTCCAGCACATGCGTGGCGTGGCGGGGCAAGTCCATAGAGGACTTCACGTGGGCAAACCCTGCCGCATTCCGCCGTGTTTCCGGTTGGGGCGTGTCCCCGGAGGAGACCCTCTCGGACCACCTCTACATTTTGAAGAAGGTGGCGGTTGATGGTGCGATGAGCGACCGTCCATACGGTGCGCGCAGGCCCATCGTCCCACCGGGAAGGAGAAGAAGACTCCCGCGGTGGGCCCCTACTCACTGTGACGAGGACTTCATGGCGGCGACCGCCATGACCATCGCCTGATCGGAAGAATCCCCGACCGACGAAGGCGCGGAGGCGGGAGCGATCCGGCTGAGGCGCGGCATGCACGCGACCTGCGATTCGTGTATGCCGCGGCCCGGAACACCGCGTCGCGCTGGCGCGGTGTACTTGTGGACCGAGGAGATTGCTCGTCTCCGCGAGACGTGCATCCGCACTCGGCGCCAGTATACCAGATCCCGCCGTAGGCGGCGGGTGGGCCCATCCACGGTGGCTCGCCTGTACGCGGCCTACCGCGAAGCGCGGAGGCCCCTGCCGCGAGCTATCAAAGAGGCGAAGAAGCGGGCTTGGGACAAGCTTCTGGTCAGCTTCGACTCCGATCCTTGGGGGCGCCCTTACAAGATGGTATTGAACAAACTCCGTCCATGGGCGCGTCCCACAGCGGAGAACATGGACCCTCGGTTCCTGGAGGCGGTTGTCGACACCCTGTTTCCGGGAGCAGCGAACGAACAAGATGGCGGGTTTACCGGAGAGGAAGAACGGGAACCCCAATCGCCGGAGGTAGAGCCACGTGATACCGCGAGAAGCTGTAGCCCGGAATTGAGGGTCACCGAGGAAGAATTGGCTGAGGCTACCGGGAAGATCGGAGTACGGAAAGCTCCGGCTCCCGACGGAGTCCCATCCCGTCTATGGAAGGGCGTTGCCGAGGTCTTTGCGCCGAGACTGATGCGTCTGTTCGACGGAAGCCTGTCCCGGGGCGAATTCCCCGTTTCGTGGAAGGAGGGACGGATGGTCCTGCTGCCGAAGCCGGGCGCTCTCCGGACTCGCTTTCCGCCTCCCGCCAAAGGCCTGTGTGCCTTTTGGACGAGTCCGGAAAACTGCTGGAGAGAACGGTTTCCCCCGTTCGAGCTGCAGGCCCCGAGGTGCCGCGAGATTTATCTCCGCACGCGGGGCCTGTCGGGCGGGGTCGACCCGGTGGATGCCGACGTTAGGCGGGCCATACTCTTCACATAGCGCGCCAGCCTTGACATGAGAACGAGCGCTCCGGGGATAAGAGTCCTCTGGGCCGTCCTTTCAAACTGGGACACGTCTGGTTGGACGGTGGCGGGTCTCCCCTGACCTACAGGGTGACGCAGATACTCACCGAACACGGTTGCTTCGGTGAGTACCTGCTTCGAATAGGGAAAGAGGCGACCGCGCGTTGCCACCACTGCGATGCGAGCGTGGACTCGGCGCAGCACACGCTGGAGTACTGCCCGACGTGGCGCTGCCGCGCCACGACCTCATCGTTGTAATCGGAGGGGACCTCTCGCCG
Source organism: Bombus cullumanus (assembly GCA_014737535.1). NCBI lineage: Eukaryota > Metazoa > Arthropoda > Insecta > Hymenoptera > Apidae > Bombus > Bombus cullumanus. Next base: position 9,590 of record JACXIX010001350.1, on the reverse strand, counting down.
CCGACGATCCTGGCGGCATTGCTAACGAGCGAGAGGGGGAGGGGGCCGTGACCTCCTTCTGCGAGCGGGTTATGCTTCGGAGGCTACGGCGAGGGTGAGGGTGCGGAGCTCCCAACCCGGGGAGGATGAAGTAGTGTGTGCGTCCGACCCTTCGGCCGACCGTGCCATACCTGGAGTGTAGAACTCATACTGGCTTCGCACTTTATCCACCCTCAGGCCTCCCCTGCAAGGGGTACGGCGCGAGTAGATGGTCGGCGCGCGACTTGGAAAAACCCTGCCCTCTGCTTACGGGTCATTGGACAAGTTGGACCTACCCTTTCGGGCAGCAGCTCGCTTAGCCGTCGCCACGCGAAACACGTATCGCGCCAAGCCGTTTTCAACAGGGGCCACGAGGAGGCGGAGCTGCCAGCGTATAGCTCGGTCCCAGCAGGTTGGCTGTCTAGCCGATTATTCCCTGCACCGCTACAGTATTCATGTGCATGAGTACCGCCTGCACCGACGGTCGCAGGGTTTCCTCCGAAGTTCTTGCTTATCGCTTTTCGTTTTCCGTGTTTCCTTTTCTGTTTCAGTTAGCTCTGATTCTTTTATGCTTGCTCTCCTATATTGAGTCCGATGCTATTGTTGTTGTTCCAGGTTTTCTTCTTCGCGGTGTTGCTTCTACTGCAGTTAGTTGTTGTTTTCTTCGTGGCTGTTATTGTTGTTGTTATTATTATAGTTGTTGCCATCGTCGTCTTCGGTGTTCTCTCTTCTTTCTTCTTCTTCTCCTCCTCTGTTCTGTTCGGGTGATCGTTGTGCCAGCCTTGAACTTCTTCTTAGATGCTGGCTTGCCCGCTCACACGATTGTGTCGGTCTTCTGTTTGGAGGTCGCTCTTGTTGTTGCTGTTGTGGTGATCTCGTCGTCTCGCGCGGTGTTCTCCTTTTCTTTTCTTCCTTTGCCCGCAGAACGCTCGTGAACGCTTGTGAACTAGCGGAAGTGAGGGCATGTGTCCTTCGTTACGAACTCTCCCTTTTCTTCTGGCCAGTCCAAGTCTAGTTCTTGTATTGCGTTCCGCAGTTTTTGGCGGTCTTCATCGTAGAGTGAGCAGTCCTCTAGGATGTGATGCGGGGTTCCCTCTGCGCCGCAGTCGCACGCGTCTATCTCGCTCAGACAGAACGTCTTGAGTTTGCTGTTGAAATCCCCGTGGCCGCTAATGAACTGTGTCATGTAGTGATCGGATCTTACCCAGCGGTTCTCAAGTCTATCCTTAACGCTGTCGAAGTAAGCGAAGGTCGTTCTGTCCTTCCGCGTGGTCTGCCAGCGTTTTTGCCACTTCTCAATGGCTTGCTTCGCGATTGCTTTATCACTGGTTGCACCGTCTTGTCCTTTTTTCCTTCGATACATCCTAGTTCTGGCTTCGATTAGGAGGTCGATCGGAATGGCGTCAGCGATGACCTGGAGTGCCTCTGTTGACGTTGTTTTGTAGGCCTTTGTTACTCGGAGGAGTGCCATCCTCTGTGACCTTACAAGCATGTTCCTTGCTTTTCCGTTCAACAGGTCGCTCCAGCCGGCTGCGGCGCATGTGGTTATCGGTTCGAAAAGCCCTTTGTACAAGGTACGCATGGCCCCGTGTCCGAGTCCCCACTTCTCCTTGGCCACTCTCGCGAGACTGTTGAATAGTTTCTGGCACTTGTTCGTGATCTCGCTTTCTAGGTACACTCCCAGGTACTTAATCGCCTGCCCCATTCTTATGCTCCTACCGTTGATCTTGATGACCGGTGTTCTTTCCGCATCCAGCTTGCCTTTAACAAGCAGCATCTCCGTCTTTCCCGCCGACAACGAGAGTTTCTTCCTGGCGCACCAGGTGGAGACGCGTGCGACTACATCTTGTCCTTTTCATTGTAGTTCAGTCCTCGCGCTTCCCGCGACCAGGATCACTATATCGTCCGCGTACGCGATAGGTTCGCATTCTATCGCGCTTGTCGCTAGTTCTACTGGCAGGTCATCGAATATTAGGTTCCAGAAACATGGACCCAGTACCGATCCCAGCGGGCATCCTTTCGAGACGGGCGTGCTGACTACTTCGTTTTTCCCGGTGATTCGCACGATCCTATCCGAGAAGTAGCTCCTCATCAACCGGTACAGTTTATTGGGGCAGCCTCTTCTCTTCAGTTCTTGCATTACGTTTGGCCACCAGACGTTGTCGAAGGCTCCTGATATGTCGAGCGCAATAGCGAGGATGCATTTCCTGTCTCTCATTTGCTCGACTTTCTCGCGGAATTTGGTGATCGCGTCCACCGTCGATCTTCCGGGACGAAAGCCATACTGGCGGTCCGAGGACATCCCATGCGTGTGAAAAATGGTTGCCATCCTTGTAGCCATCAGCCTTTCTAGTAGTTTTCCTGCCATAGATAGCAGGCAGATCGGCCTGTATGACTTCGGATTGCTTCTGTTCCGATCTAGTCCTTTCGGGATGGTGATGACGTTTCCCACTTTCCATATTCTTGGGAAGACCCCAGGTGAGGCATCTGTTCATGAGCCTAAGTAGTTCTTGATGGATCCCTCCCCAGGCGCGTTGAATTACTTCTGCCTCCACTAGATCGTGTCCAGGACATTTCCCCTTCGTTAGTCGTTTTACAGCGCCGCTGAGTTCCTCGAAGCGGAACTCCGGGGCGTCTTCGACATTCGGGGGAGCTGTGATTTCGCGTCTGATCGCTGTCTGCTCCGACGTGTCCGTTTCCTCTTGGTCGTCGGGTAATAGGGCGGACAGCATCGCCGCCGCGGTAGTTCGCCAGTTGGACAAGGAGTTGTCTCCTTGTGGCGTCCGCAGAGTCGACACTGTTTCTTCCCTTCTTAGCTTACCCGTAACCGTTCGGTAGACGATGCCCCAAGGTTCTTTGTTGCCCTCCTTCGATACAAATTCTTCCCAACTTTGTATCTTGGCTTTTCGGACTGCTTTAACGTACTCCTTTCTGATATTTCTGTACCGCAGCTTCTCCTGTTCCCTCGTTGCGGGGTCTCTAGCCCCTTGGAATTTCCTCCTTGCCCGGTAGACTTCCCTCTTTGCTCGCGTGAGCTCAGACGTCTACCCCGGCACCGATCTGTAGTGCCATTTCTTCCTCGGAATGGTCGCATCGCAGGCTCTTATGAGGACTTCCTGCATCTGCTCGGCCATTGGATCAAACTCGTTCGCCAGCCGGACAGTTATCTCTCGGAGTGTCTCCTTCTCCTCCAAGACCACTCTTTGAAAAACCTCCCAGTTGGCAATCCGAGTGTTGTATCTCCTTTCCTGAAGCTGCGGCGGAGTGCTTCTTTCTTTGAACTCCAGACGCGTCTCCAGTATCCTATGGTTACTGGAGGTTCCGTCCTCGTGAACTATCCAATTTTTCAGGAGCGGTATTGCTTCCGGACTCGCCATAGTTATGTCTATGTTCGATCGCCCTCGGGTTGTTTCGAATGTGTGAGCCTGGCCCGGTTGATTGAGGATGTGGAGGTTATATTGTGCAATAGTAGCCTCCAGGGCCTCGCCCCTGTCGTCGGTGGCCTTGCTGCACCACAGCGGAGATTTTGCATTAGAGTTCAGGCCAATGATGGCTTTCTTTCCTCTAAGACTCCTCAGTACCTTATCTAGCTGCTCGAGGCCGACCTCGATGTTCTCAGTCGGCGGAAGGTACTGACTTACTGCATATATCTCCGTCTCGCCATCGCTTACCTGCACACATACGCAGTGCGTTGTGCAGAATCCGGCGACTTCGAGCGGCGTTAAATCCTTGGATTTGATTCCTACTGCCGCCATTGGCGGATCGCATTTCGATCTTCGACAGGCGATCGAGACTCCTGTTGCGAGTCCGGGTATCTTACCTTCGATGCTGTATGGCTCTCTTGCATCAGCAAGATTTCATCGCCATCAGCTTCGATCTGCATCCTGATTTCGTGGGGATCAGTTTTGGAACGCTGCATGTTATATTGCAGGATCCTTATTCCCCTTTTTCTCCCAAGTCCTCTTCCGTTTTTGTTTGGCGCTTTACTCATAACTGGTTCTTGAGACAGTTATTTCCAGCGCCTTCTTATACATGGGCAGTCCACATTGGATCTTTCTGTATGATCGCCTTTTTTCCCTGCTTTTTTGCAGTTTACGCAGTTGGCGTTATTTTCCCTGTTTGTGCATTGTTTAGTGCTATGTCCGCTTTCTGCGCAGTGAGCGCATATTTCGTAGTTTACGCGGCAGTATTTTGCCACGTGCCCGTAGCTTTGGCATTTATAGCACCGACTGACGGCTATGTAGTCACGCACCTTGCATGCATTCCACGAGATAAATACATTGCTCGTTATTAATTTTTCTGTTACCTGGGGGGTACTTCCAGTACCCAGTTGGTTTCCTGAGAGTCCTTGTGGCCAGTTCTGAAGCAGAATATGATGGCCGCGACGTCTTGTTCTTTTAGTCTGAGTTTTCCCGCTGATTTCCTTGACTGCGGTTACTTGGATGCCCTTTTTACGCGGCTTCACCAGTGTGAAGACCGTTTCTCGCGCTTCCTCGCTTGACTTTATTTCGCTGTCCGCAGACTCTGGGCGGACTATTACCACATTCCTTGGTGGTTTAACCGCTATGTGCCCTACTTTGTTGCTGCTCATTTTTACTTCCTCCGCGTAGGAGGGCTGCTTTGGCTCCGTCCTTGCGGTTTTCTTAACTGCCGTCTCCAGACGCTTGCTAGATTGCAGCGTTTTATTGACGGCACTTAGTATTTCTTTCTCCTTTTTTCCTGAGCCGGTGCTCTGCTCCTCCGGCTTTGCCGGTCAGGTAGCTGTTGTTGAGGAGAAGTTCCTCCTCGATTCCTCGCATGTCCTTAAAATACCGCATTATTGTCGCGGTCTGCACCTTGTTTACCTTCTTGCTGGGATCCAGGCAGAAGGCCAGGACGTTATTTTCTATTTCACCGGCTTGTACCCTTAGATGAGGTACAGGCCGGGTTTCGCCTGCTACTGGTGGCGATTGCTGCTGCTTCGTTTCTTCTTCTTTTCCCTCCGCCCCTGTTCTCTTCCTCTTTTCCTGTTCCGGGATTTTTCCCTCCAGCTTTTGAGTTTTTAGCGGCTGGAGGACCACCCTTGCTTTTGTAGTAGGTGGGGTTTGACCTCGCGAAGTCATCTTCTTTTTCCCTTGTCCCTCTTCCCGCTTCACTTTTTATTTAGTTTCTTTATTTCTTTTTTTTGCCGACGGCGCTCTCTACTACCGTCGGTAGGGCTGTTTTCGTTTTCTGCCTTCGTCGGTAAGGCTGTTTTCGTTTTCTGCCTTCGTCGGTAAGGCTGTTTTCGTTTTCTACCTTCGTCGGTAAGGCTGCCTTCTATCATAGTCTCCGTCGGTAAGGCAGTTACTCCTCTTACCACTGGTCAATGCCGAGGTAGCCCGTGTGGCGGCGCCCTTGGCGCGCGTTCCAATATGGCCGCACTGCACAAGTTCACAAGGTGCCCGTGCGGCGGCGCAACTGTCGCGCTTCTCAAGATGGCTTCCCAAGATGGCTTTCTCACTGCCCTAACCTGCACAGCACTTTTCTTTTGCTTTTTACGCTTCTAATAGAGCGAACTCCGCTAGTCCTTATATCCACTTTTACTCCAAGGCACTAGTACTTCACTTTCTCACACTTTGTTTATACGAATCCTTTGATTTACCACCAGATATCGATCACAAACTACGGAGCGACGTGCACGCGTCCTTCCTGCTTGCCGCCATCTTGTGGACTGCACCCGTCGATGATCAGACGGCGGGGGCGCGGCAGAGGCCGTGGATGCGTCTCGAGACGCACTAGGTCCGTCGCGCCCCCTGGTGTGGTACAAATTTTGGCGCTGGCAGCTCAGCACCCCGGGACCGCCAAGCGGTCTGGTAGGGGAACCGGATCACCTGGCACAGCGGCTCCTGCGATGAAGCGCGGTGTGACATGGCCGCACACCGCTCCATAAGGTGTGGTATTGTGCGCGGGGGGATGCCCGGTGTGTCGCCGCACCGGTTCCCGGGCCTCTTTCGATCGCAGCCGAGACGGTCATCGTGGAGATTTTTGTCGATTGGAGTCCGGCACTACCACGGCGCTTTCCCCAGAAGCGGTCTGGTGTCCGTGCGGATTTCCTCCACGTTAAAAAAAAGCTGTCTGCCATTGTATCATCAGGAAGATGCATCATTGCTAACATTCGCAACAAATTTCATGATACCGTGCAAAATTGAAGATCGAAGTTTGCACTGTCGAAGATTAAGCGACATGACAACCTTACCTCGCTGTGTCACGAATTTCTAAAAGTTGGTTCCGATGGTGTTGCTTCGATCAAAAATGGTTCTCTCCGTGTACAGCGACCATACTTTTGCCGGCTGTAATTTCCGATTCCTCGAGGAAGTGGTACATAAAACCGTCGCCGGTACACTTGACTTATTTGCTCGTGGCCGGTGGCCGGCGTTGCATTTATCTGGGAATAAACAAACGGAAGGAGACAAGCACCGGGGGCACAATAAACCAGCGGGACCAAGCATCGGGGCCAAAGCTATATCGGAAAGTTCTGACAAGCGCTGCTGGACGCCTTTAAAGGGAAAAAGTTACATCGAAAATAGCCGATCGTCTGGCGGCCAGTCGGCTGCTGGTTGGGTTAATCCTCTGTGTTCGAGCCCTGTGTGACTTTGACACTATTTCTCCGATCGAGTCAGATGAAAAAGATGAAAAGGAGAAAATTAAAATAAAAAAAAAATCACGCGGCTATTTTACAACCTCCGAGGGACATGTTTCTTCTAATAACCGGATACTTTTGATAGCTGAGTTGTGCTACAGCGATTAATAATAGTTTCCTATCTTTCCATTCTCGCTTTCATTCTTCACCCGTTCTCCTTGTTTTGTGTCGATTTATTGATAGCATCAGAATTTGTTTAATACTTGTTGCTCCTATTTTAATCTACATATGGCGGAAGTCCTATCTGTGGATATTATTCTGTTATCAAATATCTGTTATCTTTTTTGTACGTATGATTTTCAAGCTTTCATTGTCATATTCTTTTTAAGGATTGTGAATAAACATCATGCGCTATGTAATTAATCGAAAGGAAAATTATATACTTAATGCACTGTTGTATAGTAACGAGCCATTTTATTATTGGACTGTCTTGTAACAATAATATATTACGCACGATGTGATATCTAATTGCGAAATTATGAAAAGGCGCACATTCTTCAATTTAAAGAAAGAATCAGCTACAAGGCATCTTCTTGCTTAAAGAAGGTTATTACGCTTCTTTCACATTCGTATCGGTAATACGAATCACGGAGATGAACGCGATCAAGAGTCACAAAGAATGCGAATCCCAATACGAAAATTAATTTTTACGGAAAGCTACTTTCACAAAAAACCGAATTTCGGATCAATTTTTTATCGATTATTCGGACTGAAACGCACGGGATCACATTGCAAATATTTGTAGGACTAAATAATTAAATATAATATATAATAATAATTAATAATAATTTATTTTATTTTTAATTATTATTTTATAATAATAATTAATAATAATTTAAAAAATTACGGCTTATCCGATTATCTTATTTGATAGAAAATTTGATAGAAAATTTTAAAGAAGATACACTAAAATATTTTTGTTTTACCATGAGATTGCGTTAAAATCAGTAAATCAAAAAGCTTATACTTACAGTGGGCTGGTGAGAATATTTTTTAACATCCACAGAAAACTTTTCCAAATATACTACGTACTATATGTGTTTTTTCTTCTGACCTTCACATACGATTCCTCTATCCGACTCCATATTTTCGCCCGAAAGAGAAGTATCATAGATGGGCGAAAAACCTAAAAAAAGGCGCATTCACCGTTCGAATCTCATTTCAGCCGAATGGAGCGAAGAATCTAATCGCGTGGATCAAAATCTAGCAATGGTCATCTCTGCGGTTCCGTCGTTCGATAGAAATTCGATATTGACTAGAGGACGATCCGCCGCTCGACAAATACATATCGAAAGCAACAAGAGCAGCACAGTATGGTAGTAGGATATACGTATGGATATAGGTAACGTCGGAGAAAAAGGAGATAAAATTACACGGGAGAATCGAGGTTTCGTGATATCTAGGTACAACAGTGTTGTCGCTGTTCACGAGCATCCTCTGGTACCGCGCTGCTACCCTCAAACTACCCTAGCCAGAGTGTATACTGTATGTATGTAGAGTAAGTTTATGCAGCGCAGCTGACTATGATATCGTATCTTTCTGTACACGCACACGTGAACTACAGAGTTTACTATGGGGCGTTTAGGTATGCATATGGCGCCATTATCGTGTATCTTGCACCCCTCCATTCGAAGTCGTCTTTCTAATATACTTCCGCACAAATCTAATTATGCTCGTTAGTAATGCGTAGACTAGAATTATGCAGTCTCTGTTTGCTTAACGTTCGTTTTCCTGTCGTTGCACGCGCCACTCGAAAATTAGCCTAATTAAATGCGATGTCTTACATCGACTATTAAATTCGCGGCGACGTTCACGGCCAACGCGGAAATATACTGTCAAGTCGACGAATAAACGTGGTGACTGTCACGTAAAAAAAATAATAACTCTCGTGATGATATATAAAAACTTTATTTCTCAAGAGTCGAAGGCCCTTGAGTAACAATTTTACAACGCTCCAGTATCGGCTTATAATTCAGACTGGCCTAGCTGTCATTATTCGAAGTCTAAATACTAACCGAGAAGAATGGAAATGATGGAGGGGATATTATTCTCGGAAGTTATTTATCAGGGTGGCTAGGTGTCAACTGTCCGGAGGATATCAAGTGGTGGCCGCTTATGCCATGCGCTTGGAATTTTGTTAACTGGCTGCTCTGTTTAGATTTTGTCGGTGACATTCCCCTCTTCTTAGATTGAACTTGGTCCCTCAAGTTTTCTTCAAGAGACTTTTGTGGAATCGGACTCGGCGTGGCTTGTAAATCACAGCTGATTCCTCTTCTTCTTCGAGGTGGTATGAGTTGGTCGGGATATAGATGTCGGATGTTGCGACCGGGGCGCTTGGTGGGGGTGTAGCATTGTGGCTGTTGATTACGGTTTCGTTTCAACAGCAAAATAAATTGATACATAAACTGTTCGGTATACATTTTTTGATACATTTGAATATTCCTATCTTGTTTAATCCGTATATACCTAGCATGCCTAATGCTATGTACCCTAATATCTGGAGCGTGGTTAGTCCCCAATATTGTATATTTTTGATTCTGTGTTCGAAATTAAGGGTTTCTATCTCGTCGCCTATTTTATCAATCGTGGTTTTATAACCTTGTAAATTATTTATTACCTTTGGTGCTCGCTCGGGTTTGTCTAACAGGTGAGTGAAGCTATTGTTTGCCTTGAGCGCTAGGATTTTAGTTTTGATTTCGTATTTGACTTCGCCTCTTGTTTCGCCTATACGCATGTGTTCATCTTTGTACAATATATCGCAGGAAGTGTTGGCTCTTATGATGGAGGGCTTGTCAAGTTTTTGTAAGGTGTGTCTCATTTGGCAAATTGTGTCTATTTCTATCGGGTTTGCCGGTATCGCAATGTAGCTGTTGCTGGTTCTGAGCGGTATAAAGCTAATGTCTTCAATCTT
>JACXIX010001349.1:0-22730 GCA_014737535.1 Bombus cullumanus | reverse complement strand
CCTCGAGTCAGTCTGTCGAATACATTCAGTCGACATCGTACATTTCATACGCGGCAACACGAACAGAGTCTCAGGTCGTACTCACTCGTAGTAGTTTATAACACACATTTGTATTATACCTAAGTTGTTGGTTCGGTGAAATATATGTTAACCTGTTAAAACCAGTGTCACATTTATCTTAACTACCCTTATTATCCCATAAGAAATAAGGGATCGAACGATTCGTGGCGTCGATTAACAAATCGTAACGGGAATTTACGACTCCCGTTGGCGCGCTTCTTCGAGATCGCGTCTCCCCGCGAACGTGCGAAACACCTTGTTTTTATTGGGCGGATTTAAACGATTCGTCCGCGACACTGTTGTGTTACAAACAGTCCGGTCAACACAACAAGGCCACCTTAGCAACTTATCAAAAACAAGTCGACCACTTCTAGCAGTTACCAGGACGGTAAAAAACCTCACGGCGTAACAGACGGCATAATACGCTGCTGCATCAGGATAAGCAACGCACAAGCTCGGGCTCCTCTACCTTGAACCGAAGCTCTTCCTCAACAAGCATACAATCGGATACACCTTCGTCACCAACACGTCCTCGCAGGTCCTCTAGAGCACACGGTTCAGGGACACCACGGACGAACTCGCCTTCGAGCCCATTAAACAGTCCGAAACGAACACAGAAGAAGTAACAACGACGGACCTGCAAACGGATCTCGCGCGGTTTTGGGAAATCGACGAAGGACCATCCACCACACACCTTTCAGAAGCTGAGCGACAGTGTGAGGAGCATTTCCGAAACCATGTCCGACGAACTAAAGAAGGCCGATACATCGTTTCGTTGCCATTTAACGAAAAGCTTCCGTCACTCGGGTCATCGAAGGCCGCTGCGATGAGCAGGCTCGCCTCCCTTCATCGTCGATTCCAACGCGACAAACAATATGAAACCGCGTACCGGACGGTGATCCAAGAATATTTAGACTTGGGTCATATGACGAAAATTAACACTGATCACCTCACCGACCACGGAGATTATCTACCACATCACGGCGTGATCAAGGAATCGAGCGACACCACGAAACTCCGGGTTGTGTTCGACGGATCAGCATCAAGTACCACTGGAGTTTCATTAAACGATGCCCTTCATACCGGCCCGAAACTACAAGAGGACTTGACAAACATATTATTGAGATTCCGGTCACACCAATATGTTCTTACCGGCGATATCGAAAAAATGTATCGGCAGTTCCTGATACGTCCAGAAGATCGTAATTATCAAAAGATTTTGTGGCGTGCCGATAACGGAGAGATCGAAACTTACAGACTCAATACCGTAACGTTCGGTCTATCCGCAGCCCCGTATCTCGCCATCCGATGCCTTAAGCAATTGGCAGAGGACGAGGGACCTCGATTTCCGATAGCAGCGCCGATCCTGCAACGGGATTTCTATGTCGACGACGTGTTGACCGGAGCCGATACGAAGGACGAAGCCTTATCCGTTAGAAAGGAATTAACAGAATTACTCAAACAAGGCGAACTAAACATCCGCAAATGGGCTTCAAACGACCGGGATCTGCTACGAGGATTACCTGAGCAAGATACCAATAAGAAATTATATCTCGGTGAGTTATCGACATTAAAAACACTCGGTATCTTTTGGGATTCAGCCGACGATTCCATCCTATACTCAGTCAAAACAATTAGCGATACTTCCCGAGTCACAAAACGTTCAATCAGCTCGGTCATCGCTCAAATTTATGACCCATTAGGATTGCTCGCTCCGGTAATCGTACGAGCAAAAATGCTCTTGCAACGAGTCTGGTCATTGAAAGTAGATTGGGACGAATCCCTTCCAACGGATCTGCATACTGAATGGAGCAAATATCGGGCACAATTGCCGTTGCTAAATGCGGCAAGATTCCCGCGGAAGACCATCATAGAATCCGTAGCGAACATTGAATTACACGGCTTCTTTGATGCTAGCGAGAAAGCATATGGGGCTTGCGTGTACATGCGAACCACCAACAAAAAGGGAAACATTTGGACTCGACTCCTCACGGCGCGATCGAAAGTAGCGCCGCTCAAATCGCTCACCATACCACGTCTCGAGCTAAGCGGGGCGCTTCTTCTGGTCTCCGTGATATCCTCGGCACAAAAGGCCCTAACGAGCAAGGTATCGCGGATCATATGTTGGACTGATTCTACTATCGTGCTCCATTGGATCAAGTCCTCGCCGCATACCTTAAAAACATTTGTGGCGAATCGAGTGGCCGAAGTACAGACCAAGACCGATGTCTCCGCTTGGCGTCATGTGCCTAACGATGACAACCCAGCGGATATCATCTCTCGAGGTCAAACGCCCAAGGAATTCCTGCGTCCGTCTATTTGGAAAAATGGGCCAGGTTGGCTCCTGCAGAACGAAAAACATTGGCCGAGCTGGAGCCCAACACTATTATATGAATTCCCTGAACAGAAAAGGTCGATTTGCCTGGCAACGAACTCCATCGACCATAATATACTAGAAAGATATTCTTCCTGGCCAAAGCTAATGAGAATCGTCGCTCGTTGTCTTCGATGGAGACATAAACAAAACCGAGCGGCACGCCTAACCATCGATGAATTCACTTCGGCAAATAACAAATTAATACGAATCTTACAAGGTCATCATTTTGCGGATGAGATTCGTACTCTTCAAAGGGATCGGGGTATGGCCGTTGGAGGGAAGCTGCAACGCCACAATCCGTTTCTCGACGAGGAAGGGATATTGCGAGTCGGAGGACGACTCAGGAAAGCACCCTTGCCCTTCCATCAAAAACACCCCATTATTTTGCCGAAATCGTTTACAACGGAGCTCATTATTGGTCAGGAACATCAAGACAATCTTCATTCAGGGACACAGGCCACATTATACGCGGTTAGACAACGCTACTGGCCTGTCGATGGCCGTAGAGAAGTATGGCGCACTATTAGGAAGTGCGGCCGCTGTTGCCGAACCAACCCACCATCAGTGGATTGCCTAATGGGAGATCTGCCAGAGGCGCGCATTACCGAGTCGTGGCTCTTCACCAACGTCGGGATTGATTATTGTGGCCCTTTCTACATAAAGGAGAGAAAAGATCGGAACCGCCGGAAGGTCAAGGTCTACGTTGTCATATTCATATGTCTAGCGACCAAAGCGGTCCACATCTAGGTCGTCAGTGATCTAACCACCGACGCATTCCTGGCAGCTCTACGCCGATTCATCTTTCGAAGAGGACGCTGCGCCACCATTCTCACGGACAATGGCACCAATTTCGTCGGGGCTAACAGGGAGTTGCAAGAACTTCAGACCCTAGCGCAGTCCGAAGAACACAAAGAAAGGATACAGAGGTTTCTCTTCGACCGACAGATACAATGGCGTTTCAATCCTCCAAATTCACCACACTTCGGCGGTTTATGGGAAGCTGCGGTGAAATCATTTAAACGCCATCTCATCCGCGTCGTCGGCGTGGAACTCTTGACTTTCGAACAGCTCAACACTCTCGTCAATGAGGTCGAAGCCATCCTCAACCCACGCCCACTGACGCCCATATCATCCGATCCGAATGATCTCCCTGCCCTAACTCCCGATCATTTTCTTATCGGTGATTCACTAACGAGTTTACCGGAGCGTGATTTCAGATCAGTTCCTCCAGGACGGTTACCCAGTTGGCAGCACATCCTCCAGGTCAAGCAAAACTTCTGGAGCAGATGGAACCGAGAGTATCTCAGCGAGCTGACCAGCCGTAATAAGTGGAGCAAGGGGTGTCACGGCATTCGAGAAGGCACAATCGTAATCATCAGGGAGGATAATGTTACGTCAATGCAATGGCCCTTGGGACGCGTAATTAAGGTTCGCCCAGGAGCAGATGGAGTCATAAGGACAGCTACGGTGAAAACGGCAACGAGCACCCTGGATCGTGGCGTCAAGCGACTGGTCCCCCTACCCTGTCAACCCGAGCCAGACGAGCCGCTCAACCCGAACAGTGGAGGAGATTCATAAAAGACGCCCCTGACACATAGAATTTGATCGGTGCCCTCTCAACGGGGGGAGGATGTTACGCCGCGCAAGACGGTCCGCGTGACGTCACTCTGGGTCTGGCCGCCAAGGCCCCAGATACCCTAATTCCGATCCCAAGCCGGAAGATGATAAATTTGACAACGTTGTCACCAGTTCTACAAAACTAACGAGAAGTTGTTCGTTTTATGCATTTTTATTGTGATATGTGGACTTATTGTGCGTATTGTGACTATACAAGTATAATTTATAGTATAATATAGTGTTAGGTGTTAGAATTGCAGAAATAGAGAAATATAACTATAAAATTATCACAACCTTTATTTCATATTGGATAACTTTTTAGCATTTTTATGTATGAAACCATCTCATATGTTCCTGATATATTTTTATAAATATAAGACAAGTGTTGCGTTCGTAAGTGCAATAAGAATTATGCATCTTTTAATGAAAGATATATTGCCGTTTCTTGCCTTCCTGGGGCCAAAGAAATTACAGAAAAAAATGTATAAAAAGCATATCAGGGAAAGATTGGAAATCTAACAAATAGTCTGTAGCTTATGTAAAACAGTTCTAAATCACGTAATCTTAACTGAACAAATATTAAAATGCGAATTGAACACACATAAATATGTATATTTCATTTTTTTATTAAACAATTAAATAATTCAATTAATTATGTTAAATAAAAATTTTTAAATTGTAGTAATAGCTAGAATTAGTTAAATACAATAAGGAGTTATGTATATTTGTATAAATAAATATAATATTTATTTATATAATTTGTAGTAATATATGTATGTAGCGGCACTCAACGCCGATATGCGTAATGAGCCATCAATATCCCTACAGTCCTTCCGCCGAATATTTCGTCGTTTAATAGTGGGAATATCGCGGGGCAACAAAAGAAACGAATCTGTTCAAAGAGGCATTCGAGTTTGAACAGTAAAGTGCGAAGGGTTGAGTTTTAACAAGGAAGCAAATGTGACGTCCACCACCCCTCAAATGACTTCATCCAGATAGCCATTATCAGCTTTTGCACACGGCACCCACAACTTCCAACAGCGCCCCTCAGCACCTATACTTTTAGAATATATAGAAGCCGAAAATCTACCCAGAAACCGCAGTCTTGGCGAATCTTGTTGACCCTCGGCCATACTTCGGAATTAGACGCTAACGTTACATATTGTAAATCTATTGTATTCTTATACTTAATCAATAAATATTGTAAAATAAAATATACGAGTTGGGGATTCTCCTCAACTCATCTTTTATTTTTATTTTCTTCTCACGAATATTACGTGACATTTTGGCGATTCTGCCAGGATAGTGAAAAGTGCTCGTTGAGAAAACAAGACATTCAACCTACGGGAAAAGGATCAACATGCACCACGGTCATCTCAAGCAACAAATCCACTATCAACGAATCCGGAAGAAACACCTGAAAAGCACAAAGCATCTACGGACACTAAATGTCAGGGGAAAGCTGGATTCATTTTCGTAATACAGAACTAGACGTTCTAGCTTCGACAGTCAAGACTCAGACGAAACCATAATATTTATTAAAACGTCAAAAAACCGAGCATCCAACAGTAAAGACAAAGTAACGTTAAAGCAAATATTAGATTCCATTAACAATAGAACTCCCACGTCAGTCAAACTGACTGGTTTAACAAATTTATTTTAAAATTCCTACTTCATGTTATATTTTTTCTCCGCAACGATGTAATGACTTTTGCAGGGACAGCTAAAAAGATAATATAATAAACTTTAATTTTGTTTTATTCATTTAGAATGAAAGTAATTTTGAGTTCTGTAGAGCACAGTCGTTGGAATAAGACCTGATTTCTAGTTTTATACAACAATATTTTACAAGCCTTGAAAATGTAAATAATTGGAAGCATCCGAATTGTTGCAAAAAATGAAAAGGATATTATTACGTCGCGTGAAGCGATCCGCGCGACGTCTCTAGTTACCTGGCCGCCAAGGATCTGTACCGGTATTCAGACCCCCAATAAACCTAAGGACCCACCACAAACCTCGGCTTTTAGTTTACCTTTTGTCTTGATATTCATAACTAAATCCTATTAACCTTGAAGGAATCATTGTTCCTATAGGTGTTATCGGTTTATGGATGGTCCCTGAAACAGCCCTTAGGTTTATTATGAGTTCGTACTAATTACGGAGAAAGCAGGTAGTCACCTAACGGAAAAAGTGGATAAGTGTCTAACGGAAAACCCGGTTTTTCCTATGAACAATGTCATTTACAAGCCACGGGGGTAGGAGGCTTCTTCCTCCTATCTTCAATTATTAACTTAGGCAATAACCAATGGGCATCGCGGATCGTTACCCTCACTATCCTGACGAAAAGTGGTTCAAAAAAAAAGTGGTAGTTCAAAAGGAACACCCATACCGACTTTCTTCCGTAAGTGCTACGAGAACGCACTTCACTGTTTTTACGATACTCGTACAGTCAACACCTGACTTGCTCTCTACACGAGAGAGTAATCACTATAGTTGAAATTCTGTAACAGTCAAATTATCTTCGTCAGTTCAATCACTCTGTATCCTACATAACGTTTGTAAATCGTTGTTGAATATATAGATTATAACGTGTTAACCGCAGTGTTATACAAAATCAACCACCCCTATTATCCTAACCGAAATACGAGGGTCGATCAACTCGTGGTGTCGATTATTCTAATCGTAACGGGAATTTACGACTCCCATTGACGTGATTCTTCCCGGAAACGCGTCTCCCCGCGACTTGGTCGAAAACAGATATCAATGGAATGCTCTGATATCGAGGATACTGAATTCTCTGAATGTAAAGGAAGAGACCCAGGGGGAAAAGAAGTTGAAATTTGTAGTGATAATAGTAGTAGTGACATTAGTAACAAAAAATGAGTCCTCCGAAAGTGAATCAGAGAATATTTTGAATGTACGCAAAAGGAGACGTGGTCGGGTGCTTTCAAGTTCTGAAAGTGAAACTGGAAGTGTACGAGCTAGTCCAAATGAAATTGCCGTGAACGAAACCAAGTGGGAAAGAATTCAAGAAGGGCCACCTTCTGGGAGATTATCCTTGCACAATATATTCAAAGACAAATCTTAACCCCAACTCTTTTTTACGCGAGGAGGGGAAAATGACATTACTCATACCTCGTGACACGCGTCACTGGGTTATGTGGGTCTCGGCCAGATGACATCGCCATACCCACTAAAAACCCCTCCTCATTCCTTTATTTTGTAATTAGACACAGACAACCCCGGCATTGCCGATCAGCATTCATCAGGGTTATCCTCATCCGCATCACCAGTTGTTTAACGCTGCGTATTTAAAACGCTCCTCCTATTTGCTAACTCCTTTTCCTTCTCCATCTCTCTTCTGTAACTCATAATCATTTTACAGTACTCTTTGAATTTATAACAAAAAATAAAGTAAAAGAAAATAAACTGATGGACTTTTCTTTAAAATCTCCCGCTACTATAACTTTCTTGTTTCTCCTTGTTCCCTTTTTAATTACGGATTCTATCATATTTATAAATTTGAGAAACTCCTGCTTCTTGAGGTTAAGAAAGTAATAGCCACTAAAAAAGAAGATGTCACCTACACCTATACCCACCACACCATCCTTTCTAATTACCACACTTTCGTCCGGAGCTCTGCCATTAAATTGAGTGATCCATATCGATGCATCACCTTTTGCGCCATTGTACCAGAACGGTAGCTGCCTATTAGGTTCCGAGATAATTACTATGTCCGGCCGATTTTCAATCGCGTATTGCTACATCAAGTCCTGCGCCATCTTACATCTATTTAGATTGATTTGTAAAATCTTCATCTTCTTCCCTGGCTACTTTGCCTCAACATTTTCCTGTAACTGGGGAATGCTAGTGACCCCGTCACATGATTAACTCTAACACCCATTTCCTTACTGTAAATAGCACAACTAGGGGCATTTGGGCTCACAGCTATTGTATGATCCTTTTCTCCGCATTTCCTGCAGACCTCTTTACCCGGATTTATCGTTTTACATTTATTTGCGGTATGCTCAAACATGTGACACCTAAAACATTTGATCACATTCGGCAAAGTTCTTATCGTGGCTATGGTTAGGCCCGTGCTAATCCTGATATTAACGCCACCCTTATCGATGTAAGCTTTCGGTAACACCGCAATCGCCGACTGTGTGCCCCACGGTGCCCGTCTCATTGTTTTAACTTCGACTTCACTACCGTCTTTCATTTTTAATTCATCGACTTAGGACTCAACAATCACCTATAACTTCATTGAACTTAGTCACCACAACCTTCGCCTCACTACCAGCCCTCAGCTCTATCAAAATATCGCCGGTACTGGTTCTCCTTATGCCGCGACTCTCCTTCAGGACCACTTTTGCCACCATGATCTCCTTATAGACCTGAAGCCATTCTTTCCTCTCTTCTACTTTTCAGTCCTTCAAGACCTTTCCTCTACGCTCATCTCTGGGTACCACTTCACTCTCCGCCTTCCCTAGACTCGACTTCTCTTTCCTTCTCTCCCTCCTACTGCGCATCACACTCCATTCTTTCCTGTCATCAATATCCATATGATCATACACCGTTTACTTATCGCACCTTTCACATCTACAGACATCGGCATAAGAATCCTCTCCGCTCCTTGCTCCATTCATCTTAACATCGCCTTTCCCTTCCAAAGACGATATGTCTTTCCTCTTGTTTTTAACCTCGCTACTTCTCGTAAGGGCAGTAGTTCTTAGATCCTCCTTCTTAGCTACAGCTGGATTACTTATCCTGCCAGCTTTGACCATTCTTTTACTTCTTTTATTCCTCTGCTGTGTCAACATTGACCAGAGCGCGTTCGCCTTTTCATTCATCACATCCCTCTTGTTTTTATATTAGGATCCTTCTTCGATAGCAAGTATAACCTCTTTGTAACACCTTCTATCTCTGTGAAACTTCGCTGATTAACATATTCATCTGTTGCCATTCGCTAAACTTGTTGACTATGTTGTCCTCTCCTATCACTTGCTTTTCCTCGGTGGCCTTGCTATTTATAATAGCTCTCTTTCTCAACTGCTCTTTCGTCCTTATTATCTCGCTTCCACTGTCCGGCAATTCCATCGTCGTGTCAACCTCCGAGATGCTACCTCCTTCTTGCTTCCTCGCTTTTATGGGGCTTCTGGCCAGACTTCTTGTCGGCTTGGAAACCTTATCCTCTTCCATTCCTTTCTTAAAATATTTAATGACTTTATTGCTTTTAAGTGGCTCCCCTTTAATAATCTTCGCCGTCTTCACGTTGTCTTCTTTTTCCTTTCTTGTCGGCATAGACATCTCGACATCTTCCATTATCTCGCTAGTGTCCTCGTCAAATTCGTAGTATTTCTTTGCGGCTGTCTTATCGCTAGCCACTTCCTTCGCAGCCCCTACTCTAGCTGCATTCACCTTTCCTTCGATTTGGTCCCCGGTCATATATATCGAACACGGGGAGGCCCACAATACGGCGAGGGATCCACTTGCCTGAAATACATTACTTCTAAGAGAAGATATTTTGGATTTCCATCCTTTGCGCAAATATAACCAGGCAAAGATTCGAACTCGCGACGTGTCCTCTGCCGTCGGATCCCTTACGAGTGTAGCTGGCCGGCCCGCCAGCCCGGAAAAATCCTCATGGACACTCCGCTGCCGCTAATAATGGCAGCAGCAGAATAGTGTCGGACTCTTACCGACTAAAACTCCATGTTAGCCATCCTACGTGTATGACAGGAGTGCTCCAGGAACCTCGGTGAATTATCTTTCTGTTGCACCCCCCGCGTTCTCTCGTTCGAGCCCGCCCTATAGATTCCCTGACTGTTGAATATGGCGCTAGGGGGTCCATTGCCCCTGGCGCCGTCGCTCCTTCTAGTCGCGGTTCGTTGTGGCGACTCTAGGCCGCCTAACTGCCATTCTCCTCCATCGCGTTATCCTACAAGGGTAGGAATTTCTCTTTATCTCTTTTTCTGCTCGCTCTTTTGCGAACATAACTCGCTCGCAGAAGAGGCGGACAGCCTCATGTTCCCGTGGCCCGCTCAGCATCGCTGCTATGATCGCCGATGGGGTCAGCCTCTCGCCTATGACGTGACGTAGGGTGTAGCGGGGCAGTTTCCACGCCGGACGAGACTCCAGCGTATGCTGCGCCGTGTTCCTGCCCTCCCCGCAGTGTTGACAGATGTCCGTCGTCTCCCGTCCGATTTCTTCAGGTACTCTCCGAACACGCTGTGTCCCGTGAGTATCTGGGTAATCCAATCCCCATCCTTTTTTTGTCGAAGAGGAGAAAATGCTATTACGCATACCCCGTACCAAGTACGAGGGTTATGTGTGCTCCTTCCAAGCTCCGGCGGTACTCGAGGTTCCAACCCGCCACAATCATACGACATTACTTCGGGTTGACCTCTACTCATCGTACCCTACTCGACCTCGCTAGTCCTCGACTCTCTCCTTCTTCTTCCTCTTCTCCTGCAACCGGGCCGTTCACCGCGCGTCTCGATCACCTTCTCCTTCCGCTGTCATGCCTTCAGCGCCCGCGTGCAGAAATCAGTAAACTTCTGTCACAAGCGGTCATCAGCAGCCTCGCGACGATGTCCGAATCCACACTCCACTCGATCCCCAACTCAGTCTCGAGCGAAGTTCACTCCTCAACCTATCTGGGACATCTGAACAGGACGTGCTCCGCATCATCAGGGTTCTCCCCACATTTCAAATAATTGGCATGGCTCTCTTTCCCGATCTTATGACGGTAGTAGTCGGAAATGCCGTGCCCTGTGCAGATCTGCATCGCGTAATAGTTGACCTTCCTCCTCCTCCTCACGAAGGTCAATGGATCGCCAATTAACCTTCTCATCCAATTGCAGGGATTGTGGAATGCCCATTTAATTCTCCACGTATCTTCGACCTACAGCTTATTTGCATTGCACTCCTCTGCATATGCATACGCCTCGCCCTGCCAATTTTCTCC
The DNA here is from genome assembly GCA_014737535.1 of Bombus cullumanus. NCBI lineage: Eukaryota > Metazoa > Arthropoda > Insecta > Hymenoptera > Apidae > Bombus > Bombus cullumanus. The sequence continues at coordinate 11,706 of JACXIX010001349.1, read as the reverse complement.
AAATCTTCTCTTCCCCTCATATCTCTTCCACCTGAGCCTCGCCCTAAAATGGAAGGGCATACTGCCAGTGACGACACAGAATACTCCATGCGACACCGTCCTATACGCTGTAGACGTACGCACCAGCGCCACCTTCTGAGCACGGACCAAGATCTTCTTATTCCTAATCATTTCCAGTGCAGATGCCCATATCGGCGTCGCATACAACACCACCGACTCCCAAACACCATAATATCTTCTTTCCGAACCGGTGGGTCTGTTGACATTAAGCAGTAAGCTCCTAATAACTCCTACGAAACTCTCTGTTTTATCACACGCTTGCTCCAGATGAAAGGAATATCTCCTGACGTTGTCCAGAAACACCCCCAGATTCCTTGGTGGTAATCTCCTCCCCACCTACGTCCAAATTAAAAAATTTCGGTACGCGCTTCCCCGTCAGCAGGATGACTTCCGTCTTCTCACGTGCCAGTCGAAGCCCTGTATCCATGCACCATTCGGTTATCAGCCTCCAGTTATCTGTTATCAGTTATCTGTTTCCAATCTCCTGGTGGTTCCCTCATGGTGATGATCAGGGCCAAATCATCCGCAAACGCGATCGTGTCCACGTCCTTGATCGGGTCCAGTGCCTTCAGCAGCCCATCGTATACCAGGTTCCACATCAGCGGACCCAGTACTGACCCTTGAGGCACCCCCGCGTATACTCTCCTCTTGACAATTCCATCCCGGTAGTGGGAAACTATACTCCTATCAGAAAGGTAGTCGTCCAGTATACGTAAACACCTTTTTTCTGCCTCCCTTAAAATCCTTCTCCACCTCAGTGTGTTGAAAGCATTTTTGATATCCAAAGCGACCAAAATACAGACCAGTCCTCTCCTCCTGCATAACTCTGCAATCCCACAGACTCTATTCAGCGCATCGATCGTACTTCGTCTTCTAAATCCATATTGTTCCTTATGGAAGGGGTCCCATCCTAGGCACCTTTCTATTAGAATCGTACATGTATGCTCCCAGACCTTGATCATAGCCGGAAGCACACTAATCGGCCTATATGAAGATGACAACAGCGGGTCCCTCACTGGTTTTGGCAAAAGAACCACCCTCGCCACATTGTACACCGTCGGTATCCGCCCAGCCCTGTATATGTTATCAAAATGGTCCAGGAGCCAGGATCTTGACGATCTGTTCCGGAACCCCAACCACACCCGCAGCTTTTTTCGAGTTGCGTTTCTCCAGAGCCGACTCCTCTTCTTGCGTTTGCAGGATGCAAGAACAATGCCCAGCTTTCGTCTGCTCCATAGGACTGGTGACGAAAAGTTCGTCAAGAATCCTTGCAACCCTGTTCCTGCTGAGACTCTCCGGTGGGCCGTTATTCGCCATTCTATCTCTTATAACTCGGTACGGCCTCCTCCAGGGATCCTGTTCCAGGGTCGCACAGAACTCCCTCCACTTCTCGTTCTTGCTGCGCACGATCGCTCCCTTCAGCTTCTTCCTTGTCTCCTTGAACACGTTTACCAGGCCAACGTTGTCCTTTCCAGCTGCCCATGCCCTCTGAGATAAACTTCTCCATCTCAGAGTAGCCTGTCTCAGCTCGGAAAACTGATCGTTCCACCAGTAATTGCTACTTCTTCTCTCGCGTGGCGGTAGTCTTCTTCAATTCCTTGGCACATGTACGTTCCAGTCGTTCCTGGAATTGATAGCCGTGTGTCGTATCGTCGCTAACTATAAAATTAAGTTTTCCGTCCAAACTTGTCAGGAATTTACCCTCGTCAATGTTTTTGGTCAAATATTTAAAATTTCCACTACCGTCCACCCTATTCTTCATATCATCTAAAAACCTATGTAATAAGTCATTGTGATCAGAGGCAGAGTACCAGTTCATAACTGCATTCTTCTTCCATCTCTGCCTCATTTTTCTGCTCGCGCTCAAAACGTCTGGGAACCTTACTCTACCGTTCCTCTCCGTAGAATAACCTCCAGTCGTCCTGGTCTGCATCGGTTGGCTCTTCGTAATCACATCCAGCAGACATGTCCCCCTAGGCTCCGTCCGCCTTCCTCCCCATGCAGTTGACTTTGCATTGAAGTCACCGGCTACCAGCATCTCCTGGACTCTTCTCCTGTCCTTCTTTATGATCTCCAAATCTGCTATGTAGCCGTCGAACTCCTGCCACTTTTACTTCGACTCTTTACACTTTTACACTTCCACTTTTACCAGACCGGGTCTAATCCTCCTCCTCCTCTCCTTCTGACCGACACATTGGTCTAAGGAGGTCGCTATACCCTCTATTACTCCACCGACCTCCTTTATGCCCTGTTTATTATCCTTATCTAAATTCGACCTCCTTACCAGTGTCTTTAGCATCTGAACGGCCCCCACCAGGGCTTGGGTTAACCCTCTCATCTCGCCCACTGTCAACCTCACTTCCTCTTCACCCTCCACTTCACTGAAGGGATCATTCGTCTCCTCTCTAGCGCTCTCTTCTGCCTCGCTGGCTGCCGGCAGCGCTTTACCATATCTGACCAGGGTGCTCCTCCCTACCACTCTCCTAGCCAGCTATCTTCCACCTGTCTTGCCTTTTCCCACAATCGTACTTTGGTCACTTATCCCAAACGATGCTTCGCCTCCTTCAGATTCATAAGCGATCTCTGCCACTCTTTTCTCGCCCGCTAACGGGCTCCTTTGCAACCTCTTGCTGGGTTTGAAAGGGCTAAATCCTTCACCCTCGTCCCCTCCTTTCACTTTGGGAAGTAGCGTTATTGTAACGTCCCTGAATTTTATGTCTGATGTGGCCTTAGGCTTTTCCCTCAAAGCTTCTCTCCTCAGCCCTCCTGAGCCATCCTGTTCACCCGACAAGTTCCTCTTCTCTTTTACCTCCATTCACTTCTCACCAGTCGCTTTTACCGGCCGGGGAGGGGGCGGATCTACTACCCCGACGTTCTTCCAGTTGCTCGATGACTGTGGGGTCGAGTTTGGTAAGCCATTCATAATCCCGACGGGGCCTGGGGGCTCCGAAACTCCCTGAGCCGTAATTTTATTTACCTTCTTAACCTTATCCATAATAGGTAAATAAATGTCTCATTGTCCATAGAACATAGCCGGTCGTCATAAATTCTAATCGATAACCATCCGAATGAGAGAATAATCATAAGCCCAAAGACTCGCCAGGTCGTCAACAAAATAGCATAAACAGTTATCAAACATTAATAAATGAATAAATATACATAAATATTATACATCTATCAGAGCCAAATACTAATAACATTAGGTAATTAATAAATAATAATATAAATAATATAAATTATACCGTGATTTAGATATTTATCACAATACAATGTAAATACCTAATAAATAAATAAATAAATATACTACATATTATCAACGGTCATTACATTACTCATATCGCTACGCAACTCATATCATAATACACTAGTTACGTAGCACACATTAACTTAATAATCCTCTAAAAGGGAGTTCGGCTCAAGTAAAAGTATTAAAATACAAAATAAGAAAATACCTAAAATACGAACTCTGGTCGACCCGACTTTATTTATTCGTAATAAGAACTTACGCCGAGTCGACCACACATTCGCTCATTACGCTACCCGTAAGGTGACGACGCCACTCCGCGCCGCCGCGAACCTCTTCACATGCGCACCACGCCAAGCTAGCCGATACGTCCTAACGTTTCCAGCCACACAATATGACATCAATCACCTACCCACGTGCGCGTCTTACAAAATCAACTTCACAACTTAACTCTAACGTGAAGTGCCGCGCCACCACGCTCCCGTGTTACCTTGCTTCAATTATAAATCATAATCATGTGTTATAACTCGTTAAAACGCGCAAGATTAATACTCTCTTACAGTGAATACATAAAATATGTGACATATGTTTGCATATACTCAAATCAATTAATTAATTAATTAAATTAATATAATACACAATTACTCAATTACCCATAACTACCATCGTTTTTCGTTACTTATTAAATTCGTGATTAATAGTTCATCGTTGTAGAAGCATATCAATAATCATAATCTATACTTAACTACCCGCAGTCCGCCAAAATGGTAGCGGCAGAGTCAAAAGTGGCACAGTGCATACGGTCTATATAACCCTTATAGACCTCCTTCACTCAACGTTCGCATAGCATATATAATACAAAACACAGTACTTACATTTCAAGTTCACGCATAAGCCTCGTACTGCAACTGTCACCAGCGAAGCGTCACACTCCTCCCTCAAGATTGCCAAATAACGCATCATCACATGTCCACCAGCAACTCACCATTAATTTCATAATATTTATGTCATCACTAATAACCATAATCTTCTATATACCTCCAATATATGCAGTAAGTACCCTACTTCCTCATTATTGATATTATACTCCTACATTAGTTCATGCCAGCTTCAACACAACGCTTGTCATGATAATTACTATCACTCATGTTCTCATTACATAACACATCTTAATTACAGCACAATCTAACCACAGCACTATGCAGCTAGGGAACATTCGCTGTTCTCGGCTACACTTGTATAACAACCTACTAAAATGCATCTAACCTTTTTTTTACGTGGAGGAAATTCGCACGGACGCCAGACCGCTTCTGGGGAAGGCAGGATGGTAGTGTCGGACTTCAACCGGCTAAAACTTCCACGATGACCGTCTCCGATGCGATCGAGGGAGGCCCGAGCACCGCTACAAACGACACACCGAACCCTCTCCGCGCACAATGATACATCCCTTCGCGGTGCGGTGGGCGGCCATGTCACGCCGTGCCTTGTCGCCAGAGCCGCCGTGCCAGGCAGTTCGGTTCCCCTACCGGACCGCTTGGCGACCCCGGGTCGCTGAGGTGCCAGCGCCTAAGTTGAAAACACACCGGGGGGCGCAGCGAACCTAGCGCGCCTCGAGGCGCGTCCGCGGCCTCTGTCGCGCCTCCGCCGCCCGATCCTTTCTTCGCATATCCTAGCCCCAACCTTTTCTTTTTTTTTACGTGAGGAGTAAATTAGGTCTCGGCCGGTGTTATTGCCATACCCACTAAAAACCCTTCCTCGTTCCTTTATTTGGTTAGACACGGACAACCCTGGCATAACCAATCAGCATTCATCAGGGTTGTCCTTACTGCGTCTCCGAGTATTTAACGTTGCGTGCTGGTACCGCTCCTCCTGTTCGCTGACTCCATAGCCTTTTTCATTTCTCTTCTGTAATTTAATATCGATTTCCAGAACGCTTTGAACTTTGTCCAGTATTCGTCCTTGCTAACGACGGTGTCCACCAAGTTGTCCACACTTATCCCGACACTCAGGAAGTTCTCAAGTTCGATCCTTATGTTCGTCCATATAGGACACACGAACAGGACGTGTTATGCGTCGTCGTTCGGGTCACCACAATCCCAGCACTTAGTGCTGACCTCCTTACCGATCCTCTTTCTGTAGCTCTTGAAGATACCGTGCCCAGTTAACATTTGCATCGTAAAGTGATCGATATCTCTTCTTCTCTTGGCGAATATGGACGCATTACGTATCAACTTCCTAGTAAAGTTGTCCTTTTTATAATTGCTCCATTCCGTTTGCCACTCCATTAGGGATTTCTTCCTTATGTCATCCAGATCTTCTTTTAGCTCGATGTACCTATCAATCAATTCACCTTCAGCAGCTAAGGTCCTATTCTCTCGTATGTTTCTTTCAACATCCTGGCTTTAATGTAGATCGGTAAGTTGCCGGTCAATACACAAAGCGCCGCATGAGATACAGTGCGGTAGGCTGTAGATGTGATTTATAGGGCAGTACGTTGGGCCCTTTTTATGATCTTCCTGTTCTTCTCATAGCTCATTGCATCAGCTCATACAGGCGCACCATATGTCACTATGGATTCCCAAACATTGTAGTAGAGCGTGCGTGCCAAACCAGGCGGGTCACTGATATTCGGCACAATTCCTCTTAGTGCTCCTATCCTGATGTCTGCTTTATTGCACACAGTGACGATGTGCTTGTCAAATTTCCTGTACGAGTCAATCATGACAGCAAGATACTTAGTAACCTCCACCGTATTAGTAGCCATGCCGCCCAAATTTAGGCCAATAACCCTGGGCACCCTCATACCAGTAATAAGAATTACTTGAGTCTTGTCCTTGGCCAGCGTCAAACCCACACACACGCCAGTCACACACGGTTTTCATAATCTCGCCTACTTTCTCATTCACACCTTCATCCTTCTGCACGGCACATGTGATTGCCAGATCATCTGCAAACGCAATTGCCTTAAAAAGCACAGTGTTTTTCAGCCTTTCCAATAGTTGATCATATTCGATATTCCATAGGAATGAGCCCAGAACAGATCCTTGTGGTACACCTGCTACAACCTCGTACTCCACCGTACCAAACTGATTGCTGGCGATTCTGTCCGTCAGATAATTTTTTACCAATCTGATGATCTTCCAAGGCAGTTTCCTCCTGGTCAATTCTTCAATAATACTATCCCAACTAAGGGTGTTAAACGCATTCTTTATATCCACCGCAATCATCAAGCAGATCACCTTTTTTTCTTGCAGGTGTCTGCGAATTTGATCACATGAGTAATTGCATCCACCGGATTCCTTTTCCTAAACCCGTATTGTCTCCTACGGAACGGGTCCACTCCCATACATCTTTTCATAATCACCTTTAGACACTTCTCCCATACTTTACTCAGGGCAGGGAGTATACTAATGGGGCGGTATGCATTGGGGAGCTTAGGGTCCTTACCCGATTTGCTGAGGAATATCACTCTTGCTGTTTTCTAGCATCTCGGGATCCTAACAGAGTCCGTGATATTGTTAATCACCATTGTGATGAGTTCCATTCTGTTGTTTATCAACAACTTAACTATATCACCTGGGACTCCGTCTATTCCCACAGCCATCTTTTCATTGATTTTTCCAGTGATATACCTCATGTCTTCCTCGTCGAGTGTCGTTTTGTACGTGATATCCTCCCTATCACATTCTTCGAATTCCCTTTGCACCGGTCTGTATCCAACAATAAATAAACCATTAAAAATATCTTTAACCTTGTTAATCGGCATGTCATTCGGCAGCCCTTTCTTGTTACATCTACTCATAACTGTGCGATGCGGTTTTCCCCATGGATCCCTTTCTAAAATCTCGCAGAATCCGGCCCAGGCTCTCTTTTTACTACCAGTTATTTATTTCCTCAACTGACTCTTTATCCCCTTATAGGCACTGATAAGAACATCGATCCTGCTGGCCTCCTTCTTCCTCGCCCTAGTTACTCTTCTTAAAACTTTATGAGCCTGTGCTCCCAATTCTGCGATCGTCTCGTTCCACCAATAATTCCTGTACTTTCTGTTCGCCGTACAGCTCACCTTCTTTAGCGTATTTTCGCATGTTCCCACCATACACTTCTGTAAAAGCTCCGCCTTGTCCGCATCGTCAATCCTAACCTCAATCTTTTTTTTTTACGTGGGGAAATCCTCATGGACACTCACCGTTGCATCGCAACGGCCGAGTAGTGTCGGACTCTTACCGAGTAATATCCCACGGTGGTCGTCCTGACACTTGGAAGAGATGCTTCGGGTTCTCTTTCGAAATTCTCCGAGAATGAATCTCGTCGTATATCTCCCCGTTGATGTTGAGGGGAGGTCTCGTATTCTCAGTTGGGCCACCAGGGGGGACGGCTGGTTGGACGCTTCTAGGGTCGTGGCGGCGGTGCCGCATTCCTGCGGCGTGTGTAGTCTCCTTGCTGCGAGGTCCTCATTGAATCACGCATTTTCTCTCTGCTTTTTTCTGCCCGCTCCTTCACCAGCATCACTTGCTCGCAGAAGGAGCGGACGGCGTTGTACTCCTGGGGCCTTCTGAGCATGGTCTCGACGACAGCTTCAGGGACCAATGCCTCGCCGATGTCGAGCTGCAGGACGTGTCGCGGTTCCGCCCTGACTGGGTAAAACTCTAAAGTGTGTTGCTCCGTGCCCTCCTCCTCCTGGCAATGGTGACAGGTGGAAGTCACCTCCCGCCTAATCCTTGGTAGGTACTCGCCGAAAACTCCGTGTCCGGTGAGCACCTGCTTCATCCTGAATGTCAACGGGACTCCTCCTCGACTTCTCCATGCTTCCCAGTTGGAGAGCATGGCGCGAACGGCCCTGAGCGGCCGCGCAGCATCTTCTGCGACGAGTTGAGAGCGCCACCGCTCCCATATCTCCATCTTGGTCTCCTCCCAGACGTTCGGGGCCGAATGACTGTCGATCGGCGACGGCGTCGTCGTACGCCCGTCTGAGCGCAATGCCCTCAGGTGTTCGCACACCCGTCGGAGCTCAAGGGCCCGCACCTCGAATGGAGGGGACGACGTTAATACGGTCGCCGCCGCGTGGGATACAGTTCTGTATCCCTTCGTAATGCGAATGGCGGTCGTTCTCTGCAGCCTCGTCACCAGGATTAGGCTACGACGGCTCGTCATCAAGCCTTCGGCCCATATGGGAGCCCCTTAGTGTACTCGGGACTGGACCACTTTCTTGTAGATTCGACGAACTCCTATCCCTGCTCCGCCGAAGTTCGGTAATAGGCCGCATAAGAATCCTAACCCCAACCTTTTTTTTTTACGTGGAGAAATCCTCATGGACACCCTGCTACTGCTGCGAGCAGCAGCAACAGAGTAGTGTCGGACTCTTACCGACTAAAACTCCACGGTGGTCTTCCCGACGCTAAGAGGTGCCGCGGGTTATGTACTGGATATTTCCACATGGGATGCATCTCGACGCTTATCTCCCCGTTGGTGTTGAGGGGAGGCATCCCGGTTGAGTGCCACTAGGGGGGGACCACACCCCCTAGCGCCCTGTTCCACGTTGAACGCTCCTGAGGTGGCGGCGGCGGTGCCGCGTTCCTACGATGTGTAGGGTCTCTAGGGTGGTGCTGCTGCGAACCTCGCGATGGATCGCGCGCTCTCTCCCTGTCTCTCTCCGCTCGCTCCTTGGCCAGCATCACTCGCTCGCAGAAAGAACGGACGACGTTGTACCCCCGAGGCCCCCTGAGCATGGCCTCGATGACCGCCATGGGGGCTATGCTCTCGCCGATGTCGAGCTGCAGGACGCGGGTCCTGCGCTCGTCCTGACCTAGCAATGTTGCATTGGAGGAGTCGTTTGTATCCAATCGATCAACTCCATGGCCTCCTCCCGGCCATCTGTCGCTGCTTTGGCGGTGCTCTCTCTTCGTGTTTCCGCGACTTGTTCGCGGGTGGGTCGTGACCTCTTCACTTTCGGCGGGGCACATGACGCCCCACACAATCTGTGATTTGCGGGTGCCCCGGCTGGACATCTCCTGGCGCGATGACCCGCTCCGCCGCACCTGTAGCACAGGTGCCTCCGGTCCACGGTGGACACGTACGTAGCTTGTACGTGTCCCAGCTCCAAGCATCTGTAGCACTGCAGCGGCCTCTTCGGGATCGCGATGACCTTCGCGATGGACTAGCCCAGCTTCACCTTCCCGTCTCGGGCCAGTTTCCGTGCTCCGGCCACGGGACATTTGATCCAGGCGGACCCGAGGCCGCCTGTCGAGACGCCGATCTCTCCGACCTGCACCTCTGTACTGCCGCACCCGGCCGCCGCGGCAAGTGCCTGCCGCAGTTCTTCCTTGTCCAGCGAGATATCGATCCCGATCACTCGCAGCTCCGCTGTCCTTATCGGAGCCGCGATTCTTACCGCGGTCGGATCGAATGCTTCGGCTAGTCGCGCCGCCAGTAGCGACGCCTTTCCCCTGTCCCTGTCTCCAGGGACTCTTATTACGATGGCTCCCGTCATCGCCTTCTTCATATCGACGGCGTCCACTCCGATCTCCTTTAGTGGGATCGTCCGTCTAGCCCTACCGAGGACGTCGGCGTACGACGTCTTGGCTCCCTCGCTGAGCGTGAGCGTCACCGCGGATGCTCGCGGCGCGCGCGGGAGTGTGACGGCCTTTGGTGTTTGGTCCGGTCCCTTCTTTACCAAGGTGGCAGCACTTGGTTTCGCTGCGCCTGCCGTCCTTGCTACTGGGGCCGTTGTTGCCCCTTTCCACGCCACTGCACCGGGGGCGATCGTCTTCCCGGTTTGCTTCTTCTTTCCCTTTTTCTTCTTCTACTTGTTCTCCACCACCTTCCATTCTTCACCCTGCTGCTCCCTCGGGAGCGCCGGAGTTTGGATGACTCGGCGGGTGGCAGAGTTTTCTGCCCTTTGGCGGGTCCCCGGGGGGGGGTTGACGTTGTTTTCCCCCGTATTTCTCCTCCATCGCCCTTACAATGGAGGGCACCAGCTCCTCGAATTTCTTCTCGAGCGCTTCTATGCGGCTATCCGCATAAGCGCGCTCGGGCTGGGGGCGGCCGTATCCAGGCACCTGGCCGCTGCACCTCGGGCATTCATGGGCGCATGCAGCCCTCCTGGAAAGTTCTTGTCGGAGGGCCACGTTCTCCTCTTCCAAGGCCGTGAGCCTCGCCTCCGTGACCCTGGACGTCGCCGGGCCTTGCGTTAGCCCCATCCTCCTGGGGCCTTCTTGTCTCCATGCGGCGGTAATGTAACTCGCCGCGTCCTTCAAATCTTTTATGTATGTTCCCTTCAGGTTGGATGAGGTCATCGCAACCTTCAGTATCTTCGACACCCTTCTGCTGACCTCGGCGCTGATGTCCGCTGCCGAGCTAGTCTTCACTTCCAGGGTTAACTCCTCGGATATGTCCGGGGTGGTCGGCACCAGCTGCCTCTTCTTTCCCCTAGACGCCACCGACGCCCATGATGACCTCGACGCGAACGAGGCGACCGACTCTTCATCGTCGGACTCCGCGCGCGCCCGTAATCCGCTTAGTCCGGATGCTCCTGCATCCGCTACCATGGCTGGAGAGAGGAACACGCCCTCCGACCCGTCCGCGATCTTCCGCGAACCTCTCGTCACCCGTCTGGGTGACTCCTCCGGAGCCGCCGCTCCGCTCAGCTTCGCCTCGCCCGGCGCAGTAACGCGTCCGGGGGCCTGGCGGTCCACACTCGAACGGCCGTGGTTGCTCGATGACGACGCAGGTGGGCCCACTTGACAACCCACCGCTGCGCCGGTACTGGGGTATCCCTCCCCTGCACCATAAACTGCTTTACCGTTATCACTACTGTCCATATTGCTTTCAAATATTGTTTCGCCATGGTCGTCAACGAATTCTCCGTCCTGTTGCCACTCACTCTTTCGCACCCTACCCCGGACAAGGCTGGTGCAGGATGACAGGGAGCCCCACGAGAAGGTGAGGTGAGTGGTCTTGACAGGTATGGGCCCACCAACTTCTCCGAAATTCTCCGCACCGGATCAACGAACTGACGGGTGCCAGAGGCACCTACCAGCCGCCATCCGACTATAGGGGAACATCAGATCCATCGGGGTTTCCCAGGACATGGTCCTACGTCCTGGTAACCCATACCCGCCTCGTGCTCTCCATCCTAACCCCAACCTTTTTTTTTTTTTTTTTTTTTTTTTCGTGGAGAAATCCTCATGGACACCCCGCCACTGCTGCGAGCAGCAGCAGCAGAGTAGTGTCGGACTCTTACCGACTAAAACTCCACGGTGGTCTTCCCGACGCTGAGAGATGCCCCGGGTTATGTACGGGATATTTCCCCATGAGATGCATCTCGACGTCTATCTCCCCGTTGATGTTGAGGGGAGGCTTCCCGCTTCAGTGCCGCTAGGGGGGACCACACCCCCTAGCCC
>JACXIX010001348.1:0-15444 GCA_014737535.1 Bombus cullumanus | reverse complement strand
GATGCGAGAGCATCGGATTCGTTGCGGAAAGCTTTTGGTTCGGATAGTGAGGGAAATGGACATCGCTACTAACTGGTGGATTCCGTGTAGGTGATTGGAAAAGGGATGCTAATTGTCCTTGGGAGAAAGTTGCTGTCGGGAAACGTCGTACGTGACAGAAAGCAGATTACCCGTATGTTCCCGCGGCAGGTAGTCGTCTTGAAGATTGGTAAAGCGTAGTCTAATTGTCCCTTAGCTGCAATAAATGCTAAGGTTTATTGCGGGTCCTTAGACTAGCTGCAAATGTTCGGTGCGAATGTATCGGCATCTGGCAAACATCTGTCCGCACGGATAGAGCCTTTGTGTAGCGAAACACGAGGCAGGAACTGTTGGAAAGTTCACTGTCGAGTGCCGCTACACTACAAAATATTGTTCCTAATTTTCGATGTAATCCAACGGGATTTTCATAATTTTATTGTGACATTCAATGCAATCATATTTTTCATTGTATGATTCATGATATAGCCGAAAAAGTACGTAATTAACGTCTTTTCATAAAATGATGTCGTCTCTGCCATCTCAGGCATTAATACTTTCTTCCTGGTTGCGAAAGTTTAGAGGAAAACATTACATATTCTAGTGCTTCTTTGTTTTCTTTGTCCTCTTCGTCACTTATTGCATTAAATTGCATATGAATGCAGGCCTCTTCTCCTATTGATACATAGATTTCTTATCCTTTTCTATTGTATTACCTCTGTCTGAGCGTCGAAGAGAATAAAAATATTTTGAAAAGATCACAAAGGGTAGCGCTAATACGCACATCGACGACGTACGGTGAACGGTGTCTCACTAGGCCCTATGTGTCGTGACGAACTGTATGTCCATACATAGAGGGAGAAGGAATACGAGCTAAAGAAGAGCCTTGCTATACTACACGGACAGGACATACAACATTTGCGAGAAGAATCTTTGACCGAGGCTGACCAAAGAAATTATAACTAGATGGCAGAAGATCAGTGGAGGATAGAATGGGCATTTTATAATCCTGACAATTGGTCAAAGATATTAATATTAGACCTAATAGTTGTTTTTTTTTAAGGAAAAATCGTAATATAGATTACTACACGATGCAGATCCTTACCGGTCATGGCATTTTCGACCATTACCGGTTGTTCGACCTTTCGCGGATAGACGCGATCTCGAGGAAGCGCGTCAACAGGAGTCGTGATGGAATCGGTAAATTGTTCAACGGAGTGATGTAGCCCGATGGTGGATAGCCCCAGAAGAATACTGACGAAATTCGTCTATGCTGCGTGTTACGTCGCGTAAGACTGACCGCGCGACGTCTCTAACTACCTGGCCGCCAAGGGTCTGCACCTCTCTATTCAGACCCCCAATAAACCTAAGGACCCACCATAAGCTTAGGCGTTCACTTTACACACTGAACGATAGTCATACCTATTTCCTATTAACCTCGAAGGAATCATTGTTCCTGCATTTTCGGTTTATGGATGGCTCTTGAAAAAGTCCTTAGGTTTATTATGCGCTCGCAGTAATTACGGAGAAAGCGAATATTCCCCTAATAGGAAAACTGGGTTTTCCCAGAAATTACGTCACTTAATAACGTAGGCTTTATTCCGTAAGAGCTACGAGAAGGCACTGCTCTGCTTGCCACCGGACAGTCAACATCTGTGTTGCCAACACCTCGAGTCAGGCATTTCTATCCCCTCGAGTCAGTCTGTCGAATACATTCAGTCGACATCGTACATCTCATACGCGGCAACACGAACAGAGTCTCAAGTCGTACTCTACCCTTATTATCCCACAAGAAATAAGGGATCGAACGATTCGTGGCGTCGATTAACAAATCGTAACGGGAATTTACGACTCCCGTTGGCGCGCTTCTTCGAGATCGCGTCTCCCCGCGAACGTGCGAAACACTGCGATTTCACCAAATTTAATAATAACATAAAACGCAAGATTCACCTGGTACCGAAAGTAAAGATCTCCCTCTAGATTAAAAGAGACGAAAATATTTTCTAGATTAGATATACCACCAAATTACATTAGATACGGAAAATCTACATTTATAACTCCCTTCGATAGGTATATTTACTCAATTGTCTATTGGCATAAGCTGCGCTACGGATTATTTCTCAAAAATATTTTCAGAGTTGTTCTCGCATCTATTAGGTATAGTTATTCATACAGAGGGACGTATTTTCTCATATGCTGGAAGCGTATAACAGGATCTTGAAAACCATTCTAGAGCATTTGCGAAAAGAGTGTATTATTGTGGACAAAAAGGACTAAGAGATATCGAGTAAACTATAAACAATGTCGCGAGATCAGAGGCCCCGTCGGGACCATCAATGTGTCGTCGGTCCTTCAATTGAATAGTTCCGTAGAAAAGGCCTACGTGAATCTGGCCACGAGCGGTTGCGGAACACGTGCGTGGTGGGCCTAAGAAAAGACAAAGGGATGCTAGAACAGTCAGTGTCAGTGGAAAAGCCAGAGGGTGTGAATCGAGAAGTCAGAGAGTGCGAGTTGCGTTGTCGAGATAGTGTTGCTAGCGTTGTCGAGAGAGTGTGGTCCGCGTGAGAGAGAGAGAGAGAGAGAGAGAGAGAGAGAGAGAGAGAGAGAGCGTTAGATCCGTTGCGACGAGAGCTGCAAATTAACTATTGAGTTGTCTAGATTATAGTACGTTATTGTGATTAGTTCACATTAAACAACCATCGTTCTTCTGTTTAATCAACATCTGTACAATCCATTCATTGTAAATAAATCATAATTATTTTATTCACGATACTACAAGAGATTCGCCTTAAGACTAAACCTACCGACATTTTGACCGGGCGCGGTCAAAATGACCGCTGATTCAAAAAGTAATAGTTTTTCTAATTTAACTTAAATAATGGTTAATTTATAACTGAATGTATATAAAAAGATGATCTGTAAGGAAATATCGTCCAAATTTACTTTTATTTAATTTCAATTATAGACTTAAATAGAATTACACTTTTATTTCTATAGAGATATTTCTTATTCAACTTCGCTGCATTTTTTACAAATTATCTTATTATCAAATGTACATTTGCCGTATAAATATTTCCCGCATCTTAAACAAATTTTCGTAATTTTGTAACCTTTACAATTTTTTATTTAATAAGTTTTCTGTAGTAATGAATCTGAACTTGTTGATAGTTTTATTGCATGGTTTTGTCCCGCAATTCTTTATATAAAAGTAATGTATGCACCAGGTTTATAACAATTTTGTGAATTCTCTGTAAATTGGCCTCATACTGTAGATACCATTGCAAATGTATTGGTTCGTAAACGTTGGCTTCTTTCGCTCTTCTTATCAAATCGTATAAACCTCATACTTTCAGCAAAGTCATTCCTGCTCATTGTTTTTGAAAAAAATGCAGGTCTCCAAATTTTATTCCACAAATATGAGACATCTAAATTTTTTGCCTGATATGCATCGCGGGCATATTAGCAGAGCAATAAATGCATCTAGTTTTGTTGCATCTAGCTCCATCTTAGTCCCCAATACTCTAAATGCTTCTTCTTCCAGACATTTTATTATATGATCCCTTATACGGTGATCAATGGTAAGATAAAATGCCGTCTTTACTTGTTCTTTCATTATATGTCGTTTAGCATATCCCTAAAAATATTATGAACGGATGTCCTGTCAAGTTTGGGACTTGCATCTATTTCTTTCCAAACTGTTCCATCGGGCCCAGTTTCATTCTCTGGGGAGCACGAGGCGGATATGGGTTCTCAGGGCGTAGAACCACGCCATCGGAAATCCCGATGAATCTGACATTCCCCTATAGCCGAGTGGCACCTTTGGCACCCGCCAGTCTGCCGATCCAGTGCGGAGAATTTCGGAGCAGTTGGTGGGCCCATATCTGCCAAGACCACTCACCTCACCTTCTCGTGGGGCTCCCTGTCACCCTGCACCGGCTCGGCCGGTGTAGGGTGTAAAAGAGTGAGTGGCACCGGGATTGGAACTACCGTCGACGACAAGGCGAAAAACTATAATAATGGACATGGAGAAAAAAAGCAATAACGTTTACGGTGCAAGAGAGGGATACCCCAGTACCGGAGCAGTCGCGGGTGGTAAAATGAGCCCCGCTGCGTCGTCATCGAGCAACCGTGGCTGTCCGGGGTGAGCCGCCAGGCCCCCGGATATGTTCATGCGACTGCCGAAAGATACGCGCGAGCCGGGGGGTCTGAGAGGGGGGCGGAGGAGCCCGACGTTATGACCACCCTGGGACCTTCGTGGGATGGGATGCAATCGCGGCGGAGGCGGGGGGAGGTGAGATCCGACCACGAAACGTCGTCGTGTTCTTCTCTCGCGGCCGTCAAGGGCGCGCTAAGCATAGGGTCGTACCGCAGAATTACCGGGTCCGCAGAAGGCGCCGCCTCTGCCGCCAACGGTTGCAGCGGAGGCCGAGACATCGCACGCGGTTGGGGGACGCGTCCGCTGGGGCTCCCGACAAAAGGAAGAAGAGGGGCGCGAGGTGCGGGGCGGACGCCGACACTGACACCGGCTCCGGGGCCGCCGCCGCTCCTACCATCCGCGACGGTGCCGACGGCGGCGACGACGCGCGGAATGACGAAAGGAAAATCGGACCGATCAACAAACAAGTGTCCGTGAGGGACATGGAACTGACCCACGGTCAGGAAAAGGGGGACGGCGCATACCTGCGGAGGAAGGTGCGCTTTCAGAACCCCGGCCTAGGTGCTTCTACTGTGGGATCCCTGGGCATAAATCGGCGGAGTGCCACAAGAAAGTAAGATCGGAGCAGCGGAAGCACATACGGAAATCAGAGGGAAACCGACGGGTCACATCGTCGATGGGGGTGTGCTTCAGGTGTAACAAGGCGGGACACATCGCCACTAACTGCCCGTCGCTGCGCCAAGGAAACAACAACCCCCATAAAGAACATCGAGTACACTCCTGCGTGGTGGAGTCTCCAACGGGTAGCTTAAGTCACCTCGGTGAGTCGTTCCCATTTTATTTCGATTCCGGAGCTGAATGCTCATTGATGAAAGAATCTGCAGCCTCAAAATTTTCTGGCAAAAGAGCGATTGGCGTAGTAGTAATGCGAGGCATAGGAAACACTTGTGTTAAAAGCACATCTCAGATCTTGTCTATCGTGTGTATTAACGGGTTTACTCTGGAAATAGCTTTTCATATCCTGGCCGACAGCTACTTAAAATACGATATTAGGATCGGTCGCGAAATTTTGAGCCAAGGATTCAATATACATATTACGCGTAATAGCCTCGCCCTCAGTAGAACAAAAATGATTAATGTCTGTAGTAAAATCGCGGGAGACAAGATCAATATTAACGAGGTCGACACGGATATAACTGGTAGCGACAAAAGTCGATTGATTTCTGTTCTCGAAAAATTCCAAAATTCGTTTATTACGGGTTTCCCGCGTACTCGCGTAAATACGGGCCAGCTGAAAATACGATTAATCGACCCTAACGTCACCGTCCAAAGAAGCCTCTAAAGACTTAGCGAGGAAGAACGGAGGATAGTGCGAGAACGAATCGGCGAACTAATTAGGGCAAAGATCATAAGACCTAGCAATTCACAATTCGCGAGCCCTATGCTACTCGTGAAAAAAAGGGACGGCTCATATAGACTGTATGTACTCCGCAGGGAGGGCTCACTTTTGCGAGCCTATGGGGGCTGGCAAACCCACGTTCCCGCAGCCAGGGAGGACCGTCGGGACAAGCGTCCTGCCTACGTGAGTCCTCTATGTACACCGCAAGGAAGGTTGCTGTGGTGTAAGATTAAGTCTCCCCACGGAGCCTTGGGTAGTAGCGCACCCACGATCCTGAAGCCAAGGGTGAGACCGTCGGGAGAGCCGCCGAGGGCATTTCCTCAACTCCCGCTTACGTGAGTCTCATCTGGGTCTGTCGAGGACGGTTAGCAGGATAGCCGTGCAGCAGAGACGTGGCGGTACATCCACAAAGAACAGTCCCACCACTGACTAAGAATGGTACCACGGGCGGTCGAGTGTTAGCCCAGAGGGTGTAGCGAGCCCTCGACTCGGCCAATTATGGGTATGGACTCGTGGTGGCAGTGGTTGTGGCCAAATGCTGGAAAGAGGGCCGATTTAAGGGGTGTTGGCTCCCCCGAATGGCCTTCGGCGGGTGAGCAGCGTCCCACCTGCTCCGGATACCGTCCCGGAAGACGGTAGGGCTTGGAAAGGGCCCCGTTTGACCTGAGACGAGTGAAAGCCCCTGCAGGCCTAACTGATTGAGGTAACCTGGTACTTGGTACCACGTGCGCTGGTTGGGTGTAACCCAACCCCATGGCTCTAGGGATGCCCGGGCGCTGTATAGATACTAAATCTCAGGAAAGCACCCGACACCAAGAACCATACTACATACTACATAGACTGTGTGTAGATTTTCGAGCGCTAAATAAAAATACGGTCGCGGATCGGTACCCCCTGCCGCTTATCGTGGATCAAATCGCGAGACTACAAAAGGCGAAATATTTTATCAGTCTGGATATGGCCAGCGTGTTCCACCAAATCCCCATCCATCCTAACTCGACCGAATATATAGCGTTCGTTACACCCGACGGACAATATGAATACGTGACGATGCCGTTTGGATTAAAGAATGCACCATCTGTTTTCCAGAGGGTCATCCTCAACGCCTTAGGAGACCTCGCGTATTCATGCGTGGTTGTTTATTTAGATGACGTTCTAATCATTGCCGATTCCATAAATCAGGCTCTAGAAAGGTTGTATACCGTATTGGATACGCTCGTAAAAGCTGGATTTTCGTTCAATTTTGCTAAATGCTAGTTTCTAAAAACGTCGGTACTCCATTTGGGGTACGTGATTCATAACGGAGGAATTCGTCCGAATCCGGATAAAATACGAGCCTTGAGCTCTTTATCCGCACCAGTGACCGTCACACAACTTAGGCAATTCATAGGTCTAGCCTCGTACTTCCGGAAATTCATCCCTAAATTTTCACAGGTAATGAAACCCTTATATGCTCTTACTTCCGGTAATAGGAACGTCACTTGGGCGGATAGACATGAAAAAATAAGACGAAAGGTAATAGAAACCCTTAATTTCGAACACAGAATCAAAAATATACAGTATTGGGGACTAACCACGTTCCAGATATTAGGGTACATAGCATTAGGCATGCTAGGTATATACGGATTAAACAAGATAGGAATATTCAAATGTATCAAAAAATGTATACCGAACAGTTTATGTATCAATTTATTTTGCTGCCGAAACGAAACCGTAATCAACAGCCACAATGCTACACCCCTACCAAGCACCCCGGTCACAACATCCGACATCTATATCCCGACCAACTCATACCACCTCGAAGAAGAAGAGGAATCAGCTGTGATTTTCAAGCCACGCCGAGTCCTATTCCACAAAAGTCTCTTGAAGAAAACTTGAGGGACCAAGTTCAATCTAAGAAGGGGGGAATTCCACAGACAAAATCTAAACAGAGCGGCGAGATAACGAAATTCCAAGCGCCTAGCATAAGCGACCACCGGAATAACGTCCGGTCACTCTATCCGTTCTCAGAAATATATGATCGAAGCCTTTTCCCACTCCTACAAATAAAAGAATTTAAATACTCCCCCTAAAATCATCCAAGTCAGTCTTGAACAGTCACGCATAGAGCTCGGAAGTGTATTGCAAACCAGAAATAAATAAAGTTTCTTCTTTTTCTTAAATTTCTTTTTATTTTACGTGACACTATCCAAGTTCCTGCTCTTGTGTTGCCATGCTCGCTCGTGTCGGCTGTTGATTGATGATGGAAATTTCCACGTCTCCTGCTCGTATTGCCTTTGTTTTCTCTTCCTCTGCTGCGACCACGTGTTGACCCACGCCAATAACTGTTACTGCTTCCCGTTTGGACGCCATTTTGACACTCTCTCGCAAAGTGTCCTACTCTTCCACATCAGAAGCATCCTTCCTTTTTTGCAGAAAAGGCGTTGGTTTGCATTTCTCCTCGATTGGATTTATTTTTCTTCTCTGCTATTTCAATTTTATTTTTCACATACGCTACCGTTTGATTTTCTTCTTTCAATGCACCTATTATATCCGCTATGTAATTATATTCTTCGGGTAACGTATTCAGCATGTAATTCAGCTTTTCCCTCTCACTCACTTGTGCGCCCGCACTTTTTAATTCATTTATTAATTTTTCGAAATCGCTAAAGAACGATGCTGAATCACTGTAGTTATCAAGTCTTATCTTTTCCAATCTCCTTCTGCATACGATCTGTGGTGCCGTCGACTCTTTCAAGTACATTTCATTGAACCTTTTCACTATTTCATACGCCGATTTTTCTTCCCTAATATATTCCAATTGTCTATTTGTGATGGTACTGTAAATTATATTTAATGCCTTCAGATCCTTTTTGTCCCTGTCTTCATTGTCTGTTTCGGTCTTCACTCTAATTGTAACAATCCCGCATTCTTTATACCTGAGAAACATCGTTATTCTTTGCTTCCACATACCGTAATCCTCACCATCGAATATAGGTATCATGATTTCCGATCTCTCCATTTTAATTGATTCCTTATCTCTTACGTTCTACGCAGCGTTCCTACGTGCCCAAAGTATATTTTTTCTCTTTATATCCTTTGAATGTTTCTTCCTTTACTGAAACTCACTCGAGCTACCTCGCAAGATTGAAAAACCACGCACTTGCAAAACTATAAATCACGCTCTGCTACCATGTAAAGATATAGGAGGGATTCGGAAATACAAATAATTTACTTTATTTAGCACACAACAGTTATACATATATCTTATACTCTGAAGACCTCGAAAACCTACTCGCACGCACGCTTGTTGTCAACTGACTCTTCCAGATGCTTCTAACGACTGCCAATCGTCTTTTGTCCCAACTAAGGCCTGGACGCCCTCTGACGCTGACACAGACATTCACATGTACAGTGTAAATGTATCATCTTCCTAACAAATTCTTAAACAGTCACCTCCTGGGATATATGGCCTCGCGCAGATCCGATCGTTCGCTATATGTGCAGGCATTACGTTGGGAGAAATGTAATTCTCAGAGGAATCAAAATTTCAGGATTTAGCAAATTCCTAAGTAGCTGTACGTATATAAGGAATGCGTAAACAATATAGAGCCGTACCTCCCTTGCCTCTAAGCCGCCCTGATAGTCCTCTTTCCAGTAAGACATAGTACTTGTAGTAACGCTGGTAAATGTAAAGATAGTCCTCGATCTCTGCGGTTTCGGTGATTTTTAAGTATGTTGTGAGGGGAGAGAAAGCACGATTTTGAACAACTTTTTCCTCTTCCTAAATAGATATAACCGACTAAGCGGTATCGTTTAGTTACCGCGATATTCACAAGAAACTGTCGGCAGCACATAGTAAATTCTGCCTATAGTTGTACGGCGTCTATGACAACGTATGTATCAGTATTGGTTGTCGGTCGCTTACCTTTCGTTTATAAACGACAAGCGTTCGATGTTGATGGCCCCGTGCACGATTATAACTTCTCAATCAAATGGCCGTAGCGAGGAAGGCAACGTGTGCTCACTGAGAGCAGTGTATTTCTGATTCCGCAACTTACATACCAAACGGGAATACTCGTTCGGGGCCGAGGTGAAAATAGCGTGACTGAAGGACGACAGGATAACAGAGGCACGTTAGTGCACGCCGTTGATATTATACCCGTGTCGTGTGACACGTTATCAGGGAATGTACATGTTATCGTAATAATGTCAGCCAGGTTATAATGCTTTGTCGAGTGTTGTATGGGTAACTGTACACCGCAATATTGATATCGCATCATTTCACGGCACGGAGACGCGTTCAAAGGCCAAGGGGGATTTGTAATGCATGGAATGGGCCGCCGACACCTATACTCCGGATCTCCTCCGTTGAAATTCAATTCTCGTTAACTTACCGTGCCGCAATTGAAACGCAATACAACTGCATTTTCTACCAGTCGCGGGGAGACGCGATCACAAGGAAGCGCGTCAACGGGAGTAGTAAAGTCCCGTTACGATTATAATAATCGACGCCATGAATAGATCGATTCCCTTATTTCTTTTGGGATAATAGGGGTGATTGATGTGGCATAACACTGCGATTAACGTCTTATAATATTTATATTTCCAACAACTTATTATAAGATAGAGCCACGCCGTTTCGTAAGGTATAAATATCGTAGACGAATGTTTGACAGGTGAAGACCAGATGGAGATACACTGAATGTTTTGTTGTAGTAGAACAAATCCCTTACAGTTGAATGTAGTAATGTAGTCCGAGATGTTGATTGATCCGTTGATGATTTGGCAGTTGTCGACTTAATGTCGGAGTATTGACTGAACTAATGTCGTAGAAGAAGTTGAGTTGACTCTCCTAGTCGTAGAAGAAGAAAAAGTTGACTTTCCTAGTGTAGTAGAAGAAGTAGTTGACTCTCCTGGTGTAATAGAAGAAGTGAAGTCCGTTCTCGTGTTATTACGGAGGAAAGCTCAGTGTGGGAATGCCTTTAGAAATAAGAACGCGGATTCGTGTTCACACTTTTCGTCAGGAAAGTGAGGGCAACGATTCGCGATGCCCATTGGTTATGACTCACGTTAATGAATGAAGATAGGAGAAGGAAGCCTCCTACCGACGTGGCTCGTGGGTGACCTTGTTCATGGAAAAAACCTACTTTTCCGTTAGATAAATATCCGCTTCCTCCGTAATTTGTAAGAACGTGCAATAAACCTAAGGACTGTTTTAAGGACCATCCATAAATCGAAAATACTTGCAGGATTAAAGTTTAAGTTAAAAAGATTCTGTTTATGGTGGTTCCTTAGGTTTATTGAGGGTCTACATAACGGCACGCGGACCCTTGACTGCCAGACAATGAAAAACGTCGCACGGACCATCTCACGCGAGGTAACAACAACCATTAACCTGATAAATATGGCTAGCCTCTCTCTCTCACCCCAATTTTGATCAGACACCTCTGGATTTTATCAAAATTTCCTTTACCATAGGATACGTATTTGACAGACATTCATTTTTCTTTAGAGTGTTTCTATTTTGCCATTAAAATCTATAATGTAGTAAAATGTTTTCTCTACTTTTCGTTCGTGTTTCACTTTAGGTAATCTTCGGTAACATTGAATCACTTTGCATAAGTTACCATATCGATGAAACTTTACTCGAGATTATAACTGGTGTAGTTCTCTTTGGAATTCCTCTAATTCGATGTACTTTTCTTTTCTTCTTTTTCACATAAACGATCCATTTTAACATACTTGAATTTAAATTCGGTAAGAGCTTTCGTTTAAATTTCAAAATCCAAGTTATTGGCAGAATTTGTAAAATTGTATTTCTTCTGTCACAAAGACGCTTCATGTTTCCACAAAGAGGATTTGTTTTAGCGCAGTCACTGCTGATTGATCGTCGTGGTGAAAACATGATGAAAAAACATAATCCGACAAATACATCGTTATTTTCTAGTTGATGATTCAACAAAAACGTAGCTTCAATCTTCTAATTAACGTTACTTGTACAAAACGTTTCGAGTCAAAGTGCTGTATACAATGGTACCAGTATACCCTATTTCAAGTCCCGAGTATACAAAGACATAATTTTAACTCCATGTCACGTCTTTTAATTAATGCGAGTCATACACAACGTTTCGGAAACGAGAGTGTTGGTTCGTACAACAAAGGTTGTACGAATGTCGGGGTTTACACGGGGAAAGAGTTTACGTTATTTTCTGAAAAATGTAGTTTATTAAAGAATACCTACACTTTAAAAACAATACATATCGTACTACTAAAATCTACAAATTTCCCGAGCAATCTATTAAGTTTACCAGCCTTTTAATTTTTAGAAAATACAAACGTTAGCCTTTATAATTGCTCAACTGTTCGTTTCGTTGTACGGCAGAACCAGTGAAAGCTCGTGAAAATAGTTCATTTTCCCGCTGTGAAACAATCAATTTATTTGATTACGCATTGCAACTATTCTTTGATATAAACGTCAATTCTTATTTCTTTATAAGAATTCTAATTCGACAATTTTCATTCGCGCTTTCATAGAGATACATATCGTTCTTGAACTCATATTCCTCTCGATTATCGAATTGTGCGACCGGCACTGTGATGGAAATTGAAATATTAATTTACTGAATATTGAATGTAATATAATACTTTAATTGCACATTACAAAGCATTATCGTTCCCGTACAATTATCATTCGACGTTATTAATCGATAGCTGGGTAAGTAAATATATCATCTCATAATGAAAATTGTAATTACGATCCATATTTAAATTAGTCATTTGTCAAATATGAAACTTATCATATAATCATTCCACGTGTGATAAACGAAATGAATTTTTTGTTAATCTCAATATCATATTCATTAATAGGTTTGCTCATTTTTTAACGAATGTTATAAATATTATATCGAGCGGACATTTAAACGAATAATTATAGCAAGTAAGCATTGCAATAGAAGAAAAATGAGCACTATCAGCATTTAGGAAAAAAATTGTAACATTTACTTACCCTCGCTTCATTTATTTTCTAACTTTTTCAAACATTTACGCTGACCAAAAACAATTTATAAAATATGAAGATCAGCAAACGTGCACGCCGAACGAAAAACTCCCTTTAACGAAAAATTTTCCAATAATAAAATAGGGTAATGATCAACGTATTTGACAAAATACGCGCGCGCGCACACACACACACACGCGCAAACACGCACACACAAGCACACGCATGCACGCACACACACGCACACGCACGCACGCACACACACACACACACACACAGAGAGAAACGTATACGTATATAAAAGCGCATAAATATAACGCGTTCAAAGAAAAGCAGACAAATTTATTACTCGATCTAATGAATATAGATCTATCATAATTTCCATTAAGCTGTTTCAAGCGGCACTTAGTAAACGATACGATAACGCGATTAGATCTCTTTATCTCTTATGTGAACAAAACGATGTATATTTGTTGAAGGTCACCAATTCTAAGAAAACTCTACATCTGGTCTTTTTAACTTTCTCCAACATATTGAAGCCATCGACAGTAAATAGACAAAAGACTGCGACGAAGGCAGACCATAAAACAGTCGACAGGCAACGGTGGCTTCAAGGGTTTAGTTCAGTTATAGAGTAACACTGCTAGCGTGCGGATCTGGACCAGCTCAAATTATTATTGTACTTTCACTTCTATATTTTAAATATATATCTTTCTACCTTATAATTTATCCACGCGTCTCTGTCTTTATTCACCGAATAACCTCAACAATATTAAATAAAATTAGAGACGGTATGGAATATCTAGTTCACTCGTTTTCTGGCTGGTCGTCTAGCCTAGAATGCTTGACATCTTCTGGTTCAACAAACTGAGACCATCGCAAACAATGTACTGGAAGCGCCTAAGGCTGACACCCAAACTTCACTCAGTGCTCGATGTTTGAGCGCAGTTTGTGCTAGGTCAGGAGCGTTGATTTGACTTGTAAAGTATATTTCAACAAATATCAATACTATTGAGATATGTATAATTTTATGTACTATACTAAATTAGCTGCGCAGTAGTGATACATGTATGTGAATATCAGTGTTTGGAAGTATGTGTATGCACGGCGTCTCGAAAACAAAGGAATGTAAACTGTTCAGTCGGTTAACAGTCGGATATGGAAGAAAGTGCTGAGACGTGTGCAAGTGTGTATCGATGAATATCTTTGAAATCGTTTATCAAATAAATATATAATTGTTCTAATATAAATTCTAAGTGTAAATTTAGTGTTCCTACACCATTATTCCGGCTATTAAGATCCAAACTTCTCAACAAATACATTTCATGCGTATCATGGGAAATGCGAATACATGA
Source organism: Bombus cullumanus (assembly GCA_014737535.1). Taxonomy (NCBI): domain Eukaryota; kingdom Metazoa; phylum Arthropoda; class Insecta; order Hymenoptera; family Apidae; genus Bombus; species Bombus cullumanus. The sequence continues at coordinate 1,540 of JACXIX010001348.1, read as the reverse complement.
CATAAAGAACACTTTAGAAATAATTTGCTTCGTACGTGTGTGTGTACTTAGCGTGTTTATTGTAGGTCTCAATCTAGGCCGATTCTTCTGTATAGTGTTCTGAAAATTGATTTTGAAACGACCTATAAATCAAAGAATTAAATACTCTCTATGCTTTTATTTTATGATTACCTTAATTTATCCAAAGAATCATGAACACATGCGAAAAGTCTGATCCGATGTATCGCAATCGCGCGCCTCTTCAGTGGGCAAACCATACGAATGAACGTGTAACTTGTATGCGTGGAAATGTGATTCGTAGCTGTAGCCTTCGTTACAAGTATCGCATTTGTAACGGTACAATCTCCATGGTTCGTCCGGATGATGCTCCAACTTGTTGTGATGACGAAATTTGTACATTCCTTCAAACGACTTACCACACATTGCGCATAAAAAATCATTGCCCTTGTAATAATACGTGTTATGTTCGACAAAACGTTCGTAGGATTCGAATAATAAATGGCATATATTACAGGTTGATTTATCTTTCAAAACGCAATCGGAGTTCAGCACCAGTCTAGGATCCTGCCCAATATGCAAGTGTCGTTCGTGAATTTGAAGATTCGATTTCTTAACAAATCCTTTATTACAGAACTTACAAAAGAATTTGTAGTTCACCGAGCACGAAGGCGTATGAGTAGCAAGCATGTAAAGCTGTAATAATCTTTTAGTGGAAAACATCGTGTTACAAGCGTTACACTTTTCTGTGGCTGTTTGGCAATAGGTGCGCTCGTGTATGCACAAATTTTGAAATGTTCGAAATTGTGTTCCACAAGTAGTGCAAGGAAACTTTGTTCTGTTCATCTTGTCCACTTGGTAACCCTTTACGTATGCAATCCCATTAAGTAACCTTTTGTTTTTTGCAGCTGTATCGACTGATGAAGGGAAAGTATCATCCGTAATAAGCGTACTCGGAGCCAAATAATTTTCTAAAGATCTTGCCGTCCCACCCGGAACATCCAACATTTGTTCCAAATCAGGTGACTGTACTATGCCGAGTTCCATGTCACTTGGTTCTTTCAAGGACCGAGACATTTGTCAGGTACACGTTGTTTATGTATTAAGATTTTCATTCGACGACGTACATTTTCATGTTGTTTCAAACATGAGTATAGCCAAAATCGTTTGTGACAAACTTTGATTTGTGTTGTTTCTTGAATGCACTGCTATTTATTTCAACATCAACCTGTAGAGCGTCTTTTTTTGATCTTATAGTCTTCAAACAATGCAAAATCTTGTGCCGCTTCAACAATGCGATCCGCACGTCCCGTCGGAGTCGATGGACTCCTTTAGATCGAGACAGTTGAAATGTCAATTTGAAACCATGTTTTCATATTTGTGTAATTATGTTTCTGTAGCGATGTTGGGACAATTTAAATTGTAAACAAAGTCGGCAGTTGAACTAACTTTGGGGATCTTCCCAAAGATTTTCAAAAGAAAGACCCCGACGTTTTTTCATCTCCGACAGATATAAATAAGTGTAGCGACTCAGAGAAGTCAA
>JACXIX010001346.1:0-15165 GCA_014737535.1 Bombus cullumanus | reverse complement strand
GGGAGTCGATTTCTCCACAGCGATCGGACAAAGTCCTCGGGAGTGGAGGGACTGGCGAGCTTCCTCAGGTGCTGGTAAAATTGAGATGGCTTTCGATCGCCCATCTCTTCGCTCTCCACCAATTTTTTTACTCGATCGCCATCCGAGTCCGTCAGGATGCGAATTAATTCCGACTTTAATTTCTGGTACCGCCCGGTGGCTGGCGGGTTCGTCAAGACGCTCTCTACCTGCTGGAGGAGCGGGGTGTCGGGGCTTTTCGCGAGAGTCGCGAATTTTACCTTGTCGGACGTCACTTCCGCCGCGTCCAGTTGCGTTTCTAGCAATGCAAACCAAACCGTAACGTTGGAGGCTTGCAACGGCGGCATCGTAACCGCGATACTCCCAGTGGCCTGTGCGTCGTCTTTTGTCGTTGCCATTTTCCTTTCGAATCACGTCGGGGTCACCAATGTAGTGGAGAAGGCGTTAGGACTCAATAAATAAATCAGTTCTTCCAAATAATCAATATATTCAAAAATAAATAAACTGTTGATTACAGGTTGATTTCGTCACCGGTATAACTCGCTCGATGTAAACCGTAAAGAAAAGTCGCACACGCACTCGTACTCGTACTCGCACTCGAATTCAAAATCGTATCTATCTGCTGATTTCGGTCGCGTTCGACTATTTATTACAGTCGGGGGGAAGCCAAGAAATTCGGATGGCTTCCTACGACGGTTGGTGTAGCGGCGTCCTTGTTTGTGTCCGGAGGTTACTTGTTTCTCCAATTGTTTTGTGTCTTAACGGTCTTACCTCTCCGGGACAAAACAACGACATGATTTGAATTGTCCTTCAAACCATGTGCCGCCACAGAAATATCTGGGTCTGACGCTCGGTAGCCACTGGACCTTCGGCGCTTAGTGGGCCGGGCGTCGGGGTGCGACAGCTGTACGCCGGCGTGTTACGATCGAGGCTCCTTTACTGAGCTCCGATCTGGGTGGAGGACCTAATGGTCAGCAGTCGCAGTCTTCAGGTGGTCAGGAGATTGCATAGGACGAGGGCCATCAGGGTAGTGACGGGCTTCCGCACCATTTCGGCAGCAGCGGTGGTGCTAGCGGGGTCTCCCCTGTTCGAATTGCAGGCCCTGAGGTGTCGCGAGATTTATCTCCGCACTCGGGGTCTGTCGGGCGGGGTCGACCCGGTTGACCCCGACGCTGGGGTGCGGGCTCGGCGGGCCCTGCTCGACAGATGGCGCGCCGGCCTCGATACGAGGTCTAAGGGTCCTCGAGGCTGTCCTTCCAAAGTGGGACGTTTGGTTGGACGGTGGCGGGCCTCCCTTGACCTACGCAGGGTGACGCAGGTGCTCACCGGACACGGCTGCTTCGGTAAGTACCTGCATCGAATCGGGAAAGAGGCGACCGTGCGTTGCCACCACTGCGGTGCAGACGTGGACTCGGCGCAGCACACGCTGGGTGACTGTCCGGCGTGAGCGCTGCCGCGCTACTACCTCATCGGGGAGATCGGGAGAGGAGCGAGAGGCTGTGCCCTCCTTCTGTCAGCGGGTTATGCTTCGGAAGGAGGCTGCGGAGGGGCTTAGGGTGCGGAACTCCCACCCCGAAAGGATCGGGTGACGGGAGCGCGACAGTGGCCGTGGACGCGTCTCGAGGCGCGCTAGGTCCTCTGCGCTCCCCGGTGTGTTTCAAACTTAGGCGCTGGTTAGCTCAGCGCCCTGGGGCTGGCAAGCGGTCCGGTAGGGAAACCGGACTGCCTGGCACGGCGGCCCCGGTGACGAGGCGCGGTGTGACATGGCCGCACACCGCTTCATTAGGGGATGAATTGTGCGCCGGACGGTGTGTCGCCGCACCGGTTCCCGGGCCTCTTTCAATTGCAGCCGAGACTGTCATCGTGGAGGTTTTAGCCGGCTGGAGTCCGACACTACCACGCCGCTTTCCCCAGAAGCGATCTGGTACCCGTGCGGATTTCCTCCACGTCAAAAAAAATAGATCTAATGTTTAGTGGTCTATTTATAATAGCAGACATTGTGGAAGGAGACAGATATGTCTTAAAGACATTAAACGGCAAACGATCGTACAAATAGAGTCACGACAGATTGAGAAAAACGCAAATTTCGAAGAATCCATTCTCCTTTACTTTTCAGATTGGCCAGGTGCGAAATTGAAATAGTATGTTGCATTACATTTTTATGCTTAACGCGCAATCTACAGTTCTTATAAATCTCATTCTCAGTAATTGTGCGCAGAGGTAGCTTCTAATTTCTACACAAACCACGTAATTACAAAATATTTCTGCGCCGGAGTGATTCGCTGCGCCACACAATATTTACTTATTTACAGTGTTTACGTATGTAGCATGTAGCGACTCTAACGGAAATAAGTGTCTGGCTGCGTGTTGGTGCAAGGTGGCGGTAAGCGTTGGTATAATAGTTTCTTTGACTTCTTGCAGAAATAGAATTAATTATCTATTTATTTTTAGTCTCAGTACATTTCACACGCGATTTAGTAGTCGTGCTGGCAAAGGTTGGCTTTTGAATAATTCTGTGATTATGTACATATATGAGCTATATTTCCCTTACTCCTTACACTCGACCACTGTTTCCGACATCTCAACAGATTCTACATGCGGTTCTCCTCTTTTCTTAGGAGAGGAGAAACGCTTTTCATATCGCGTACGCGCCTGAGGCGTTTTTCCATATGTCATTGGATTTATGGCACAATACCCCTAGATCTAGGTTTAACGAAGATGATTCGTATGCTTCTGCGAGAGTGTGCGGCGTCGCAAAGATCACACGAAACATTGCCACATATAGCGGACAAGGAGGAGATTACAAGTGCAATCTTGACAACGAGGCGTGAAGTATAATTTCATTAGGGATACGCTTGTACGGGTAAATTAACATAGCTAATAAGGAAAAATTGCATCACTCTCCTACCAATTCGGTCGTCCCTTTCCGAAAATCGGCACCTTTCCGAGTTGACAGAATGTGAAATGGTGGATATCTTGGCAGGTGTACGCATCCCCTCCCCCAAAATATGAAACGGTTTAAGTTTAAGTTAGGCGACTGCCTAAGACTTGCCTCTTTTATTCTGTGCATTGAAAGTTATTTAAAAAGTCGTATCGTGCGGACGTGTTGATTGCGAGCTCCTGCGCTGGACCACAAGTTAGATATTAATATCGGGTTTGATTAATGTGAGTGTCGAAATATGTATGAAAATATGTGTAAAGTTTTTATTGGGGAAGTTATAAGAAGTGAGAGTGCGATAGTCATTAAAAATTTTTAGAATTTAGTATGTCGACCAAGCGTAGATATTCTTGGAGACGAAGCACGGAGGAGAGAATGTGGTGTATATCCAGTCATATAAATCAAATGTGTGGGTTGATAGTGAACATACTAGGATTTCGCCTTGCTAGAAGATCTAGGTTTAGGTAATTGGGTCTAATTCCGATTTCAGTCTCACTTCGCGCGACAGTCGGAAAGTTTAATTTTAATTTTAACATTATAATTCTATAATTTTAAATTTGACTTTAATTGTTATTTTAATGTTGGGATATTTCACTCTGAACAGGTAGAGGTTGGGTTGAAGTGGAATTAAACTCAATAGGATTACGAAATACTGCACAGAAATGGTTTTGAATAAGACCGAGGAATAACGGTTAGGCGTAGGTGAAGGAGGATCTTGGCCGAAAGACAATGGAAGGCGTATAGAAATAAGCTCTGGTGTATGTTATAATAAATAATTTATTTAATATTTAATATGAATACAGACCACATATAGTGGCGATGGTTGGGTTCATGTGACAATCTTAACGTTGCCGAATTGATTTGAATTAATTTTATATTATATATTTAGGCTAACGGCCATTCCATGGGGAATCTTGATTGCTTGGAATCGAGGTTGTGATCCAAACCTATAACATATAATAGAAATATTATCAATATTGTAAATAGAATCGCAAATATCGATAGTTTTTGGTTTTAATTGCTTACATATTGTTTTTATTGATTGAATTTGGGTGACGATTTTAGTTCGCTTATTGCTCGTTACTTGGGTTACTTGGTCGCTGTGAAAATGGCCGAATTTTCGGTCTGTCACATAAAGAATGTTAAATATGGCCGAATGATTCATCGGTTAGTAGGAGTTTGCCTGTATAATGGTGAAGAATATGTAAGATATTAGACAGATGATAGGTTGACATTCATGGCCGTTAACGTGTCGTTCATTTGGTGTTATTATAATTTACAACGTATAATTAAGAGTTAAATTGCTTTTATTGGTTTTGTGATAGAGCTACCGCGTTTAGGAGTTTATTTGGCACGGCTGATTAGCATAGATTATAAGTTGAAGTCTTTTATCATATTAGAATTATTTTTTCGCACTATGGAGGGGTTGTTTTAACGATTAGAAATCTGCGTGATTACGCGCGTGCAATTTATTAATGTTGGGTGATTACCACTTGCTTTCGGACTCTGTTGTCACTGCTATATGAGTGGTTGACGACTGTTAACTTTCGTAATTTGTGTGTTAATGCACAAATTCACCACTCTGAGTTTCGGTTGATTGCATGTAACACGTGTCACTCGCGAGATTAGTAATCGCGGCACTGTTCTTCTGTTGGAATGAGTTGAGTGTAACTATAGACACTCCGCGAGAATTATTTTTGCGTTTACATCGCGCGTGACTAGTTTGCGTTATCGATTGTTTAATTGAGATATTAATTTATTACGATGCGTACCTTGGCTGGTAGTCGGCGCTATGTTGTTACTGATGCAGACGCTATCAGGGAGTGATGCGCAAGCGCTCGGCCAGCGTGTTGTGCTGGGTAAGTAGTTCCCGTTGACGCGGCGTGACGTCGCCACCTTACGGGCAGCGTGACGTACGACTGTAGAGCCGGCTCGGCTAAAGTTCCAATTATGGATAAATAAAATCGGGTCGACCAAAGTTCCTATTTTTAGTATTTTTATGCGGCTTACTCTTAGTTATATTTAATGTTATAGGTAATATTGTCGGTATGCCCTGTTATTATAGGGTTGATTTGCATTGATGTCCGACGAGCCGAACTCCAAAGCAAACGTAATATTGTTATGTTCGTTATTTGAAGGCGAATATGATATAAGTTTTGTAAACACGATATGAGGGAACGTAGGGAACGTATATTATTTAACTTACTTAATTTATTATGTGTATGGGGAATATGCGGTAATCACATATAGTTGATAAATTTTGTAACTGAATAAGGAATGAACATCAAACCACCTCACACAAGTGATTGATAGACAATAAATAATATACCTATTAGTTTGTTAAGTGACCATATGTGTCCTGCACGCGGTTATAACAGGCGGTGGCTATTAAGCAGCGATGATTAATGTGTTGGAGCGGAGTATTGATATCTAATGTATGTAGTTATTATCTGTAATTTATCATATCTGATGACGGCCTTGGCGAGTTTCGGGCTTACGATTTCCTATTGATTCGGACGGTGATTATGGCAGAAACATATGACGACCGTCTATGTTTTTGGACTACGAAGCTATCTTGAAGCACATGACGGACAAGACAAAAAAGGATGTAAATTTACGGCGCAAGAAGTTTCGGTGTGACGTTCTGTTTAGTAGCCGAACGAGAAGGTAGCGTCAACTGGCCTTTAATGCAACTAGCAGTAGCTCCACTTTCGGCTAACCTGCTATGTGCGGGAATACTAGCACGGGAAAGGATTGAGGTGATGGATGATGGTGGTTTAACAACCAAACGTTTAATTACAACATATATTCGTAAGGTACACTCTTCGCGAGACTCGCGGTTACAGTTTAGACTTGTCGGTGCGCGGTTACCAGAACGAACTCAGTTAGATGCGATTCGGTATGTGGTACAAGTTAGGATGATGTTTGCCGGAGGTGTCGAGTAACTTGGATTAGCGATTGTAACGACTGAAGGGCAAACAACTCACCGCTCGTAGAGATGTTCACAGTCGCTGATAGTAGTATTTACTGCGGAGGTATTATTGTGTCATTACACAGATCAGCACTCACTTAGAAACTGATGCCGATAATATGACAGAGGACGAAACCGACGGACCAAACATTTCACAAAGACAACGAATTAGTCACGTAACGACTAGACAAGGAAACTACTGCGGCGAAGAACAAGGGCTCCAAGCAGGAGAGGCCATACGCACTATTGAGACACTACGGGGTCGAGATGACGTAGGCGTTGAAGATTTTATTCTATCAGTCCGCAAAGCAAGAGCCAGGTGCAAGGCAAGTGCTAGAGACTTCCTATTAGATCTCATACTTACTGAAAAGATAACAGATAACGCGAAAAGGAATATAAGATATTTAAAGATTAACTCATTTGAAGACCTATATTCATGCTTAAAACAAAACGCGTCAGCTCCAACCACTGTTAGCGATTGCAAAGATAGATTGAGAAATTTAGAACAAGGAATAACAGAAACCGTACAGTCTTTCAACTTTACATTCCGACAACAACTCAACGAACTAAATTACGCAATCCAAAACGAAAACCGCACGCCGGTTGAACGACGCGTAGCCGTGGACATCGAAGAACGCGAAGCATTAAAAACGTATTTAATCAATTTACGGCCCAAAATAGCACAGATGGTAATAGCTAGCGATCCAAAAAATCTGAACCTCGCCCAACAATTGGCAGCCAACAAAGAACAATGGTTACGAGAACTAAGTTGCGTAGCTCACCGTCGGAATCAGTCAAAGAATCAATCTAATAACATTCTGTCCGTACCTAAACGAAGTGCTTCCAATCTACAACCACGAGGTTTTAGCCAACCGTCAGATTATCAGAATTAAAATGTTCCAAGTGCTCCCGAATCGGACACACAGCCGAGATGTGCTACTCCCGAAATTTTCCATTAGGCAAACAAAGAGAAATCCCACCTTGAATATACCAAACAGCGGAGAATTCAGAAGAAACATTTCAAGGGTCAACTGTACCACCACCGGAAGATTATTATCAATCTTATTGCTACGAAAAGACGGAAGAAGCGCCAGATTTCTCATTGATACCGGAGCAGAAATAAACTTAATAAAGGAAAACACTTCACTGAACGTCCAAACCTCCAGCCCAAAGACTTTCCTAATGGGAAACGACAAACACACCACCGACAAAATTTGTAAAATGGACATGCGCAAAAAGAATCACCAATTCCACGTAGTTCCTGATGACTTTCCCCTAATCGAAGATGGAATAATCGGACTCCCATTCCTTACGAAGTACCGATACAGTGTCATTAATGATAAACTGACCTTAGACGAGATTATATTGCCATTCCAGAACACCGATAACGAGATAGGACCATTTTTTTTCTTTTTACGTGGAGGAAATCCGCACGGACGCCAGGCCGTTTCTGGGGAAAGCGGCATGGTAGTGTCGGACTCCAACCGGCTAAAACCTCCACGATGACCGTCCCTGATGCGATCGAGGAAGGCCCGAGAACCGCTACAAACGACACACTAAGGCCCCTCCGCGCACAATGATACATCCCCTCGCGGCGCGGTGTGCGGCCATGTCACATTGCGCCTGCTCGTCGGAGCCGCCGTGCAATGCAGTCTGGTTCCTACTGGACTGCTTAGCGGCCCCGAGGCGCTGAACTTCCAGCGCCTAAGTTTGAACCCCACCGGGAGGCGCAACGAGCCTAGCGCGCCTCGCCGAAGCGCGACCGCGGCCTCTGTCGCGCCCTCGCCGGTCGATCCTCTCGGGGTGGGAGTACCGTTCCCTCGCCCTCTCCGCAGCCTCCTTCCGCAGCATAACCTGCTCGCAGAAGGAGGTCATGGCCCTCCTCCCTCAACGAGATAGGACCAGGCGAAATTTTAACTTCAACGCAATACATCGAAAGAAAGTCCACAACAATATGCTTTATCAACACTGGTAAGCAAATCTGTCATATTACAAACGAAATAGAAAAACCCGATAGACTAAGACAAATTAATAAATTTGCACAAGTAATACGTATCAAACATATCGATCCAGAACTTCGAGAACCCCTCGAGAAAATTCTTATCAGTTACCTAGACGTTTTTAACATGGAAACAGGCTCACTACCATGCACTAAGTTAACCGAACATACAATCACACTAAAAAAGGCAAAAACCTAGAAACATCAAATCTTATAGATCGCCCGAATGTCATAAAAAAGAAATTGAGACCCAAATCAACGACATGCTAAACAAAGGAATCATAGAACCATCGGACAGTCCATATAACGCACCAATTTGGGTAGTTCCAAAGAAGTTATACGCATCAGGTAAACAAAAATGGAGGATTGTTATAGTTTTTAGAAAATTAAACGAGCAAACAGATCAAGACGCGTATCCTTTACAGAATTCGGACAAAATAATCGATCACTTAGGTAGAGCTGAATTCTTCTCAGCCCTAGACCTCTCGTCAGGATTTCACCAGATACCCATGGAACAAAAATCTAAAAAATATACTGCATTTTCAACTCCACAAGGTCACTTCCATTATAATCGCATGCCCTTTGGACTCAAAAACGCACCGGCAATGTTTCAACGTATGGTGGATACCGCGCTACGGGGTATGAAATAAGTGTTTCATATATTTGGACGATATCATAATATTCGGAAGCACCACCCAAGAGCACAGCCGAAATCTAGCCATTGTATTAGACAAATTACAAAATTTAGGATTAAAGATACAACCGGACAAATGCGAATTTTTGAAACCAGAGTTAGAATATTTAAGACACGTAGTAACAGAAGAAGGAGTAAAACCCAATCCCAAAAAATTCAGGCCGTGAAAGATTTTGAAATACCAAAAACCGCGACGCACATAAAATCATTCTTAGAACTCGTTGGGTACTACAGAAAATTTATACGCAGCTTTTCTAAAATCGCGAAATCACTGACGGATCTCACAAAGAAAGACACTCCATTCCACTGGACTCATAAACAACAGCTTGCATTTGACTCACTAAAACAAAAAATCTGTGAAGCTCCTGTACTGCAATACCCGGACTTTAAAAAAACATTCACGTTTAATAACAGACGCAAGTAACGAAGGATTAGGAGCAATACTCTCCCAAGACAGACATCCATGCTGTTACATATCCCGAACCCTGAATCCTCCTAAGAAAAACTATTCCACAACCGAGAAAGAGTTACTAGCAATAGTATGGTCAATCAAAAGACTAAGGCAATATCTACTTGGTAGAAAATTTAAGATTCAAAGTGATCATCAAGCTTTAAAATGGTTAAAAAAATGTCAAGGATCCCTCAACGAGACTCATGTGATGGCGCTTGAGACTCGAGGAGTATGATTATGAGATAGAATACAAAAAAGGAAAAGAAAATACAGCTGCTGACGCTCTATCTCGATTTTATCCTATCACCAATGAAGAAATCCAATCCGATCCAACCCGAACTATTATGACGAATATATCGACTGGAAAAGCAATATCACCCTAGCTCCAATAACTCAAAAACCTAACAGACTACACTTTAAACAAATTACAAAGACCGAATTAGGAGACTTTAACGAACAGCATTGGCTGCATCAATTAACTGAACACTTTATTAAACACCAAACTGAACACTTGCATATAGCAATAAACGACAATAGCTTCAGCACTTTAGAAAAAGTAAACATTCAACTCATGTTAAGGTTTCTAACAACCAGATTTCCTCATATTAAACTGATATTTGGACAAGATTCGCCAGTAGACTACGATAACGTACAAAAACAAACTATACTACGCGAAAATCATAATGAGATAGTAGGACACTTAGGTATACACCGCACGAATACAAGAACACCATCAACACTGGAAAAACCTAGAGCAAGACGTCACATAATTTATACAAAACTGCGAAACCTGCTAACCAGAAAAATTAAACCGTATCAGGGCCAAGGAGCAACCCATAATAACCGACACACCCTTTAACCCCAATGATAAAATCGTAATGGACATATTCGGACCTCTCACCAAAACCAAACAAAGCAATCAATTTATCCTATCTACCCAAGATCAATTAACCAAATATCTCGTTCTCATAACTTTAAAAGACCAAACAGCCAACTCGATCATTAACGAACTTTTGGATTACTATGTATACATATTTTCCGCACCAAAAAGTATCCTCACGGACATGGGATGAAATTTCGTATGTAAACTAATGGATACATTTCAAGATTCGAGGAATACATTTCAAGAGGCTTTCAAGATTCGACCCATGAAGACCACTTCTTTCCACCGGCAATCTAACGGATCTCTCGAACGAACACATGCTGTAGTAAAAGATCTTATTCGAACTTGTACGACCGACGGACAAAACGATTGGGACTAAAATTTAAAACTAATATGCATGGGATATTATACTTCAGTACACGAAACGACCGGAAATACCCCATTTGAACTAACATTTGGACGACAAGCTAACATGCCATCCTCAATATCAAACACCCCCACCCTAACTAACGATCAATTATTTAAACTCTGGAAAAATCGACATAACGCCTATATAGCAAAAGCAAGACAAATCACTGAATCGAACAAAAAACGATATCAAAGAGATCAGAGTCGAAAAATTATTAAATCAGAAACGACATTCCAAGTAAAAGATAAAGTATGGGTACATAACGATCACATAACTAACAAACTAGACCACGAATGGCTAGCACCGGCTGAAATCCTCTCGTCCAATCCACCCATCTATCTTATTGAATATTCCAACGGTCAAACGCAAAGAATCTACGATAACAGATTAAAACCTAACGCATCAACTGAAATTGTTATTACACCATAGAAGCAAGCGCGGACTACTCAACGTCATAGGCTCAGTATCTAAAACTCTATTCGGAACTCTTGACGAAGAAGACCTAGAACTCATTAACAAAAATATGGACACATTGTTTGACTCCAACAACAAAATAAAAACGATCCTTAGTAACCAGACTGCACTTATCAGACGCGTACTAGACGACACTAAGACGAATCAACTCGAAAAACTTACCAACCATATACACAAAATTGAAAAACATAACGAGAAAAACGAAATATTGATCTTTTTACTAATTCAGACTGAATCTACCATATCGGAGCTCCATATTAACGTTAACGAAATTTTTAACACTATGATATTAGGAAAACAAGGAATCATAAACCCGCAAATTATAGAACCTAAACGATTCTTAACAACACTCGACCAAATAGCAAAATAAAACTTTATGAGTAACCTTTATATCGAAACTTCGGTTTAAAACTTTCAACTAATTGTAGATCTAAGTAAACTAAAATTATGGATAAATAATAACAAACTTATATATGCGGTAACTATACCACTTTTAGAAGATAACGAGTGGAAAGTAACAAAAATTTATCCGCTACCTTCCAAGCAAAACTCTGTATTTATCGCACCTATAGTAGAAACTGACTTAATGCTAACCAACTCAGAACAATACACCTTCGTCGATAGCCACTACTTAAACAAATATACATCAGAAACAAGTATACATTATTCCTGAAAACGATAACCGTAAACCTACGGAGAGAATTGTGGGAAAGATCGCAGAGAATCAGCTTGAGAGCGAACTTGTTAATTGTGATTTTGTCTGCTTACGAGTAGATCCATTTTCATTCTGGTACGTTCAGAGTCTAAAAAATTCCCAATTTCTATTCTATCAGATTTCGTTTGTTAATGGAGGTGTGGGGGCACTCGACAGCACAAATACCGCCATTCGACATTAACTAATAATCGGACGACGATAGCGCAGTGGTTAGCGACATAGGTTACTACGAACGTTTGGGGCCCGGGTTCGAATCCCGTCGCCCGTAGGTCCGATATTTTTCTTCCACGATACTTAAATAGGAAGAAAATACGACAGTACCTCAGCAGCGATATCTACCGCTAGGAGCTATCACAATTATCACGACATATTTGCCTCAGAGGAACTTTACAGTTTTTATTATATTTTTTGCGATTAATTTTATAACTATGATTTTATCCGACATATTAATTCTTATTGAGTCAAACGAATAAACGTTATGAAATTAATTATATGCAGAAAATTGTATAGTAATATTACGTTGAATGGAACAGGTCCATTCGCGATTTTAAAACTTTATACCTATTAAAATTCATCATTCCCTGCACTCTCTGCATTTTGTTCGCCAAATAAATCAAATTATTAGTAAAATATAAAATTCCACGCTATTTCGTAATCGATAATCAAACTTCCAGAAACTCAATCCCCGAAACAGTTCCTTTTTTTCATAAAACGAGAAAATATTGCCTCGGTCCATCGATTTAATTTTCAGTTCCACCTCCGTATGTCCTTTCTGTTGAAAACGAGTGTATTACCAGTCGCGAGTTTACATTTCTACGACCAAGTCTTTCGAACATACTGCAGAAGTCAAAGAAAAATGTCGGCCAGGAAAAATGAAAAAGGAAAAGTAATACTGAGAAGTTTCTCGCGTTCCTCTGGCTTTCGAGATCAAAAATGTTGATCGTGCGAGCTGTATTCGATTTTATTGGCGATTATGCACTCCATTAATTGTTCCTTTTGTCGAATCAGCAAAAGGAAATCTAACAAAGGATACGTTGATCTCTGATTACAATTTTTTTTCAGTTTTGTATCGAGAGAAAAGACGCACAATACAGAGGACTGTAATTTATGGATCAGGTCAGGCCACGGATGTATCGATACCAGGGATAACAGCTGTCAATCGTCGCTCTATTAGTACCAACGGCGTCGATTAATTTCCGGTTCGACGCGCCTTCTCGACTGACGCCCCACCGAAAAACAAGCTTTGGTATATTGATAATGGCGTGCCATCGAACAGTAATTATCGAAGCTACGCAAGTCATCGTCTGATCTTTGGACAATTTATTAAGCGACCACGATTCTGCAATTTTTCAACGGGAAATTTCAAGATACAACGTTATTTTATGCCGATAGTAATTTTCGAATATTGTTCGAACGAGCGTAATTTAACGTCTTTTATCTCGATTACGTTTTACTCGTTTTAAAAAGGCAATGCAAGAATTAAATGTGAACCCTAACAATAGAAGGATTAAAAATTTCATAAGTGAAAAATCCTTGAATTTTAGAATATCTAAAATAATTATTTTGCTTCGTGTTTTTGGATTAGCGAGTTCTTAAAGAGGATTATTAACTTTCGAAACTTAAATATTTTCCTTTCCATTGTATGCAACCAATGAAAAGTATGAAGAAAGTTGCTTTTAATACGCTCCTTTTCGTTCATTTCATAAGCAAAATTAAACAGGTCGAAAGATGTTTCCCTTCTAGCATAAAAACTTGCAAACAGAAGAATAACTATTATAAATTGTGTTGAAGATTACTCTCGAATAATGTCCCAGAAATATCTCAATTTTTATTCGCTTCTTTTTCCACGAAAACTCCTAAATTTACGATATCCTTCTTCGCTGTTGGAAATATAAACACCGATATTTTTAAATATTGCTCTTTCTTCGAAAATCCATTTAGTACGATCAAATAGATGCAATAAAATTGTATAGTTCAATTAAAAAACGCATGTTTTGCCTCGATCATGTTATAAACTACGTTAAACGACAAACCTTAACAGCGCGACAATTTCTGAAAAATCACCTTCTAAAGTGTCTCGTTTATCTCAGACCCACCATAAACCTAAGCTTTTAACTTAGCCTTTAACATTATGTTTAATTCTGCCAATGTATCGGTTTATAGCTGGTACTTAGAACAGTCCTTAGGTTTATTATATGTTTTCAAAAATCACGGAGGAATCGAGCATTTGCTTAACGGGAAAGCTGGGTTTTCCAGCTGGGTTTTTCCAGAAACTACGTCATCCACAAGTCACGTGGGTAGGAGGTTTTCTCCTCCTATTTCTCTTCATTAACATTGGCTATAGCCAATGAGCAACGTGGATCGAATGATTCCTATGCAAGCAGATCTCACGCGGTTTTAGGAAATCGACGAAGGACCTCCGATCCAACACATATCAGAACCAGAGCGACGATGCGAAGAGCAATTCAGAGCTCACGTCCGACGCAACAGCGAAGGGCGATACATCGTCGCCCTCCCATTCAAGGACCGGCTCCCGTCGCTTGGATCCTCCAAGGCGTTAGCGATGAAACGACTCGCGTCCCTCAACCGCCGATTCCAACGCGACAGACGGTATGAAGCCGACTATCGAGCGGTAGTACAGGACTACCTGGATCGGGGGCACATGTCCAAAATCAACAACGACAACGCCGATGACAGCGGGTATTATCTACCACACCACGGCGTAACGAAATCAACGAGCGAAACAACAAAACTCCGTGTCGTGTTCGAGGGATCAGCTGCGAGCAGCACTGGAGTTTCCTTGAACGATACACTGTATACAGGGATCAAGCTACAAGAGGATCTATTCAATATCCTTCTTAGATTCCGCATTCATCAGTATGTACTCACTGGGGACATCGAGAAGATGTACATGCAATTCCTGGTGCGACCAGAGGACCGACATTATCAGAAAATCGTTTGGCGTAACAAGAATGGGGAAATTGAGACCTACCAACTCAACACCGTGACGTTCGGGCTATCGGCAGCTCCATACCTGGCCCTACGGTGTCTCAAGCAGTTGGCAGACGATGAAGGACATCGATTTCCACGAGCGTCATCGGCTTTGCGACGAGACTTCTACGTCGATGACGCCCTCACTGGAGCTGACACGAAGGAAGAGGTACTGTCCCTCAGAGAGGAACTAACCGACCTTCTCCAACCAGCCGGTCTCCACATTCGAAAATGGGCTTCCAACGACCGGGGCATCCTCCAAGGATTATCAGAACAAGACAAGAGCCGAACGTTACAATTAGGAGTGTCTCAACCCCTAAAAACACTCGGCATATTCTGGGACTCCAAGGATGATGATATACTTTACGCGGTCGAGGCCAGCGCCAATACCTATCGAGTCACAAAGCGATCCATCAGTTCTGAGATCGCCAGAATCTACGACCCACTAGGATTGCTCGCGCCAGTGATCGTTCAAGCGAAGATCATACTTCAACGAGTCTGGTCGTTAAAGGTCGACTGGGATGAGTCCCTCCCAGCGGATTTGCATTCCGAGTGGAGCCGATACTTCACTAAATTACCACTACTCAATGATATTCGGTTCCCTCGAAAAACCATCAGCAAA
>JACXIX010001345.1:0-30180 GCA_014737535.1 Bombus cullumanus | reverse complement strand
TTCAAACGTCCAAATATCTCAATCAGGAACGGAATTACAGTTTTCGTCAAATTCGAGAAATGGTTGCGTTTTGCGAGTTGCAGAGCTTGTTTCGACGCCGGATTCGGCGTGCACTACGTTCATCGTGTAATATGGAGTGAAATGGGCGTTCAAACGTCCAAATATCTCAATCAGGAACGGAATTACAGTTTTCGTCAAATTCGAGAAATGGTTGCGTTTTGCGAGTTGCAGAGCTTGTTTCGACGCCGGATTCGGCGTGCACTACGTTCATCGTGTAATATGGACTGAAATGGGCGTTTAAACGTCGAAATATCTCAATCAGGAACGGCATTACAGTTTTTGTCTAACTCGAGAAATGGTTGCGTTTTGCGAGTTGCCGAGCTTGTTTCGGCGACCGATTTGGCGTGCACTACGTTCAGCATGTAATATGGAGTGAAATGAGCGTTCAAACGTCCAAATATCTCAATCAGGAACGGCATTACAGTTTTTGTCTAACTCGAGAAATGGTTGCGTTTTTCGCGAGTTGCAGAGCTTGTTTCGTCGACCGATTTGGCGTGCACTACGTTCAGCGTGTAATATGGAGTGAAATGGGCGTTTAAAAGTCGAAATACCTCAATCACGAAGGGAATTACAGTTTTCGTCAAAATCGAGGAATGGTTGCGTTTTGCGAGTTGCAGAGCTTGTTTCGGCAGCGGATTTGGCGTGCACTACGTTCAGCGTGTAATATGGAGCGAAATGGGCGTTTAAACTTCGAAATGTCTCAGTCAGGAGCGGAATTACAATTTTCGTCAATATCGAGGAATGGTCGCGTTTTGCGAGCTGCAGAGCTTGTTTCGACGCCGGATTTGGTGTGCACTACGTTCAGCGTGTAATATGGAGTGAAATGGGCTTTTAAACGTCGAAATATCACAATCAGGAAGGGAATTACAGTTTTCGTCAAAATCGAGGAATGGTTGCGTTTTCCGAGTTGCCGAACGTAGTGCGCGCCAAATTCAGCGTCGAAACCAGCTCTGCAACTCGCAAAACGCAATCATTCCTTGATTTTGACGAAAACTGTAATTCCGTTCCTGATTGAGATATTAGCACGTTTAAACGCCCATTTCACTCCATATGACACGCTGAACGTAGTGCACGCCAAATCCGGCGCCGAAACAAGCTCTGCAACTAGCAAAACTCAACCATTCCTCGATTTGGACGAAAACTGTTATTCGGTTCTTGATTGAGATATTTCGACGTTTAAACGCCCATTTCACTCCATATGACACGCTGAACGCAGTGCACGTCAAATTCAGCTACGAAACATCGTATTACGTTATATAGTATAACGTTATAACGTATAGCATACCGTATTACGTTATATAGTATAACGTTTTATGTAATATAACGTTTTACTATATAAAGATATACGTTATAACGTATTACGTTATGTAGTATATGGTTATAACGGATTACGTTATATAGTATAACGTTATATAGTATATCATTATCACTAATTCTGTCACATAGTATAACGTTATATGATATAACGTTATAACGTGTAGCATAACATATTACGTTACATAGTATAACGTTATAACTTATTACGTTATATAGTATAACGTTATAACGTATACCTTTATATAGTAAAACGTTATAACGTATTACGTTATATAGTATAACGTTGTATAGTATAACATTATAAGGTATTCCGATATAGTATAATATTATAAAGTATCGCATAACGTATTACGTTATATAGTATAACGTTATAACATATTACGTTATGTAGCATAACGTTATAACGTATAACGTTATATAGTATAACGTTATATAGTATAACATTATCAGTTATTATGTTATATGGTATAACGTTATAACGTATACCTTTATATAGTAAAACGTTATAACGTATTACGTTATGTAGTATAGCGATATTACGTATTACGTTATAAAGTATAACGTTATTACGTATACCATTATATAGTAAAACGTTATTACTTATTACGTTATATAGTATATCGTTATAAAGTATTACGTTATATAGTATAGCGTTATTACGCATTACGTTATATAGTATAACCTTATAACGTATACAGATATAGTATAACGTTATAACGTATCGCATAACGTATTACGTTATATAGTATATCGTTATTAGGTATTACGTTATAAGGTATAACGTTATAACATATACCTTTATATAGTAAAACGTTATTACTTATTACGTTATATAGTATAACGTTATAACGTATTACGTTATATAGTATAACTTTTTCTAATATTACGTTATACCGTATTACGTTTTATTCTACAACGTTATAACGTATAGCAAAACGTATTACGTTATATAGTATAACATTATAACGCATTACGTTATACAGTATAGCGTTATAAGGTATTACGTTATATAATATAACATTATAACGTATTACGTTATATAGTACAGCGTTATAAAGTATTACGTTATACAGTATTCCCTTTTTTATAACGCTATAACGTATTACGTTATATAGTATAACGTTAAATAGTATAACATTGTCGCGTATTATGTTATCGGATACACCTTCATCACCAATACGTCCTCGTAGGTCCTCTAGAGCACACGGTTCAGGGACACCACGGACGAACTCGCCTTCGAGCCCATTAAACAGTCCGAAACGAACACAGAAGGAGTGACAACGACAATCGATGACTCCACCGAAGACCGAACATACACGACCACCAGCATCCGAATTATTGCCCAATGATCTCGTAATCACAGCTCAAATTCACATTTTTAACCGTCAGTATCAACCAATCCGTTGTCGAGCGCTACTCAACACAGGATCCAGCATGAACATTATTACGGAAAAACTAGCTAACGCGCTGGAAACAAAGCAACACAGATGTTCGGTCCCAATTGGAGCTTTAGACACGTTGACGACAACCGCTAAGCGATACATCACGGCCACGATATCTTCTATGGACGGAACATATAAACAAACATTAAAGTTCCTCGTTATGCCGGCCATCTCGAACTCAATTCCAAGCGAACCCATCGATCGCACGAGTTTGGAAATACCCTGGAATCTCAATTTAGCTGATCCAAGATTCCATTTACCAGCCTCGATCAATGTCTTACTTAGCTCTGGAGCAACACTTGCGTCGATGTGCATCGGACAGATCAATTAAGTGCATCCGGACGAGCCTGAATTGCGTTTGCAGAAAATACGATTTGGTTGGGTAATCGGGGGGAGTCCAACGTCCCAAACCGCGATAAGCATGTTCCACGCGACCACGACGGACCTGCAAACGGATCTCGCGCGGTTTTGGGAAATCGACAAAGGACCATCCACCACACACCTTTCGGAAGCTGAGCGACAGTGTGAGGAGCATTTCCGAAACCATGTCCGACGAACCAAAGAAGGCCGATACATCGTTTCGTTACCATTTAACGAAAAGCTTCCGTCACTAAGGTCATCGAAGGCCGCTGCGATGAGCAGGCTCGCCTCCCTTCATCGCCGATTCCAACGTGACCAATAATATGAAACGGAGTACCGGACGGTGATCCAAGAATATTTACACTTGGGTCATATGCCGAAAATTAACACTGATCACCTTACCGACCACGGTTATTATCTACCACATCACGGCGTGATCAAGGAATCGAACGACACCACGAAATTCCGGGTTGTGTTCGACGGATCAGCATCAAGTACCACTGGAGTTCCATTAAACGATGCCCTTCATACCGGCCCGAAACTACAAGAGGACTTGACAAACATATTATTGAGATTCCGGTCACACCAATATGTTCTTACCGGCGATATCGAAAAAATGTATCGGCAGTTCCTGATACGTCCAGAAGATCGTAATTATCAAAAGATTTTGTGGCGTGCCGATAACGGAGAGATCGAAACTTACAGACTCAATACCGTAACGTTCGGTCTATCCGCAGCCCCGTATCTCGCCATCCGATGCCTTAAGCAATTGGCAGAGGACGAGGCACCTCGATTTCCGATAGCAGCGCCGATCCTGCAACGGGATTTCTATGTCGACGACGCGTTGACCGGAGCCGATACGAAGGACGAAGCCTTATCCGTTAGAAAGGAATTAACGGAATTACTCAAACAAGCCGGACTAAACATCCGCAAATGGGCTTCAAACGACCGGGATCTGCTACGAGGATTACCTGAGCAAGATACCAATAAGAAATTATATCTCGGTGAGTCATCGACATTAAAAACACTCGGTATCTTTTGGGATTCAGCGGACGATTCCATCCTATATTCGGTCAAAACGATTAGCGATACTTCCCGAGTCACAAAACGTTCAATCAGCTCGGTTATCGCTCAAATTTATGACCCATTAGGATTGCTCGCTCCGGTAATCGTACGAGCAAAAATGCTCTTGCAACGAGTCTGGTCACTGAAAGTAGATTAGGACGAATCCCTTCCAACGGATCTGCATACTGAATGGAGCAAATATCGGGCACAATTGCCGTTGCTAAATGCGGCGAGATTCCCGCGGAAGACCATCATAGAATCCGTAGCGAACATTGAATTACACGGCTTCTGTGATGCTAGCGAGAAAGCATATGGGGCTTGCGTCTACATGCGAACCACTAACAAAAAGGGAAATATTTGGATTTGACTCCTCACTGCGCGATCAAAAGTAGCGCCGCTCAAATCGCTCACCATACCACGTCTCGAACTAAGCAGGGCGCTTCTTCTGGCCTCCGTGATATCCTCAGTACAAAAGGCCCTAACGAGCAAGGTATCGCGGATCATATATTGGACTGATTCTACTATCGTGCTCCATTGGATCAAGTCCTCGCCGCATACCTTAAAAACATTTGTGGCGAATCAAGTGGCCGAAATACAGGCCAAGACCGATGTCTCCGCTTGGCGTCATGTGCCTACCAATGACAACCCAGCAGATCTCATCTCTCGAGGTTAAACGCCCAAGGAATTCCTGCGTCCGTCTATTTGGAAAAAAGGGCCAGGTTGGCTCCTGCAGAACGAAAAACATTGGCCGAGCTGGAGCCCAACACCATTGTACGAAGTCCCTGAACAGAAAAGGTCGATTTGCCTGGCAACAAACCCTATCGACCATAATATACTTGAAAGATATTCTTCCTGGTCAAAACTAATGAGAATCGTCGCTCGTTGTCTTCGATGGAGACATAAACAAAACCGAGCGGCATGCCTAACCATCGACGAACTCACTTCGGCACATAACAAGTTAATAGGAATCTTACAAGGTCATCATTTTGCGGATGAGATTCGTACTCTTCAAAAGGATCGAGGTATGGCTGTTGGAGGGAAGCTGCAACGCCTCAATCCGTTTCTCGACGAGGAAGGGATATTACGAGTCGGAGGACGACTTGCGGCCCTTCACCAACGTGGGAATTGATTATTGTGGCCTTTTCTACATAAAAGAGAGAAAAGATCGGAACCGCCGGAAAGTTAAAGTCTACGTCGCCATATTCATATGTCTGGCGACCAAAGCGGTCCACATCGAGCTCGTCAGTGATCTAACCACCAACGCATTCCTGGCAGCTCTACGCCGATTCATCTCTCGGAGAGGGCGCTGCGCCACCATTTTCACGGACAATGGCACCAATTTCGTCGGGGCTAACAGGGAGTTGCAAGAACTATTGCAGTCCGAAGACCACAAAGAAAGGATACAGAGTTTTCTCGTCGACCGACAGATGCAATGGCGTTTCAATCCTCCAAATTCACCACACTTCGGCGGTTTATGGGAAGCTGCGGTGAAATCATTTAAACGCCATCTCATCCGCGTCGTCGGCGTGGAACTTTCGAACAGCTCAACACCCTCCTCGTCGAAACCATCCTCAACTCACGCCCACTGACTCCCATATCATCCGATCCGAATGATTTCCCTGCCCTAACTCCCGGTCATTTTCTTATCCGTGATTCACTAACGAGTTTACCGGAGCGTGATTTCAGAACAGTTCCACCAAGACGGCTACCCAGTTGGCAGCGCATCCTCCAGATCAAGCAAAACTTCTGGAGCAGATGGAACCGAGAGTATCTCAGCGAGCTGACCAGCCGTAATAAGTGGAGCAAGGGGAGTCACGGCATTCGAGAAGACACAATCGTAATCCTCAGGGAGGATAATGTTCCGTCAATGCAATGGCCCTTGGGACGCGTAATTAAAGTTCACCCAGGAGCAGATGGAGTCATAAGGACAGCCACGGTGAAAACGGCAACGAGCACCCTGGATCGTGGCGTCAAGCGACTGGTCCCCCTACCCTGTCAACCCGAGCCAGACGAGCCGCTCAACCCGAACAGTGGAGGAGATTGATAAAAGACGCCCCTGACGCATAGAATTTGATCGGTGCCCTCTCAACGGGGGGAGGATGTTACGCGGCGCAAGACGGTCCGCGTGACGTCACTCTGGGTCTGGCCGCCAAGGCTCCAGATACCATAACTCTGATCACAATAAACCTAAGGACCCACCATAAACCTAAACTTAAATAGCCGTTAACATTATGCTGAATCCTATTAATGTTTCGTTTCATTGCTGGTACCTGAAAGGTCATTAGGTTTATTATACGCTGTCAAAAATATTACGGAGGAAATGAGTATTTATTTAAGAGTAAAGTTGGGTTTGTCAGCTGGGTTTTTCCAGAAACTGCGTCATCCACCAGCCACATGGGAAGGAGGTTTTCTCCTCCTATTTTTCTTTATCAACATCGGATATAGCCAATGAGCAACGGGGTTGGTTACCCTCTCTCCTTCTAACATGAAACAAGAAAAACGAACTTTCCTCCGTGATTACTTGATAGTCACTTTAAGTTTAGTCTCATGGGCAGTCAGTCGAATTAGCTTCATCGAATCACCCTCTATCCTACATAACGTTTATTGTAAATCATTGTTGAGAATATATATTTTAACGTCTTAACCGCAGTGTTATACAAAATCAACCACCCTTATTATCCTAACCGAAATACGGGGATCGATCAATTCGTGGTGTCGATTAGTAGAATCGTAACGGGAATTTACGACTCCCGTTGACGTGATATCTCGCGAACACGTCTCCCCGCGACTTGGTCGAAACATATAGCATGACGTATTACGTTATATAGTATAACGTTATAACGTATTACGATATATAGTAGTATAAGGTTATATAGCATAACGCTATAACGTAGAAAGTTATATAGCATAACGCTATAACGTAGAACGTTATATAGTATAACATTATAACGTATAACGTTATAAAGTATAACGTTATAACGTATTACGTTATATAGTTTAACTTTATATAATATTACGTTATATAGTATAACTTTATATAATATTACGTTAAAACGTATTACGTCATATATTACAACGTTATAACGTATAGCATAACATATTACGTTATATAGTATAACGGTAGTACGTATGACGTTATATAGTATAAAGTTATAACGTATTCCGATATAGTATAACGTTATAACGTATAGCAAAACGTATTACGTTATATAGTATAACGTTAAATTGTATAACATTATCACGTATTATGTTTTATAGTATTACGTTATATAGTATAACTTTATATAGTATAACGTTACATAGTATAACGTTACATAGTATAACATTATAACGTATTACGTTATATAGTATAACGTTATAACGTATAGCATAACGTATTACGTTATAAAGTATAGCGTTATTAGGTATTACGTTATAAAGTATAACGTTATAACGTACACCTTTGTATAGTAAAACGTTATAACGTATTACGTTGTATAGTATAACGTTATATAGTATAACATTATAACGTATTACGTTATATAGTATAACGTTACAACATTTTACGTTATATAGTACATCGTTATAACGTATAGCATAACGTATTACATTATATAGTATAACGTTATAACGTATAGCATAACGTATTACGTAATATAGTATGACGTTATATAGTATAACGTTATACAGTATATCATTGTAACGTATTACGTTATACAGTATATATATGTCGGAGATGAATGGAAAGCCGGAGTCTTTCCTTTGCAATCTTGGGGAAGTCCTTTAACACTTTAGCCTGGATTTTATTATAGCTGTAATTGTTCGAGATTTGTAATAACGAGATTGGGTTCAAGGTGACAACTGGTCGCCGAACGTAGCCACGGTCACGGGATGGACGTTTTGCTTCTCCTAGTATTGTGGTTGTGGTGGCGTACAGCCTTGAGATCGGGCCTAGTCGTATGGGATTGTATTTTGGTGATGCCGATATAATGGGACATACGTTGTATTAGTAATCAAACCCCAGGCTGAATTACTTAGTAACGGCGATTGGAACTTTCTCGACGTTTCCAATGGAAATATAACAAACAAATGCAATTGCACAGCGAGGAAAATTGCCTTCAATTGATTATTCGTGTAGTTACCCTCGTGAGTGACACATCAAGCAGTTTCCTGTGTGTTTCAGTAATCGCATTTTGTGCCTAAAATTATTTGCGCTTAGAAAAGAGTTATCCCGTTGATCGTGGATTCGTTTGAACTCAGATCCTTGTTATTAGAGTTTGTTAAGTTCATTATTCGAAAACCTTTTACCGTAAGACATATTGTTCGTTAATTTTGTTGTTCGCACATCTTTGTTTGAAAAACGTATTTCTCTATTCGTTAGTCGTGATAATCGTTAAATTAACTAATTGTAAAACAAGACTTCCGTTAATCTAACTTTTCTGTAAACTTTATTCTTATAAACTTTGTTTAACTTTTGTGTGAACGTGTGACATAATCTTGCTCAATAAATAATGGCTAATTCAGACGGAGAAGCGTCTCGCGCTCAAAATTCTTATGATAATCCGACATATATATATATATATATATATATATATATATATATATATATATATATATATATATATATATATATATATATGTCGGAGATGAATGGAAAGCCGGAGTCTTTCCTTTGCAATCTTGGGAAAGTCCTTTAACACTTTAGCCTGGATTTTATTATAGCTATAATTGTTCGAGATTTGTGATAATGAGCTTGGACTCGAGGTGACAACCAGTCGCCGAACGTAGCCGCGGTCAAGGGATGAACGTTTATCTAATAGAGATATGGAATAATAGTAACAAGAATAATAGTAACATAGTTGCGGCGGCACTTGACAGTAAACACTCCAACGGTCCCTGTCTTGTGGCCCGCCGCGCGCCGACCCTATTCTTTGATTAAGACGATAGCCAAATGCCGATGCGTCCCGGCGGTGCGTGTTCGGTTGATCTGAGGGCCCGCTACAGATCTTGAATATTTTGGTTAGCCGAAGTCCTTCAAGCGGATAAACAGTCTTCGTCCCATCTACGGGAAGACTGCTTCTTTGAACGGCGACTTCCGCCGGCTGGCATCTTTTTCAAATCGCCGATATGGAGATTGACCAATTAGCAGTAGCGTTAATCTCCCTCACCTTCCGAACGAGGGCTTTCATCGACGAATCCGAGGATCTCGTGTCCTTAGACACGCCCCATATAGTTTTCCTCTGCGGCATGATCGAGACAGACGATTGATTCTTTCTTACGATCTCATCGACTACAGAGTAACGTCTTTACGAGCAGTGATTATTCCACGATAGCTAACAAAGAGTCAGACTTAGATATTGTGAGAACGTACATCATCCCCTTGGCCGCGGATTCGTTATTGAACCTAGGATCATTATCATTAGCGTCTCGAGTATCTAATCAGTACGGTTACTTGCCGAAATCCACGATAATCATACCTGCACTGGTCAATATCTTCTCTATTGTCTAATGACTATGTCTAATCACAACGAAGACTCGTTTCACGCCCTAACCCCAATCCTAATCATAACGCGAATCTGACATATATATATATATATATATATATATTACTTAATTATTAATATATATATATATACTTAACGATATATATATATATATATATATATATATATATATATATATATATATCGTTAAGTAGTATTACATTATAACGTATAACGTTATATAGTATAACGATATATAGTATGACGTTATAACGTATTACCTTATATAGTACAACATTGTAACGTAATACGTTATGTAATATAACATTTTAACGTATTACGTTACATATTATTACGTTATATATGTCGGAGATGAAAGAACACCGGAGCCTTTGAAATTTTGGGAAAACTCCTTAACACTTTAATCTAGATCCTACCATAGCTATAATTAAGCAATTGTCATTCAATTCGATTGTATTTGTTCGAGACTTGTGATAGTGAGCTTGCGCTCGAGGCGACAATCAGTCGCCGAACGCAGCCGCGGTCAGGGGATAAACTTTTAGCTAACAGGAGTATAGAGTAACCGTATAGCTCTCCTTATAAAGAAATAGTTGTAGGGGTACTCGACAGTAAACATTCCACCGGTTTCTGTCCCGTGGCCCGTCACACACGGACCCTATTCTTCAGGCAAGATGTTTGCCAGATGTCGATGCATTTCCGCAGTACGTGTTCAGCTAGCCTGAGGACCCGCTATAAATCTTGGAATTTATTTAGCTCAGGTTCTTCATACTGGCAAATAGTCTTAGTCTTGGCAGCTCCTAAATCTATCACCTACTGCGGGAAGATACGAGAAATCTTTTTTCACTACGACGCTTCCGCTAATAATTCTCTCTCTCTCTCTCTCTCTCTCTCTCTCTCTCAATGGTGGTTAGCATCCTTCTTCAACCACCAACATAGAAATTAACCAATTAACAGCAACGTTCATTTCCCTCACTTTCCGAACGAAGGCTTTCCTCGACCAATCCGATAATCCCGTGTCCATAGACACACCCCTTCATAGTTTTCCTCTGCAGCATCAGAAAAAGAGTAACGTTTTTACGATCAGTGAATACTTCACGTTTTGTTAACAAAGAGTCAGACTTAGATTTTGTCAACGCCCGTTGGCCGCGCTGGATACACTCGTTCCCGTCAGATCACGAAAGTTAAGCAGCAGCGGGCACGGGGTGGTTTAGGATGGGTGACCGCTGCGTGTGGTGTTGACGAAGACGCGCTGGTTCCGCCGCGCTCCCTCGGTGGGGTTCGGACTTGGGCGCCTGGGGGCTCAGCGCCTCGGGGCCGCCAAGCAGTCCGGTAGGGGAACCGGGCTGCCTAGCACGGCGGCTCCGGCCATGAGGTGCGGTGTGACACACACCGCCCCGTCAGCGGTGGTTTTGGGCGCGGGGGGAGGCCCGGTGTTGTCGCCACACCGGTTCCCGGGCCTCTCTCAATCGTAGCCGAGACGGTCAATCGTGGAGGTTTTAGTCGGTTGGAGTCCGACACTACCACGCCGCTTTCCCCAGAAGCGGCCTGGCGTCCGTGCGGATTTCCTCCACGTAAAAACAAAAAAGTTATTTTTCATGTAGTTGATGACTCATTGCTGATCGATCAAGACGGAATCTTAGGATCTGAATTTTTCCCAGGATGCAAGGCTCGTTTGGATTACGAACAAAAGCATATCAAGTGCGGAAACATTTATATTCCCTTCGATACAAGAGAAAAGATAATCGTGCCGAAACGGAGTTCAGTACCATGTTCAATCAACATTGCAAATCCGGAGATAAACGAGGGATTTATTCCAAAAATCGAGCCAATTAAGGGAGTCTATTTTGGTAATGCAGTTGTGAGGAGCCATAAGGGATGAGGTTATATGAGAATAATAAATACCACATCGAGAGATTACGAATTTACCACACCTACAATGGTAAGTAAAGAATTTGAAACCTCACTTCGCTCCCTAGCATGACGTGCAATGCAATTTCAAAATCAAAAGAAACTAGATTCGAGAAAATAAGTGAATTACTACGACTCGAACACTTGAACAAAGAGGAGAGAAAAAAAAGAGAGAGAGAATGAATTCGGAGGAATCAAGATAGATTTCATATTCCAGGAGACACGCTGGAAGGAACTGAAATTCTAGAGCACCGAATAATTACAACGGATGATATACCAATCGATATTAAACAATATCATTACCCACCTGCACATTGAGAAGAGATAAATCGTCAAATTCAAGAATTACTGGACACTGATGTAGTAGAACCATCGACATCTCCGTACAATTCACCGTTATGGATTGTGCCGAAGAAACCAAACTCGCAAGGAAACAAACGTTGGAGATTAGTTATTGATTATAGGAAGCTTAATGATAAAACGATCGGCGATGCATGTCCGCTCCCCAACATTATAGAAATATTGAATCAATTAGGAAATGCGAAATATTTTTCCACGTTTGACTTGACATCAGGTTTCCACCAGATCCGAATGGCACAGAAGGATGCCCACAAAACGGCATTTTCAACACCGTACGGACACTTTCAATTCAAAAGAATGCCCTTTGGATTAAAAAATGCCCCAGCTACATTTCAACGCTTGATAAATTCAGTGCTATCAGGATTGCAAGGAGTAGAACTATTCGTCTATCTGGATGACATAGTGATTTATTCAAGATCTCTTCATAAACATGAAAGTAAATTTAACAAATTAATGGAAAGATTAAGGAAAACCAAATTGCGATTGCAACCCGACAAATACGAATTCCTACGACACGAAGTAAGTTATTTGGGACATATAATCAGTGAAGATGGTGTAAAACTAGATCCAAAGAAGATCGAAGCAGTATCAAAATTTCCACGACCAAAGAAAGCAAAGAATATCAAGCAATTTCTGGGACTAGCAGGATATTATAGAAGATACCTAATTTCTCCAAAATCGCAAAACCATTAACACAACTATTCAAGAAAGACATCACCTTTAAATGGTTGGAAAATCAAGAAAATGCATTCAACAATTCAAAAACAGCATTAACGACAAAACCTATTCTACAATATCCGGATTTTTCCAAACCCTTCAACCTCACGACAGACGCATCAGGGTACGCAATAGGCGGAGTATTGTGTCAGGGACCAATTGGAAAGGATTTGCCAATCGCATACGCCTCCAGATTACTAAACCCAGCTGAACAAAACTACTCCACCATAAAAAAAGAGCGTCTAGCAATCGTCTATTGTGCGATGCATTTCAGACCATACCTGTATGGTAGGAAATTTACTATAGTAACAGACCACAAACCGTTAGTATGGATGAATTCTATTAAGGATCCCACGTCGAGAATTTGGAAATGGAAACTGAAATTATCAGACTTCGAGTTCGATATCAAATACAAAGAAGGGCGGACAAATGCAAACGCAGATGCATTGTCTATAAACCCACCAGGGGTGTGCCTGCCAATCAGGAAGCGAGGAAAAGACTCGCCAGATCGATATCCACATTTAAAAAGATTTCAATTGGATACCTCAACCGAGGACTCTCCCATATTTAAAGCTAAAGCACGCGTCTTACCTCAGTTCTATGATCCGAGAAAACAAGAAAAAGCCTTTACTCGAAAACACCTTGCCATAGAAGAAACAGCCGTAAAATATTTTGACCAAGCATTAGCCGAAATCGAAGTAAACACAGGCGAGGAAGTAGCAACAAGTGAGGAAGAGCCTTCTACGGCGGACTCTGAACCAACTCGGCAACGAGAAGAAGACGCGAGACCTACGGTACTTGCGGAACTAAAAATTTCGGAAACGCTAGACTCAGTTACGAGAGTGAATGATCATAAAGTAATATTCGTCGATATACAGGGCGCTCCGATAGATAAAGGAGCCTTAGAAATTAAGGAAGCAGGGAAACTGCAGCATTATGAAGACCTAATGTTGAAAAGAGCAAGGTTGAATCAAGACTCTGGAAAATACATCGTATCCCTACCCGTAAAGAAAAACTGAAATATTCATATAACGCCAGAAAATTTAGTAAATTCATTGAAATCCTTACTGGACGTACTAAATGAAAAACAATTAACGTCCTTTAGCATTAGCAAAGGAAATTTGGAAGAAATACCCTGACGACACACAATCAGGAAATTGAAGGGGATACTTATAGAAAAAACCATAATTATCACCATCTGCACTGGGGAAGTAATCACAACACTAGTTGAAATACGAAATAATATAATACGAGAGAAACACGAATCATGTGTAGTGTTACGTCGCGCAAGGCATCTGCATGCCATCCCGCGCTCCTTGACCGCCGACGGTCTACGCACCGTCCTTCCGTCCCTCAATAAATCCAAGGACCCCGTAAAACGTTAAAATTTTAACGCCATTGTCTCGACATATGTTTCCAATTCACATGTTTGAACTGAAGGAATTCCGCATCCTAGAAATGTTTTTGGTTCATAGCCGGGTTTAGAAAGGCCCTTGGATTTATTATACGCCATTCAGAATTACGGAGAAAGCAGGTAGTGACTTAACGCAAAAAGCAAAATATTTAATTAACGGAAAATCCGAGTTTTTCCCTTAAACAAGGACATCAACTAGCAACATTGGTAAGAGGTTCTATCCCCTCTCGTCACTTATTAACATTGACTTAAACCAATGGACATCGCAGATCGTTGCCCTCACTCTACTCGAATGAACAACGAATCCACGTCCTTAGTTCAAAAGACACACCCACACCGAGCTTTCCTCCGTAATCACACAAGAACGAACTTTACTTGTTCTCAACATGTGAGAGAAGTCACTACTCTCCAATCTCTGTCTCAAGCTCTCGAACTTTCATCGTTCATCTATCGGAGTCTCGTACTTCCAAATATCGTCTACGTCCTTTGTATTCTACATATCGGTGTAACTCATCAGTGTATTAAGTGTTGGAAAATGTAAAGTTTATAGCTCTGTGAATCACAGTGTTATACTGCCTCAATCACCCCTATTATCCTAACCGAAATAAGGGAATCGATCTCTTCGTGGTGTCGATTCTTGCAATCGTAACGGGAATTTACGACTCCCGTTGACGCGTTTTCTCGCGACGAAAATACACGTAGCGAGACACAAAGGAGAAAAACAAAGACTTATCAAAGAATACGACAACATTATTACTGGGAAAACATGAAGAAGGAAATTCAAGAATATGTAAGAACCTGTAAGGAATGCCAATTGAAGCTGACTAGTATAAAAACAAAACGACCAATGGTGCTCACAGATACACAATACAGGGCAAAGCTTTCGACAAAATTAGTATGGATATCGTCGGTCCATTACCGAGGACACAAAACGGAAATGAATATATATTAACTATTCAAGATTTATTGACAAAGTATTCGATCGGGATTCCGATAGAAGGGATCTCTTCAGCTGAGATAGCGGACGTTTTCGTAAAACGATTTATTTGCCGATTCGGATCACCGAGAGACATTCTTGCCGATCAGGGAGCGAACTTTACTTCGCTAATGAAGAAAGTGGCAAAGAGATTTCGCATCAAACAATACACCACGTCGGCATACCATCCACAAAGCAACGGTTGAATTGAAAGATCTCACCACGTGTTAACCGAATATCTCAGGTTATACATCGAAAATTCCAGAAACTGGGACGAATGGGTGGAATTAGCCATGTTTTCTTATAATACCTCTGTACACGGGGGAACGAAATTCTCCCTGCATGAATTAGTCTTTGGGCACTTGGCCAGGGAACTCACTGGTGAAATGATAATCGAAGAGAATATGAAACCAACATATGCGGAATATCTCAGAGACCTGTTCGATAAAATCAACACCGTGCAGTAAATGGCAAGAGAAAATTTGATGAAATCCGAGTTAAAGTGAAAAGAATATTACAACAGACGAATCAACCCGTAAAATTTCAAAATAGGAGATCTGGTATATCTACTAAAGGAACCCAGCAAAGGAAAATTTTCTGACCAATATACAGGACCGCATAAAGTGTTAGAAATTTTGCAGAACCAAAACGTCAAGATTGAAGTGAAGGGGATTCCACGAACAGTACACTTGAACAAGTTAAAACTAATACACAACCGAAACAGACAATAGCCAAAGCGATTTTAAGAGGCAACGTAGTACAGTAGTATATAGTATAACGCTGCTTGTCGAATAATGAAGATAGCGGAACCTAAAAGATCAAAAAAGTACTATGTATTCTAGCCACTATTTAAATATAAAACGCGTTAATTCAATAAAATAAACAAAGATATTGGAAGAGATTAAAAGGAGAAAAGTACCTTATAAATCAACAAGGCTTGTACATAATTAATTATCGTAGGAAGAAATGTATATTCAGGAATTCCACAGGGATTGGTTTTGGGTCCGTTTTTATAGAACATAGTATACGATGGTCAGCTAAAAGAAATGGATAGATTAACCTCAATTGCCTTAATAAAAAAAAGAAAAAAAATATTAAATATTTATAACTTAATATTAAAGTTGGACTAAAAGAAGCGATAATAACAGCCAATAATTGATGTTTGACAACAGACTTACAGTTGACCAATGAAAGAAAAAAACGGAGACCATTTTACTTATAAGTACGAGAATACCGAAGGTAACAAATATTAAGATTGACAATTATAACCTGAAAAAAAAGAATGTTATAAAATACTTTGGATTAGAAATTGATAATAGTAGGAAATTCACTACTCACATCGAAAAGGTATACACAAAAGCCTACACAGTTATGAGAAGCTTACTACCAAATTTAAGTGAATATGTACGGAGTATTGAAGCAGATACTACTGGAATGGTTAAGAAGGCAACAGGAAACTGAAAAACCAAGAAAAATTTAGTGACATTATAACAAAATAACTCAACGTTGACATAGCGGTCTTCGCAAACAAGAAGAAGGACAGACTATTTTACTATGCGGATACTTACGAAATATGGCATTTTTTTATACTTACAGATCTAAATAAATAAAAGTGGCCATAATAAGTGTTGACAATGTAACGAAAAACTAGATGATGCAGAACATGCACTGTGTAAATGTCCTACATGAGCGACATAGCATATAGACTTGGAAAATAAAGTTGGAGAACCTATAAGCAATAATAATATAGTGAACACAGGTTTAACTAAAAAGATATGGACTAGCTTCAAACCGTATTATACAATTATGTAATAATAACCAATTAATAAGAAAATAAAATTGGCCAATTAGTATAGAAAGAGGTTAGAAATCAATCAAGATAGGTTAACTGAACATCAACAACATAAACAACTGGAATAAGAGGATAATATATTACATTAACCTATATTATATTATTATACTAAATTTGATATATAGAAATTAATATTATAATACACAATAGTAGTTGTTGATACAATACACTGTAAACATATTAAATTAAACAAATTAAATGAAATTTTAATACTTACAGATGTAGGATAAATAAAAGTACTCATAATAAGTGTTGAGAATGTAACCAAGAACCTGACGATGCAAAACACGCACTGTGCAAATGTTCCAAGTAAGCGATGCGGCGTTGAAAAAATAGAAGCGGAGAACCTATAATGAAATAACAGTAAATCAGAAGTATGAAATAGCGACAAACTAATAAGAAGGAAACAGAAACAGCCAATAAATATAGAAATAGGTTAGAAATTAATCAAGACAGATTACCTGAGTATCAACGACAAACACGATTAAAATAAGAGATTATTATATTGTATTGACCTATTATAGTATTATTATATTGAATCTAATATAAAGAAGTAAGGTTATACTACACAATAGTGACCGGTGATACAATACACTACGCACATATTAAATTAAACCAATTAAACAAAAGCTATAAAAATATAAACCAGTCATAATCAAGCAGTGAAACAGTGCTATTAATAATTTATAGATTTCAAAAGCAATACAATCCACAAGCTATTATATTAAAATAACACACAGTAAGTTACATTAAAATAAAAATATTAAAATAAAACAAATACATAACAAACACAAAGACAATATTATTGCCATTTGAATTTTCAATTGCACCAAAATAGAATTAGAAACAAATAACAAATAAATAATTATTTCGGTATTACATAGAACACAATGCACGTGCTATTAATATTGAAGCAACACATCGTAAACATACACATTATAATGAACACAAAACAATATTATTATCATTTCAATCTTCAATTGCACTAAAACAGAGTTAAAATAAGTAACAGATAAATAATCATTTCGGTATTGAATAAAAAGTTATAAAACACTGGAAACATTCACAAGCGGCCATTTTGAAATTAATGCTGCTTGTCGCGAGCACGAAGAAGCTTTTACGCATGCAATACACAAAATACAATAATTATATACACTATAATAAACACAAAATATTATTATTCCCATTTCAATTATACGTCATCTACTAAAATAAAGTTACAGATAATTAACAGATGAAAAATTCGATATTAATAAAAGTCACTATATACTAGGGGCACTCACATACTGCCATTTTAGGAGTGATGCTGATCAACACGTGCATGTAGTAACTTTTATACGTTGCAAAATAAATTATATTTTTGATGAAGAAATAAATATTTAATAAGATGATAATAAAACAAATGGAAAATTGTAACAAGAAAATAATAAATAATAATTAATAGAGTATAATACACTATTATATGGTAACAAGAATATTAAAAGAATATTAAAAATTAATAGAGATTAGCCACGAGAAATAAAAAATAAATCAAAATTTTGCAACTAATTGCAATTAACTATTAAACTACTAACTATTCACGATTGATGAATTAATGGAGAAGAACACATAATATATAAGAATCCAAGAGGCAGCGGACCTTATCCCTGAGAAATGATACATGTTATTATACATTGACAACATTAATTAACTAAGAAATCGCACAAAAGAACAAGATTAGAAACAACGAATACAAAACACGTTAATAATGGAAAAATTTTTTATGTGTGTGTAGAGAATGGGCGTCGAGTTTTACAAACAAAAACAAGGACATGATCAGTCAAATTTCCTCTGGAAATTTCAACCCCAAGAGGGGAAGTGTCACGTCCCACGCTCCGCACATACCGTAACGAAAAGAACGAAAACTACAATATACAAATAACGCGAGTGGTGACAATACATTAATAAAAGATTAACTAAATATAGACACATATAAAATACTATTAAATAAGGGCGACTAATAGACTAACAAAATAGGGATGTATATGTCGGTTTGACATTAAGAATAGGGTTAGGGGCGTTTAACGAATTTTCACTAGGATTAGCTATTGTTATTATACAATAGAGGTAATGTTTATTAATGTTGTGGCCAAATGCTGGCAAGAGGGCCGATTTAAGGGATCTTGGTTCCCCGAATGGCCTTCGGCGGGTGAGCAGCGTCCCACCTGCTCCGGATACCGTCCCGAGAAGACGGTAGGGCTTGGAAAAGGCCCCGTTCGACCTGAGGCGAGTGAAAGCCCCTGCAGGCTTAACTAATCCGGGTAACAAGGTACTCGGTACCAAGTGCGCTGGTTGGGCGTACCCCAACTCCTATGGCTCTAGGGTAGCCCGGATGCTGTGTAGATTCTATATCCGAGGTAAGCACCCGACACCAAAGAACCAGTATTTGTACCCCTATTAGGTCCCGCAGGGAGGGTTCCATGGGAGCATTTGCGTAGAGCAGACGTAGAGAGGACGGAGCCGTGAGCGTGTTCGAAATCTCCGGGAAACTGGAAAATTCGAACAAGGAAGTTAACCAGAGCGCAGGACTGGTGCTTGTGGGAAATAGTGGGTGTTAAATCAAAAGAAATTCGGTCCGGAAAGACGTGATAGGCGAAATATAACCTCGTGTGAGGTTATGACAGTGAGGAAGCCATATTGAGACGCGTGACCACAGCGCCGCCGCACTCGGAGAACTACACGGACGCAGCCATATCGGCACGCGCGCCAAAAGCGCGTCGCGCGTGCCATTTGAAAGGGACAGCGACCGGTGGCAGTGGCAAGTGCGGGTGTAAGTGGCCACCCTACGCGCCCAATGAGGGAAAAAGAAACAGCAATCGGGAAGGATAAAGAGGCAGAGGAAAGCATGAGAGAAGAGGGTGAAGCGGAGCCGGCTGCCGAGTCGACGCACGTCAGCACCAAAAGCATGAGGAAGACAGTCCCTCCTAAGGAGGGGGGTTCCTCGGCTCTGCAATGAATGCGGGGAACTTACGGACCGAGGAAATGACGGAGGAAGAGGAGAGCCCCGCCGTCGAAGCTACCCGCGCGAAAAAAAGGAAAGCTGGCGGATCCCCCGAGCTCCCCACAGACCTGGCCGAAGAGATGAGAGCATCTACTACGGCGGACATGGGAGCGGAATTGATCCGTCGAGCCTCCGAAGTGAACAAGGTTGCCGAGATATCCCGCAACCTCAAATTCACACATGTGAAGATGCTGAGAGAAGCGGCGAGGTCCATAGCCGCTGGTGCAACTGAGATGGTGAGAAGGACGGACCCGCCTCTGGCGCCATCGCGATAATGGAAGGCCACATAGCGGTACGGGAGGCGGAAAACGGGGCGCTCCGAAAAGAGCTGGCCTCGCGCACGAGGACAGAGAAGAGCAGCGAGACAGCGCGCCTCGATACGATCGAACGCAAGATGGATGACATCCCCTCGCTGGTCCAACGGATGAAAGAACGCCTCCAGACCGTAGAGAGCAGAGTAGAAAAGGAGGTCATCCTGAACGAGACCAGAAGGGTGGAGCCTGGAACCTCAAATACGCCAGCGACCAAGGGAGGACAAGCGACTGCCGTGGAATGGCAGACGGTCGCAGAAAGAAGGAAGAAGAAGAAGGAGCCAACGGAGAAGCAACCGGCGAAGATAACCCCCAGGACAAGGGTAAAGAGCCCGAGGAAAGCCCCAGAGGGAGGATCGGAGAACGCGCGAAGAGGGGGAGACAAGCCGCTCCGCCCACATGCGCCGCGAACTTCAGCGGTAACGATTACGTTGAAGGACAGATCGAGCAAATCCTATGCGGAGGTGCTGTCCGCGGCCAAGGACAGCGTTTCTCTGGCTGAGGTCGGTATAAACGCGGTAAGGATGCGCAAAAACATGGCAGGAGGCGTCGTCCTGGAGGTCCTCGAGGACCAGAAAAGGGAGAAGGCCGCTGCGCTTGCAGCACGGCGGACCCGGACCCTGGACCCAAGCAAGGTCCGCGTTGCGACACCCTTCCGAGCTGCAGAAGCAAGGGTGACCAGGGTAGACATCTCAGTCACCAAAGAAGAAATTAGAAACACCCTGGCGAAGGAGAGAGGCTGCAAGGCGGAGGACATCCGACTGGGTGAGATCTGCCTCGCCCGAAACGGCCTTGGATCCGTGTGGACACGAGGCCCGGCCGGTGCAGTGAGAAAACAGGCCCAGGCCGGCGAGGTCACCATAGGCTGGTCAGTAGCAAAGGTCGAAGCCATCAAGCGAAGACCTTTGCAATGCTACAGGTGCCTGGAGACTGGGCACATAAGCACGATGTGCACCTTCAAGGAGATCAGGGGGCATCTATGTTGCACAGCCGCAAACCCGAAATGCCTGCTCTGCGTGGCGCTTGGAGCCCCATCAGTACATAGGATGGGGGACCGGTCCGCGCCCCCCCCCCCCAAGAAGGAAGCAAGAGGAAGCTCCGTCTCCTCGTGGCATCCGCTATTAACGGCGCGGCACCGGCTAAGCGAGCTGCCGCCCAAAAGGGTAGGTTCAACTTGTCCAATGATCCGCAAGGATAGGGCAGGGTTTTTCCAAGTCGCGCGCTGATCATCTATGTCCGCCGTTCCCCGGACAATGGACGCTTGAAAGTAGACGAGAATGAATGAACATCTATATGCGAAGCCAGTATGAGTTCTATACTCCAGGAATGGCGTGTTCGGTCACAGGTCGAGCCCATATACGCTCACACTACTTGTGCCTCTATTAGGTAAAAACGTTCATCCCGTGACCGCGGCTACGTTCGGCGACTATTTGTCGCCTCGAGCCCAAGCTCATTATCACAAGTCTCGGACAATTATAATCGAATTAAATTATACAGGCTAAACTATTGAAGATATTCCGAAGAGTTCCGATGGGAAGCCCTGGTGTCCCTTTCATCTCCGACATATATATGTCGGGTTAGCCTTGGAATTTTGGGCGTTTGACGAATCTTCACTCGAATTGACCATCGTGGTTATGTATTTTAGCTGATCGTTATTGGTACAGATGAGATGATTACAAGAGGTTACAAGTAATAACGGCAATCGGACAAACGAGATGTCGATGACAATGAATTTAGGTTCGATAACGAATCCACGGCCAACGGGATGACGAATGCGATGTGATACACGATCCTGGTGTGACTCAACGTACAAGTAGTACTTCTCTCAATAAACTCTCTCGTAGTCCAAATGGAACTGCCCTTATATAGTCCTCTCCCCACCTCTCGGATCAATCTTTGCTTTTAAGGAGAGCTGTATAATTATTCCATATCTCTGTTATTACACGTCCCTCCCGTGACCGTGGCTACGTTCGGTGACTCGTTATGTCACTTTGAGCCCAAGCCCATCGTCATAAA
Organism: Bombus cullumanus; assembly: GCA_014737535.1. NCBI lineage: Eukaryota > Metazoa > Arthropoda > Insecta > Hymenoptera > Apidae > Bombus > Bombus cullumanus. The sequence goes on along the minus strand of JACXIX010001345.1, from coordinate 7,859 downwards.
TCTTGAGCACCCTTACTCGGGTTAGAACATTACAACTATTTCTTTGTTTTATTACTTAAGTGTAGCTATAATAAAAGTCTGGCCTAGGGTATTGAGGGTTTTTGTTAGGAAGATGATACATTTACACTGTACATGTGAATGTGTGTGTAAGCGTCAGATGGCGTCCAGGCCTTAGTTGGGACAAAGGACGATTGGCAGTCGGTAGAAGCATCTGGAAGAGTCGGTTGACAGCAAGCGTGCGTGCGAGTAGGTTTTCGAGGTCTTCAGAGGATAACATATATGTATAACTGTTGTGTGCTGAATAAAGTAAATTATTTGTAATTCCGAATTCCTCCTATATCTTTACATGGTAGCAGAGCGTGATTTATAGTTTTGCAAGTTATTTAGTGCGTGGTTTTTCAATCTTGCGAGTTAGTTCAAGTGGGTTTCAGTAAGGGAAGAAACGTTCAAAAGACATAAAGAGAAAGAAAAAAATATACTTTGAGCACGTAGGAACGCTTGAATAAGAGATAAGGAATCAATTAAATGGGGAGATCGGAAATCATAATACCTATATTCGATGATGAGGATTACGGTATGTGGAAGCAAAGAATCACGATGTTTCTCAGGTATAAAGAATGCGAGATTGTTACAACTAAAGTGAAGGCCGAAACAGACAATGAAGATTGGGACAAAAAGGATCTGAAGGCAATAAATATAATTTACAGTGCCATCACAAATAGACAATTAGAATATATTAGGGAACAAAAAACGACGTATGAAATAGTGAAAAAGTTCGATGAAATGTACTTGAAAGAGTCGACGGCACTACAGATCGTACGCAGAAGGAGATTGGAAAAGATAAGACTTGATAACTACAGTGATTCAGCATCGTTCTTTAACGATTTCGGAAAATTAATAAATGAATTAAAAGATGCGGGCGCAACAGTGAGTGAGAGGGAAAAGCTGAATTACATGCTGAATACGTTACTCGAAGAATATAGTTACATAGCGGATATAATAGATGCATTGAAAGAAGAAAATCAAACGGTAGCGTATGTGAAAAATAAAATTGAAATAGCAAAGAAGAGAAATAAGTCCAATCGAGGAGTCCAACGCCTTTTCTGCAAAAAAGGAAGGATGCTTCAGATGTGGAAGAGTAGGACACTTTGCGAGAGAATGTCAAAATGGCGTCTAAGCGGGAAGCAGTAACAGTTATTGGCGTGGGTCAACACGTGGTCGCAGCAGAGGAAAAGGAAACAAAGGCAATACGAGCATGGGACGTGGAAATTTCCATCGTCAATCAACAGCCGATACGAACGAGCGTGGAAACTCAGGAGCAAACACATGGATAGCAACGGCGCACGCAGCACACAGCAGCGAGACGAATGAGATAAGTGACAACGAAATAGTGTGGCTATTAGATAGCGGTTGTACTGATCATATAATTAATAATGTAAGTTATTTTGAGAAATGTAGTGACCTTAAAGAACCAGTAAATATATATTTAGGCGATAATAGACCGGTAAAAGCAACAAAAGTTGGAAACGTTATAAGCTACTTTGAAGTTAGGACCACGCTCTGGGAAACCCCGATGGATCTGATGTTCTCCTATAGTCGGATGGCGGCTGGTCGGTGCCTTTGGCACCCGTCAGTTCGCTGATCCGGTGCGAAGAATTTCGGAGAAGTTGTTGGGCCCATACCTACCAAGACCACTCACCTCACCTTCTTGTGGGGCCCCCCGTCATCCTGCACCGGCTTTGACCGGGGTAGTGTGCGCAAGAGTGAGTGGCACCGGGACTGGAACCTCCGCTGACGACTGGGCTTTAAACAAATCATAAATAGATATGGATATGTCAATGAAAAATACAAATAACGTTTACGGTGCGGGGGAGGGATACCCCAGTACCGGCGTAGCCGCGGGTGGTAAAGCGGGCCCCGCTGCGTCGTCATCGAGCAACCGTGGTCGTCCGGGTGTGGACCACCAAGCCTCCGAACGTGTTCATGTGTCTGGAGAAGGAAACACGCGGACTGTGGGGTCACAAGGAAGGCCGGAGGAGTCCGATGTCACGATCCTCGGCCCGGGATCTTCGTGGAATGGGAGGCTGCGGCGGGAGGGTGAGATCCGACAACGAAATGTCGTCGTGTTCTTCCTCTTCGGCTGTTGCGAGCGCGCTCGGCAAGCGGTCGTACCGCTGGATTACCGCCTCCGCCGCGACCGCCAGCGGATTCGGCCTCCGCGTTGCTGCCGAGTCCCGATAAAAGGAAGAAGAGGGGCGTGGAGCGCGGGGTGGACACCGACACCAGCACGGCATCGAGGCCGTGGTTGTGGCCGCCTCCGTCTCCACCACCGGCTATGAGCCGCTGGAGTCGGTGGCGGAGCTTTCGCGCGTAAGGGTTGGCTACACGACCGCCGAACTCGGGGCCCAGATCATGAGGGAGATGGAGGACATCGAAAGGATCGCTTCCACTGCCACGAACCTGAATAGGACGAGCGTGAGGCGGCTGAAGTTGGTCTCACGGAGGGTCAGAGCGTCCGGCGCTGAGCTACAGCAGCGCACAGTCGCCATCTCCGCCGTCGCTTCGACGATGGCCGATTTTTGCCGCCTCCGCATCCGCGACGGCGCGGTTGGCGAGGACGACGCGCGGAGTGATGACGCGAGGATTGAGCTGGCCATCAGGCAGGTGATTGTGGAAGACGCGGAGCCGATCCGCAGTCAGGAACAGGAGGACGGCTCCCTGCGGAGGAGGGTGCGTTATCTGGAGAGCGAGATCAGTCGTCTCCAAGAGACGGTAGAGCGGCTGACAAAGGAATGCTCGGAGAGGACAGTAACAGGAGGAACCTCCGACGGTGGTAGACATGCGGTGGGGAATTCCACCACGAAGGGGACGAAAGCAAATTCTCCCGGGGCCCCAACGGGAACGGTTATGGGTCCCCCTCCCCCACTTGCCCTGCACTTCCGGCCAGCGTCTAGCCGTTTCCTCTGTTCCGATGGGGCGGGGAGTAATGAATGTGTGGCCGCGGAAGGAACAAAAAAGTCCGGTGGTTCAGGGCCTCGAGATCTGCTGGAGGATCTCAAGGCTCTGCTCCTCCGTAAGGCGGAGGAATGGTGGCAGGAGATGGCGCTTAGAGACGTAATCCACCCGGTCACGGACGCTGCCGCCGTTTCGAGAACTGTGCGAGCACGGTCACGGCAGGCGAGAAAGTCCTCGCGATCGACCGCGGAGTCGTCGGTCGACGAGGCAGACGGATTCGCCACCGTTGTAGGGAAAGGCAGGAGGAATAGGCCAAAGAAGAGAGGGCCAGAGGCGCAACCTCCTCCAACGGACCAAGGGCGCGAAAATTAAAGGACGGGCGTCGGCATCGTCGTTGCCGTCGTCGTTGTGGCGCGCGGGGGTTTCGGCACCCGGGACGGCGGCCGGGAATAGCGACGAGGGGTCGAGATTGAGGACTTTCGCCGAGGTGGCCGCCCGACCTCCGGCGCCCCCTCGCATCGGGGGAGGATCCGCGGGAGGAGCGGGCGGCGGCGATGGAGTGGCAGCTAAAAAGGCTGCCGTTAAGTCGGGACGGAATGCCAACGGTCGGGACGGAATGCCAACGGTCGGGACGCGCGTGGAGAGGGTATATCCGGCCTTCCCGACCGCCAAGGTGTGCCGCGGTGTCGCTCTCCGTGAAAAAGGGCTCGGGATTTTCACAGGGGGTGGCGATGTCATTGGCCAAGAGAACAATCAATCTCTCGGACCTTGACATCAAGGCGGTCAAACCAAGAAAGGCGGTCACGGGGGCGTTACTCCTTGAAATTAGAGGGGAGGACACCGACAGGAAGGCTTCACGGTTGGCCGAACGGATGGCGGAGGTCCTTCGCGACTATCCCGTTTAGGTGACTGTGCCGCGGAGGACCGCTGAGCTGAGGATGTCCGGGCTGGAAGACTCGGTTACCCTGAAGAAGGTGGTGACCGCCGTCGTCAAGGCGGGAGGCTGTTGCGCGGAGGAGGTCAACGTGGGCGTCATACGCTCTGCTCCTCGGCGCTTAGGCCCGGTGTGAATACGCTGACGATGGCAAGGAAGATCAACCGCAGCACCGGCGGGAGAGGTAATGCCCCATCTATAGGTAAGCTCCGTATAAGTTGAACAGCGGCGAGGATTTCCCCCCTTTCGACGCGCGAACTCCAGTGCTATAAATGCCTGGAGTTGGGTCACGTGCGCCGAGACTGCAAGTCAACGGTCGATCGTTCGGACCTTTGCTACCGGTGCGGTATGGACGGACATCGCGCTAAGGACTGCCTGGCGCAGGCACCCAAGTGTCCGGTATGTGCGGACTTGGGGCTGCCGGCGTCCCATCGCATGGGATCACCAGCGTGTAAACCACCGGCCAGTAGGAAGAGGGCCATGCAAGAGGTGAAGACCGCTCTTGGTGACGGCGCAGGCGCGACGGTAACTAAGGAAACAGTGCCGTCAACCGGTCCCATGAAGGCCAGAAGGGAGAAGAAAGAAGTTGGACGCATCGACTGCGAGGGGATCGGCCGGGAGGAGACTATGGAGACGGAGCCTTCCCCGACCTGAGCGGAAGAAGAAGTGGAGAGCAGCTGCTTCAGCATTGCAACCTAAACCGCCCTCGCCGGGCTCAGGATTTAATGTTCCAGAGCCTGGTTGAGCGGCTGATCGGTCTGGCAGCAGTGGCCGAGCCGCACAGTATTCCCGACGCGTCACGGTACTCAGGGGACCTGCTCGGTGGTCGAGCGGAGACGGGGATTCGTGGCTGTCCGTCACTGGTCCTCGGAGACTTCAACGCTCACTCCACGGCGTGGAGGAAGGGGACGTGTCATACAGGATTGGGCGGCCGCGCTCGACCTCCGACTTATGAACCGGGGTCGTCCAGCACGTGTGTGACGCGGCGGGGCGGGTCCATTGTGGACCTGACATGGGCAAACCCCGCCGCATCCCGCCGTGTTTCCGGTTGGGGCGTGTCCCCGGAGGAGACCCTCTCGGATCACCCATCGTGATGGAGGTGGCGGTTGGTGGCGCGATGGGCGACCGTTCGTTCGGTGCGCGCGGGACCGTTGTCTCACCGGGAGAGAGAAGGAGATTTCCGAGGTGGACGGTGACCCACTGCGATGAGGACTTCATGGTGCCGGCCGCTATAGCCGTCGCCTGGTCGGCAGAATCGCCTGCCGACGAAGACGCGGAGGCAGGAGCAATCCGGCTGAGGCGCGACGTGCACGCAATCTGTGATTCGTGCATGCCGCGGTCCGGAGCCCCGCGCCGCGTTGGCGCGGTGTACTAGTGGTCCGAGGAGATTGCTCGTCTCCGTGAGGCGTGCATCCGCGCTCAGCGCCTGTACACCAGATCCCGCCGTAAGCGGCGGGTGGACGAAGCCACGGTGACTCGTCTGTACGGGGCCTACCGTGGAGCGCGAAGGCCCCTGCAACGAACTATCAAGGAGGCGAAGAGGCGGGCCTGGGACGAACTCCTGGTCATCCTCGACTCCGATCCCTGAGGGCGCCCTTATAAAATGGTGTTGAACAAACTGCGTCCTTGGGCACCTCCTGCAACGGAGAGCATGGACCCTCGGTTCCTGGGGAAGTTGTCGGCGCTCTCTTTCCGAGAACGGTCAACGAGGAAGAGAGCAGCGAAGAGGAAGATCGTTACCGCCGGAGGAGGAGAAATAGCTACCGGACATCGCCGGAAGTTCGAACCCGGAATTGGGGGTCCCCGAGGAGGAGTTGGCGGAGGCCGTCGGGAGGATCGGAGGGCGGAAAGCCCCAAGTCCCGACGGAGTCCCGGCCCGCCTGTGGAAGGATGTTGCTGGGGCGAATTCCCCGTTCTGTGGAAGGAGGGACGGATGGTCCTGTTGCCGAAGCCAGGACGATCTCCGGACCTTCCGCCTTTCGACCGGTGTGCCTGGCTGGCAAACTGCTGGAAAGAGTGGTAGCCGTTCATCTCGAGTCACACTTGTCCCGGCGTGCCTCCGGACTGCACGACGCCCAGTTTGACTTCGATAGAGGGCGGTCTACGACCGATGCTGTTGTCACAGATGAAATCCGTCTAAACAAAGCGATAAGATAGCGGAATTCAAACCGCCTCAGCATGAGTGACCATCGGGATAACATCCGGTCACTCTATCCGTTCTCAGAAATATATGATCGAAATCTTTTCCCACTCCCACGAATAAAGGAATTTAAATACTCCCCCTAAAATCATCCAAGTCAGTCTTGAACAGTCACGCTTAGAGCTCGCAAGTAAATTGTGAACCAAGTGTTGGGAAAAAAAATAAAGTTTCTGTTTTTATCTTAAATTTCTTTTTATTTTACGTGACATTTTTGGCGATCCTGCCAGGATCCATTCGTTTCCGTGAAAACGAAATCACGATTTCGGCGTACGCGCATCATTGAAGATTGAAAGATCAGCGGACCACTACGAATCTTTATTACTACGAAGCCCTGCAGCAACTTTCAACGTTTCACTACGGTGAAACTAGACGAAAGGACTACGGTTAGCGCAGAGCAAGCCTACGAACAGGATTCGGAATCTAGAACCAACCAGAGAGGAAACACCCCAGAGGCTCCTCAACGGGCATAGCTACTACGGTAAGCTGGAAATTTGGATTCTTTTGCCAAATATAGAAGGAGAAGAGACAGCTTCTCTAGCAATTAAAGTACAGATAGCACAGATAGTGCAACCAATATAATAATGGCAACGCCACGAAAGGATAGAATTGAAACTATAGATAATTCGACTCGTGCCATACTTGACGCGATCGAAGCTCTTACGCGACGCATAGACACGATAAACAAACAAGTAAGGGAGAAGGGTCAACTCCTCGATAAAAAATCGAACTGCAAAGAAAAGCAATTGTTGAATTGACGTTAGGAATTGGAAATCAGGAAACTATTAAAGAAGCGATTAGTGGGAGTTATTAGGATAGTTTAGTTTCTAATAGTTTGAGCAAGAGTTTGGAAAAAGAAGACGTTACTGTAGAAAATGAAGAGCTGGTTTCGAAGGAATTTTCAAAAGAATTGCAGTCTAATGTAGAAGATTCTTCTGAAAAAAAGTATCAATTGACACCAACTCACAGAATTATATTTTCATTAAAACAGACTTAATGTTTGATGCCACTAGCTTGACAGAACACCAGAAAGAGTCTTTGAAACGAAGGAAAGAAGATATTGCAGCATTGTATAATGATTTGTCACAATCTTCATCACAAGATACTGAAAATTTGCAAGAATGGTTTGATAAAAGAAATAAAAGTTTAGGAGAAGCAGAGAAAGATCATAACAAGAAGGATAATATTTCAATAAGAAATATTTTGGACGATGATGCAAGTAAAGAAAACAAAATTGAAATGGAGGAATTAGAAGCAGTTAGTAAATCAACTGCTGAAAATGATACAAAATCAACTGACAACGTTGAACAAAATATATCATTAGAATCCGTACAAAAGGCATCGGAAAATGTAGAAAATAAATTGACCAAAGAAGAAGAAAAAAGGTGTTGGGCGAAAGTCAGTTTCGGATAGTGAAAGTGAAACAACTAATGCACGTCAACGAAGTGAAGTTCTTTTAACGAATACAGCGAATGATAGTGATAAGTGTAGGTTTTTAAATGTAAGAAAATAACGTTTCTTGCCTAAAATATAGAAATCTATGCCTCTACTTGCGACAGATCTAATGGAAAATCGATTTCTTTTCATACCTGGTACATACAAGACATCGTTCATTGTACATGCTACCCATTTGCCGTCCACAAAAGTCTCTACTTTGATTTCTCCTTTGCCGCACGCATCCATAAACGTACCGTCGCCGATTTCTATCTTCACTGTGTTCTCGAATTTTTCGTAGACGCTGAACCATTCTTGTCGTCCTGTCATGTGATCCGT
>JACXIX010001337.1:0-26050 GCA_014737535.1 Bombus cullumanus | reverse complement strand
TAGGACTCGATAAACAAGTCAGTTCTACTAAATAGTCAATATATTTAACAATAAATAAACTGTTGATTACAGGTCGATTTCGTCACCGGTATAACTCGCTCACTGTAGACCGTAAAGAAGAGTCGCACACGCACTCGTACTCGTACTCGCACCGGATTCTAGATCGTATCTATCTGTCTCTGATTTCGGTCGCGTTCGACTGTTTTATTATTGTCGGGGGGGAAGCCAAGAAATTCGGACGGCTTCCTACGACGGTTGGTGTGACGGCGTTCTTGTTTGTGTCCGGAGGTTATTTGTTTCTCGATGTGTTTTTGTCTTAACGGTCTTATCTCTCCGGGACAAAACAACGACATGGTTTGAATTGTCCTTCAAACCATGTGCCGCCACAGAATTTTGGAAAAGCAGGTCTCAATGATCTATTACGTGATGTACGTACAATATTACTACTTTATGGTTAAAAAAAAGAAGAAAAAGGAAAAATGCATAAGAGTTTACTTGTTACGGCTTAATATTTCTATGATATCAGCAGACGGTTCTTCCCGTATTGAAGTCTTCTCGTACATGAAAATCTCAATCTCACGCACGATATTTCAAGGTCTGGATCGCAATACGTTACGAGTTATTCTTAGTTATTTTTACGAAGCGATGTGTTACGCGCCTCGCTCGTTCTTCATTCCGGTTTCAATACATTCACCAGCTAAACACGTGGAAGGTATCAAAAAGGAGATGAGAGCTCGGACTCAGGACTCAGGAGAGCTCAACTGGAGGGGGGAAACAAAGAACCTTTCCCCTGTTACTTCCTTTATCTTGAGGGCAACATCACCCCCTTTGACTCCCGCTTTCAGTTCCACGAGGGTAACCCCGCTCGTCGTTCGTTTAATGCCCGTGCTCTCGCACAGCGCCTCCTTCGCTACTGTCACGTAGACTTCTGGGTTGGATGATAAAAGAAAAGAATGCTGAGGCGTAACCCAACTATTAATCTTCTTTCATTGAACTTTATTATAAATTCACCACTTACAAGCAATAGAACTGAAGCAATAGACACTGAACCGGAGAAAAGGGCTGTGCAAGAACTACCACAGCTGTCTGAAGTCTCGGCTTATATACATTTTGGTTTGAGGATGTTGAGGGGTTCGGTGTAGGTTATGATGTGGAGAAGTGTCCGAAGGTCGGGGGTCGATGTCTTATCTATGATGTAGACTAAGGTGTGTTATAGCTTCTGTATAGGTTATGATGATAAGGTGGTGATGTGTTCAAAGGAATTCGAAGCTTGGAGTCGATGTCTTATCTCTGATTACTCTTTCTGAGCAGACGGTCTTCTTGAGCATGTGACATTTCCCCCTTCTTACATTCGCTTTGCTCCGTTGAAGCGTGTGGCCCTGGTGGGTTGTCTGATTTGCATGATCCCGTTTTCTTCATTTTCTGTAATGTTTTGCAAAGTAACCGCCCCATAGGCTGGTAGAAGAATTGGTGTTGTTAGTGCTTGATGCATGTTGTTTACGTGAACGGTAGGGCAAAGTATTCTGATACATACATTTTATGGAATTACTCGACTTAGACATTCGAAAAGTTTACATTTATGCAATATATATACTGTTCCTAGTCCTAGGGCTACGTATCCTAATATTTGTAATGTTGAGATGCCATATTCTCTGAGTGAATTTGTACGTCGTTCGAATTGTAGGCTATTGACTTGTGTTTATAACGTACCGAGGTTGACTTTATATTGATTAAAATTGCGTGTTACCTTTGGAGCAGTTTCTAATATTTCCTCTAGCGTTGGGATGTCTATTTCTTTGAAACTGTGTGAACTATTCTTAATTTTGATTTCGTAAGAAATATTATTACGCGTTCTGTTACGTCGCGTGGACATCTGCACACCATCCCTCGATACCTGGCAGTCAGCGGCCCACCTACAGTCTTCCCGACGCTCAATAAACTCAAGGGCCCACCATAAATCGCTAACTTTAGCTTCATTGTTTTCGCACATGTTTGCCAGTCTAACTGCTTGTAAGGACGGAAGTTACAATTCTAAAAGCATTTCTGGTTTATGTCTGGGTTTCGAAGATGTCCTTGAGTTTATTAGGCGTTCTTAAAAGTCACGGAGAAAGCGGGTAGTCACCCAATGGGAAAAACGGACATCTGTCCAAAGGGAAAGCTAGTTTTCCCATAAACAATGTCACATTGGTAGGGAAGCCTATCTAGGTCTTCCTCCTATCTTCATTCATAACGTTGGACAAAACCAATCGGCATCTCGGATCGTTACCCTCACTTTCCTGACGAAAAGTATGCGTTCTTCGTGCAAAGGGCACACCCATACCGAGCATTCCTACGTGATCACATAAGAACGAAACTTCACTTCTTCATCTGCCACTGGGAAGTCAACGTCTTTTCTATATTTGTTCTTGCGACGACAGAACATTCAAGTGACAGTCTATCAACTCAAGTCAACCAGTCTATAACACCTCGAGTCACCGGGCATTCTATCACCTCGAGTCAATCAGTCGAATACAGTCAGTCGACAGAATACATTATTATACGCTACAACGCGAACAGTCTCAGGTCGTACTCACTTTATTTTCTATTATACCGAAGTTGTTGGTTCTTTCAAATATATATTAACCTTTTAAAAGCAGCGTTATCTTTAATTTAACTACCCTTATTATCCCAAAAGAAATAAGGGATCGAACGATTCGTGAAGTCGATTATCAAATCGTAACGGGAATTTACGACTCCCGTTGGCGCGCTTCGAAATCGCGTCTCCCCGCGAACGTGCGAAAGTTCACGTTCCTCCTATTTTCATAATATTGCGGTCATATGTGATTATACATCCAGTGTTCTGAAATGGTAATATAATCTCGACTAAGGCCAGTTTATCGTTAGTGACACTGTATGGGTACTTCGTAAGGAATGGGAGTCCGATTATTCCATCTTCGATTAGGGGAAAGTTATCAGGAACTACGTGGAATTGGTGATTCTTTTTGAGCATGTCTAGGTTACAAATTTTGTCGGTGGTGCGTTTGTCGTTTCACATTAAGAAAGTCTTTGGGTTGGAGGTTTGGACGTTCAGTGAAGTGTTTTCCTTTGTTAAGTTTATTCCTGCTCCGGTATCAATGAGAAATCTGGCGCTTCTTCCGTTGTTTCGTCGCAATAAGATTGTTAATAATCTTCCGGTGGTGGTACAGTTGACTCTTGAAATGTTTCTTCTCAGTTCTCCGTTGTTTGGTATATTCAAGGTGGGATATTTCTTTGGTTGCCTAATGGAAAATTTCGAGAGTAGCATATCTCGGCTGTGTGTCCTATTCGCGAGCACTTGAAACATTTTAATTTCATCCGGTTATTTGACGGTTGGTTAAAATCTCGTTTAGGTACGGACGGAGTGTGATTAGATTGATTCTTTGACTGATTTCGACGGTGAGCAACACGACTTAGTACTCGTAACCAGTGTTCTTTGTTGGCTGTCAATTGTTGGGCGAGGTTCAGGTTTTTTGTATCGCTAGCTATTACCATCTGTGCTATTTCAGGCCGTAAAATGAGTAAATACGTTTTCAATGCTTCGCGTTCTTCGATCTCCATGGCTACGCGTCGTTCAACCGGCGTGCGGTTTTCGTTTTGAATTGCGTAATTTAGTTCGTTGAGTTGTTGTCGGAATCTAGAGTTGGAAGACTGTACGGTTTCTGTTATTCCTTGTTCTAAATTTCTCAATTTATCTTTGCAATCACTAACAGTGGTTGGTGCTGACGCGTTTTGTCTTAAGCATGAATATAGGTCTTCAAATAAGTTAATCTTTAAATATCTTATATTCCTTTTCGCGTTATCTGTTATCTTTTCAGTAAGTACAAGATCTAATAGGAAGTCTCTAGCACTTGCCTTGCACCTGGCTCTTGCTTTGCGGACTGATAGAATAAATCTTCAACGGCTACGTCATTTCGACCCCGTAGTTTCTCAATAGCGCGTATGGCCTTTCCTGCTTGGAGCCCTTGTTCTTCGCCGCAGTAGTTTCTTTGTCTAGTCGTTACGTAACTAATTCGTTGTCTTCGTGAAGTGTTAAATAGTGGAGCTATTGCCAGTTGCATTAAACGCCATTTGACGCTACCCTCTCGTTCGGCTACTAAACAGAACGTAACACCGAAACCCCTTGCGCCGTAACTTTACATTCCTTTTTTTGTCTTGTCCATCATATGCTTCAAGATAGCCTCGTAGTCCAAAAACATAACCGGTCGTCATATGTTTCTTCCATAATCACGGTCCGAATCAGTAGGAAATCGTAAGCCCGAAACTCACCAAGGTCGTCATCAAATATGATAAATTACAGATAATAACTACATACATTAGATATCAATGCTCCGCTCCAACACATTAATCATCGCTGCTTAATAGCCTGTTATAACCGCGTGCAGGACACATATGGTCACTTAACAAACTAATAGGTATATTATTTATTGTCTATCAATCACTTGTGTGAGGTGGTTTGATGTTCATTCCTTATTCAGTTACAAAATTTATCAACTATATATGATTACCGCATATTCCCCATACACATAATAAATTAAGTAATTTAAATAATATACGTTCCCTACATTCCCTCATTTCGCGTTTACAAAACTTATATCATATTTGCCTCCAAATAACGAACATAACAATATTACGTTTGCTTTCGAGTTCGGCTCGTCGGACATCAACGCAAATCAACCCTATAATAATAGGGCATACCGCCAATATTATCTATAACTGTTGAGAATTTTGGATCTTTGAAGCCGAAATAAAGTTATAGGAACACAAAATTTACACTTTTAATTAATATTAAAATAATTATACATTTATTTAACGGACGATCTCTGTTACATTTATCGATACACATTTGCACGCGTCTCAGCACATTCTTGTATACCAGACTGTCCCAGATGCCCCTCGAAAGACTGAACTGTTTTCATACATTTGTTTTCGAGACGCCGCGGACACACATACTTCCACACACTGATCTCACACACAAGTATTCTTACTGCGCATTTAAACTAACCCAGCACAGAAAATTACACATATCTCAACAGTCCCTTTTCTTCCGAGATAACTATGCACGTGCAATGCGCACACTTTCGGCGCACAGTCCAATTCAGTCGCGGTGCTACGGTGGACCGAATCGCCGTAGCAAAAGGGTTAATACCGATAAGAGAATCGCAGGCCTGGCTATTGTTAATTAACCGATTCACACAGATTCGATTTTTCACTTTGTATATTTCTCTGCCTCGTACAACACGTTTTACCACTAAGCAGACACACAGTCAATTAGCGCGTGGACGACTTCTAAGACAAAAGAGCGTCGCTAGAAGTCATACCAACTTAGCTTGTAGTAATTAGCGATCATACCAACTTAACATTTCTCAACAGCTATCTCTAACCAAATTACTATGGCCCCCAAGGATGTTGACACAATGTGATTTCTGCCCAGTGCTCTGAGTGTCAAAGTGAACAAAATGCAAAATGCGCGGGTAAACGGCGGGAGTAACTATGACTCTCTCTTTAACGGTCTTAAACTTATGCCGCCTTAAAACGGTATATGTTTGGCCTTGGTGAGTATAGTTGCTCGGGGGCAGAGAGGGCTTCGGCTCTTTCTGCCCTAGTCGCACTCCTACCTCCCCGTGGTACCGCCGGTAACATGCTCGCTGTGTCAGCGTGGGGTGTGATCCCCCGGATGCGGCGCGCATGGCTAAACGGAGTGTGGCGACGAAGGAGCGAAAGACGAACATCAAATCGGCTTGCCGATTTAACGGTGATTTATCGCTCCTTCGACGGCTTTTTGGTACGACTGGACTGTCAAGGCAATGAGTGGCTAATGTTGGGAAAAGATGACAGATAAAAATCAAATTAATTTTTCAAATTGGATAGTGATAATGGCGATGCCTCGGACACGGCGCCTCTCGGTCCCGGGGGTGCTGTGGCGGATTTTTCCGCTCTGGAGGGGACCAGTGTTGACGAACCGGCAATGTCCACGGACACGAGTTTTGGAATAACGGTGCCACTTGTGGGTAACCAGGTTGCCTGTCCCGTATGTTTGAAAAGGGAAATTCACCTTTTCTTCCTATCACTGACGGACTTGGACAGACACCTGGATCGACATCATACGACAGCCCGCATCAATTGGAAATGTAAAGACTGTGGGAGAGGCTTCCAGAAGCTTCATGGGGCAAGATGCCACCTGCCTCATTGCAGTGGCCCAAGCCAGAGACCCGAGGGCCCTTATAAGTGTGAGGGCTGTCTACCCACGAACGGCATGCGCACCCTGCCGTTAGGAACGTCAAGAGAAGGGGAACGGACCCCCCGGATAAAAAATGGACGTTCGAGGAGGTGGCTCTCCTGAAGGAACCCTGTGAGGTCTATAAAGACCACAGATATCCCAATAAAAAGATCAGTGAGGTCCTCACCAGTAAAACGATTGATCAAATAAAATATCAAAGAAGGAAACTGAGATTACTGGATGAGGACACGAACCCTCAGGAGGCTACCCAGGTGACAGAGGGAGGGTGCGATCTCGTCGATCCAGGCAATGCGTGTCTCGAAGAGCCTGGAATCGGCGAAAATGATTTCGAAAGTTGGAAGCTCCAATTGGAGCAGGCAATCACGAAACAAACCGAGGTGCCTGTTCTAAGGTGGGTCCACCTCTGGTTGATTAATATCTGGGTCGTCCTTAAAGACAATAAGGAGGCACTAATAAGCGGCATCGATGAATTCATCGAGAAGACGCTCTATGGAGCTCTCAAGCAAATAAATCAAGACAAAGTTGAAAAAGAAATAAATCAAAATACAAGTCGGAACAAAAATAGTAATAATAAAAATAACAAAAGTAAGAAATCAAGGAATGCTATGAAACGATATTCCTACGCACGTTGCCAGGAGTTATTTGCAGAAAATCCTAAGAGGTTGGCTGATGCTGTAATCAGCAATGATCAGGCCTTCCTTCAGCCGGCCAGGGAACCACCTGAAACCCCGGAAGTGAGGAGGCTCTATGAGGATTTATGGGACCAGACAGGACCTATTAATGCCCCGGTCCCAGGAAGTAGAGCCTCCGAGCTGTCCTTATGTGAGATCTTCCCGCCGATTGCTGAAGAGGATGTGGCGGAGAAAATAAAGAGAATTAGAAAGAAGGCTGCGGCAGGACCAGATGGCTTTCAGAAAGACCACCTTCTGATTCCTGGCCTGCCTACTATCCTAGCCAAGTTATTCAATATGTTATGCTACAGTTCTTATTTTCCTTCCGCATGGAAGGAAAATAGAACAACATTAATACCAAAAGCAAATAAGCCTAGCAGCCAGATCGAGAATTGGAGACCTATAACCATAGGTCCCATTCTCGGCCGTATTTTCTCCTCCATTCTCGACGGGAGGATCAGGAGGGGTATTGTGTTAAATCCAAGGCAGAAAGTATTCACCGCTGAAAGCGGTTGCAAAATTAACATAGACCTGTTGAGCGCTGCCTTGGATCATAGCAAGAAAGAAAAGGGGGGGGGGTATTCACAATTTTGGATATCTCCAAAGCCTTCGACACAGTGCCCCACTCGGCGGCGATAAAACCCTGTCTGGCGAAGAAGGGTATACCGGCCCCCATAATCGATCTAATCAACAATATGTACAAGGATGTAAAAACAACTATCAAATCAAAGAACAATATGGGGGTCGAGATCACAATCCTTAGACCCTCTGTCGCCGCTGCTCTTCAACCTGTGCCTGGAGCCACTGCTGGAGACGATCGAAAGGCAAACCAGTGGCATAAATGTTAATAGTACAAGGAAA
Source organism: Bombus cullumanus (assembly GCA_014737535.1). Classification (NCBI taxonomy): domain Eukaryota; kingdom Metazoa; phylum Arthropoda; class Insecta; order Hymenoptera; family Apidae; genus Bombus; species Bombus cullumanus. The sequence goes on along the minus strand of JACXIX010001337.1, from coordinate 18,262 downwards.
GTTCCTGTCCTGGCTTTCGCTGATGACGTGGTGTTGCTTGGTGCAGACGTAGGGGAAGCACAACGCCAAGTGGATACGCTCAATAGGTATCTGAATGGTCTCGGCATGTCCATCTCGAGGGATAAGAGCCCAACGTTCCAGGTTGTCTCCAAGAGGGACACCTGGTTCGTTCAATATCCGAAAATTAGGCTCGGGGAGAACAACATCCCCACTGTAGATCCCAGCGAGGCCTTCAGGTACCTAGGCGCCAAAATGGGGCCTTGGAAGGGCGTCCACTGTGGCATAATAGCTCTCGAGCTTCTGGGCGTGGTGAGGAGAGTCAGAAAGCTCTCGCTCAAGCCATGTCAGAAGTTCGAATTAATTACAAAGTACATCCTTCCCCGGTACGTCTACCACCTTCTCGTGAGCCCACCAAGCGACAGCGTCCTGAAACTGCTGGACAGCGAAGTCAGGCAGGAGGTCAAGGCAATATTTCATCTCATGCCCTCTACAGCCACTGGATTTTTCTATGCCCCCAAATCTTGGGGGGGGGGCTAGGGTTGCCGAGATTCGAGCATATAATAAAACTCGGCACCCTTAAAAGTGCAATTAAGATCAAAAATTCGGTCGATCCAGCTGTCTCCGGCCTGGTTGACGAACACTGCGAAAATAAACTAAAGAAAATTGCGAACTCCCTAAGGATTAATTGGCCAGCCTCTATAGAGGATATAGAGAAAGCCCGAAAAAGATTAAAAGCGACTCATATCAAACAATGGGCAGACTTGAGAAGTCAGGGACAGGGTGTTTTCGACTTCTCAAGGAACCGTACTGGCAACGTGTGGCTTGAAGAATATAACCTGCTCAAGCCATCAAGGTACATCGATGCCCTTAGACTTAGGACCAACACCTTTGGTACAAGATCGGTATTGGCACGGGTCGACCGAAATATTGATGTTGCCTGTAGAAGATGTCGAGCCCAGCCCGAGACCCTTGGTCACATACTCGGGCTGTGTCAATACACCAAGGGCCTAAGGATTAGGCGGCATGATGAAGCCAAGCTGACCCTCGCCGACAATTTAAGGAAAAATAACGAGGTGTTTATCGAGCCTACGCTCAAAGTGGGGGGGGCAATCTCTTTAAGCCGGACCTCGTAGTTAAAAACGAGGAAAGGGTTCTCATAGTCGATGTCACCGTCCGCTATGAGAATAAGGATTGCCTCTCCAGAGCAGAAAAAGAGAAAATTGATAAATACCAACCTTGCCTCCAACACCCCAAGGCGAGGTTCAATGTCGGTAGGGGGGAAGTTATACCTGTTGTCTTGGGCAGTCGTGGTGCAGTAACACCAAAAACGGAACAAAATCTCAAGCAACTGGGTATCGACAATAAAACAATCAAAACAATAGTGATGAATGTCTTGAGAAGCTCCATAGAGCTCTGTAATATATTTTTGGATGGCTGGTAGCCGCTGACAGCGACCCAGATTTTATGTTTTTCATTACAATTAAATATTTGTTATTTATTTATTTATTTATTTATTTATTCATAAATTGTACATATGGAATTATATAATCGTGCTGTCCTAACTTATTCATAATTTGTCGTAATTTAGAATTACAAGGCAAATGTTTAAATTTTAATTTTCCTACGAGGGGGATTCCCTCGGAAGTATGGAGCCTCAATTTGAGGAGCCACAGATTAAGGGGAGAGATAGCATGCCGCTGTTTAACGGTTGTGCTGTGGATCCCCGGGAGTTTCATGGTTGCTCAGGAGCAGGGAAGACTTCGGTCTTGTCTGCCCAAATCGCACTTCTACCTCCCCGTGGTACCGCCGGTAACATGCTCGCCACGTCGGCGTGAGGAGTTACCCCTCCGGATGCGGCGTGTATGGCTAAACGGAGTGCGGCGACGAAGGAACGAAAGACAAACTCAACGGCTGGTCGGCTTGCCGTCTAACAGTTGCTCGCAACCGTGAATAATGGGATTAAAGAATATATCGTGATGGAAGTCGTTCCTTTGTTGCTGATGATGACTGGCACGTTCCCGGTTATGAGATGGATACGAACGGTACTAATGCGAGATATCAAATTTTATAATGAAATTCGACAAGGTTAATGAAGTAGCCGCGGACGCAGCGCCTCTCGGTCCCGGAGGTGCTATGGCGGATTCTTCCGCTCTGGAAGGGACCACTATTGATGACCCGGCTATGTCCACGGACATGAATTTTGATATATCGTGCCACTCGTGGGTAATCAGGTTGCCTGCCCTGTCTGCCTGAAAAGAGAAATCCACCTTTTCTTTCTATCGCTGACAGATTTGGACAGGCACCTCGACCAACATCACATGACAGCCCGCATTCAAGCCGGAATTGTAAAAGAAACTTCTTGAAGCTTCATGAGGCTAGATGCCATTTGCCTCACTGCAGTGGCCCAAGCCAAAGATCTGAAAGCCCATACAAATGCGAGGCCTGCCCCATGAGTTGTGGGATGCAAAGAGGGCTGTCGACCCACGAACGGCATGCGCACCCTACTGTTAGAAACGTCAAAAGAAAGGGAGCGGACCCCCCAGATAAAAAATGGACCGAATTAGAGATAGCCCTCCTGAGGGAACTCTGCGAGTCCTATAAAGATCATAAATTTTCCAATAAAATGATTAGTGAGATCCTCACCAACAAGACCATTGACCAAATAAAATATCAGCGTAAAAATCGAGATTACTTGCTGAGGAAACGAGCCCTCAGGAGGCTACCCAGGTGACAGAGGGAGGGTGCGATCACGTTGATCCAGGCAATGCGTGTTCCGAAGTACCTGGAGTCGGCGGGAATGAATACGACGAATAGAAGCTCCAATTGGAGCAAGCCATAATGACGCAAACCGATGTGCCCCCTGTTTTAAGGGAGGTCCACGATCGGTTGGTGAGCATCTGGGTCGAATGTCTCTATGGAGCAATAAGGAAAATTAATAATGAAAATAATAAGGAACAGTCGGAAACAAGTAATAATATTAAAAGTAGAAAAGTAAATGGCAAAAAGAATAGAAATTGAAGAAGGCGATACTCCTATGCACGTTGCCAGGAGTTGTTCCATGATTGTCCAAAGAGGTTGGCTGATATAGTCATTAGTAACGATCGGGCATACCTGGAACCGGCCAGGCAACCGCCTAAAGCCATGGAAGTTAGGAGGCTCTACGAGGATTTATGGGGCCAGACAGGTCCGTTGAATACCCCAGTCCCAGGAAGTAAAGCCTCCGAGCTGTCCTTAAATGAGATCTTCCCGCCGGTTGCTGAAGAGGATGTGGCGGAGAAAATAAACAAAATAAGGAAAAAGGCTGCGGCAGAACCAGATGGTTTTCAGAAAGAACATCTGTTAATTCCTGACCTGCCAACCATCTTGGCAAAAATCTATAATATTCTATGTTATATTTCTTATTTCCCTTCCTTATGGAAGGAAAATAGGACAACTCTTGAATAGAACAACTTGAGGCAGAAGGGATTCACATCAGAAAGTGGATGTAAAATTAATATAGACCTATTTAACGCTGCCTTAGCCATAGTAAAAGGAACAAGGGGGGATATTCACAATAGTGGTATCTCCAAGGCTTTCGACACGATACCCCACTCGGCGTTGAAACCATGCCTGGCGAGGAAGGGTGTGTCGACCCCGATAATTAATTTAATAAATGAAATGTATAATGGTAATAATAATACGAGAATAAAATCTAAAGATAACACAGAAGTCAAAATAAAGGTCCTTAGAGGAGTCAAGCAGGGCGACCGTCTGTCGCCGCTGCTGTTTAATTTATGCTTGGAGCCACTGCTGGAGAAGATCGAAGAGCACACCAGTGGCATCAATGTTAATGAATATGGAAAAGTACTTGTCCTGGCTTTCGCCGACAATGTTGTTCTACTCGGCGCGGACGAGCGGGAAGCACAACGCCAAGTGGACGTGCTCCACGAATACCTGAATGGCCTGGGAATGACCATCTCTCGGGACAAGAGTCAAACCTTCCAGGTTGTCGCAAGGAAAGATACCTGGTTTATAAAAGAGCCCACCATCAGGCTCGAGGAAGCAAGCATCCCCCCTGTAGATCCCGATCAGGCCATCAGGTATTTAGGCGTCAAGATGGGGCCTTTGAAGGGCGGCATTTTTTTCATTGTGGCATCGTAGTGCCCGAGATTCTGAGCGTGGTGAGGAGTGTCAGAAAGCTCTCTCTCTCTCTCTCAAGCCATGCCAGAAGATCGAACTTTTAACAAAATACATCTTCCCCCGATACATTTATAATTTACTAGTTAACCTGCCGAGTGACAGCGTTTTAAAATTGCTGGATAGCGAAGTCAGACAGGAGATCAAGGCAATTTATCACCTGATGCCATCAACTGCCACTGATTTCTTTTACGGCCCTAAGGTCTGTGGGGGGCTAGGTTTACCGAGATTTGAACATCTCGTTAAGCTCGGTACCCTGAAACGCGCGATTAAAATGAAAAACTCGATTGATCCGGCAATCTTCAGCTTGATTGACGACGAATGCGACAAAAAACTGAAAAAAGTGGCCAACTCCCTAAGGATCAATTGGCCGGCCTCTTTGGAAGATATAGAAAAAGCCAGAAAACGACTAAAAGGATCTTACATTAAGCAGTGGACCGATCTAAAGAGTCAGGGACAAGCAAAGTCCCACAGGTCCTATTATTGGGAGAATATTCTCTTCAATTCGCGACAGCAAAATAAGGAGGAGTATCGTACAAAATATCAGAAAAAAGGGCTTTACCTCCGAGAATCGATGCAAGATGAACGTTGAGCTTTTGAACGCAGCCCTGCAACAGAGTAAAAGGGAGAAAGGCGGTATCTACACAATAGTAGTAGTCATCTCAAAAGCATTTGATACGGTGCTCCACCAGGCGATTAAACCTTGTCTGGCTAAGAAGGGAATCTCGACCCCGCTTACATTGATTGAATTGATTACAAATATGTATAAAAAGTGCAAAACAAAAATAAAAACAAAATGGAATAGGGGTCGAGATCGAAATCGAAATCCTCAGGGGAGTTAAACAGGGTGATTCCCCGTCACCGCTATTGTTTAACTTGTGCATGGAGCCGCTGCTGGAAACGGTTGAAGATAACACTGAGGGGATTAAAATTAATCCGAAGAGTAATGCCCCTATATTGGCCTTTGCCGACGACATTGTCCTGCTCGGAAAGGATAAAAGGGAAGCCCAAAACACTATCCATGGTCCAGGATTACCTGAAGAGCCTGGGAATAAGTATCTCTGGGGATAATACTTGACGCTCCAGGTAGTCCCAAAGAAGGAGACCTGGTACATCAGGGACCCAGAGATAGAAGCAGAAAACTAGCGAATACCTAACGTTGGACCTGAAGAGGCCTTCAGGTACCTGGGAACAAAAATGGGACAATGGAAAGGCCTGAAATGTGGGATTATCATGCCACAAATTCTGAGCGCGATAAAAGGAACGAGGAAACTTTTATTAAAACCAGTCCAAAAGATGGAGCTTCTCTTGAATTATATATTCCATCGCTATATTTACAACTTACTAATAAACCCACCTAACGAGGGAGTATTAAAATTACTGAATAGTGAAGGCAGGCAAGAGATCAAAAGGATCACCTAACGCCCTTAACCACAGTTGGGTTCTTTTATACACCCAAAACCAATGGAGGGTTAAGGCTGTCGAGATTCGAGCACTTAGTTAAGCTATTGAAATGAAGGACGCACCTGATCCCGTAGTAGCCAGTCTAATCGATGAAAGTACGGAATTAAAACTAAATAAAATAGCAAACTCCCTGAGGATAAATTGTTCGGCTACTTCGGAGGATATGGAAAAGGCCAGAAAAAGACTCAAAAAAGATCACATATGACAATGGGCCGAGTTGAGAAGTCAAGGCCAGGGAGTGGCAGACTTCGCCAAAGAGAAACTTGGCAACGTGTGGTTAAAGCAGTACCACCTACTAAAGCCGTCTCGCTTCATCGACGCCATAAGAATGAGGACTAACACCTTTGGCACAAGGACAACCCTAGCAAGGGCAGATAAAAAGATAAATGTCATATGCAGACGATGTAATGCCCAGCCCGAAACCCTAGGGCACATTCTAGAGCTTTGTCAGCACACCAAGGGATTCGCCAAATGGTGTAAAATCCAAAATGCGGCAAATACCACCAATAAAAATAACAAGCAAAGACGAAACATATATTATAAACATAGCTACAGATATAATAAACCTAAATCAATCACTAAACGAAGATCAGGATTGCTCAGATACAAAGGAAATAGAAAGGGAACTACACAAAAGAATGATGAGAATAATATCAACAACGAATTATCACACCAGGATGAAAGCTGGAAGGTGGTAACTTCCAACAAAAAGCGTAAAATAACAACAAGCACAAACATTAGGAAAGCTACAGAAGCAGAAAAGCAACAATGGCTACAAGAAATTACTCTCTGAAACTCATTCAGTGCACTGCCAGAAGAGAAAGAAGCAGACTCAACCGAAAAACCAATAACCCACATCGCCAAACCACCACCAATCTACATAGGTGCTCAAATAGACCTCCTCATTGAACTGAACAACACGGTAGTAAAGAAAACTACAGTATAAAACAACTACAACTGGACCAGGTAAAAGTACAAACTAACACCCCAGAAACTTTTAGAAAAGTGATAAAAGCACTAAAAGAGAAAAACTTACCAGCTCAAAACTGATAAAAGTTACAAAGCAGTAATCAGAGGATTACACCCAAAAACAAATACAACCAACATATGCAAGGAACTCGCTAAATTCGGACACCAGGTAAGAGCAATGAACAACATAACCAGATATGATACTAAACAACCATTACCGCTATTTCTAATAGAACTTGAACCTAAAAATAATAACAAAGAAATTTTTGAAATTAAAAAAGTTCTAAACACAATAATAACAGTGGAGCCACCTAGACATAAAAAAGACATACCGCAATGCATACGGTGTCAGCAATATGGATACACAAAAAATTACTGCAACAGAAATCCTGCGTATGTCAAATGCGCAGAAAAGCACCTAACAATAAACTGCCCATACATAGGAAAAATAAATGATGTAAAATGCTACAATTGTAATGGAAACCACCCAGCTAGCTACAAAGGCTGTGTATATTCAGAAAACAACTGCAACGTAAACTGCTTCCGCCATTTCGAAACAGGACATACAATAACTTTCACGCACAACAGGATAGCACAGAAACTGAGACAACATCAAATGTACAGCATGTAATGAACATTAACCACAGTGACACCAACACCTTTGGCAGCCGAAGCTACGCGCAAGTAATCAACCAATCATCACCCTTAAACAACCAAAATCAGAACAATAACAACAACGACGCTACAGAAACACCGAAATGCTAACAAAAATGATAAGCGAACAAAACGCAGTTTTTAGACAGTAAACGCACCAATCACAATCATGCTACAACTACTTACAAATATGCTAAGCAAAAAGTAAAAACGGACACGTTGAAAATAGCAGCCTGGAACTCAAACGGCCTATAACAACAATATCGGCACACTACTTGTTTCAGAAACACACTTCACTCCAAAGAGCTACATGAAAATACCATACTACACCATGATATGATACCAAACAGTCCTCAGGAAAAGCACACGGAGGGACCGCAGTGATAATAAGAAATGACATAAAACACCACTTACACAGCCAAGTTAGTAAGGAATATACCCAAGCAACCATCGTTACAGTACAAACTAGCAGCAACCACTTCCAGTTATCAGCAGTATATGTACCACCGCGACACAAAATTACATCACAAGCGTGGGAAGAGTGCTTTCAACACTTAGGTGACAAGTATAACGCAGCGGGGGACTACAACTCAAAGCACATACTATGGGGATCAAGGATCACTACACCTCGAGGTAGAACTCTGGAAAAACACATTAGAAACAATAGTCCCAATATATTATCCACAGGAAGACCGACATACTGGCCGACAGACCTGAGCAAAATACCTGACCTACCCGATTTTGCAGTTACAAGGGGACTAAACGCAAATAAATTAAAAATAAAATTAAAAATAAAATTAATCGAAATTATCGAAACACAGGTGTTCTTGGAATTCAATAAAAGCGAAATTAAAACAATAGTTATGAATGTTTTAAGAAGCTCTATAGAGATGTGCAACGTATTTTTAGATGGAACGAGCAAAATATTATTTGTTTTCTTATTTATTATTATTTATTTTAAATGTTAAATTATTATTGTTATTTATTTCTGGATTATTACTTATTTATTTATTTATTTATTTATTTATATGTCATTAACTACTATTATTAACTACTTCTTACTACTAAGAGCTGAAGACGCAACTATTCAGGAACTGAGCAAGAATATCTGCGGTATATGTTTCGCTATTACCAACTTTATCTCTCAAAAGCTTGACCTTCAACATCGACCAGAGACCCTTATTTTGAATAACTTCAGTCAAATGTTCCACTCAAAATAAAACTCACGCAGCTACCGGAAAAAGAAATCCGCTTCAGATTCAGACGAACATCCGAGGAGATTTGAAAATCTCCGTGATGGACACAACCAATACTACGGGTATCGGTACAACCAATACTATATACGGTATTTACCGGAAGCAGGCTCGATATTTGGATAACACCAGACGGTATCTTACGCGTTAGGAAACTTATTTTATGATCAATGGCCGGGAAGTTCATTTTCTTTTCGAATTCTTACATCTATTTAAGAGCATTCGGAATAGATCACTAAAAATGATTTCTTAATTGATGGAAACTTTGTTTTGTGATACGATGTAGCTTCATTCTGTAGTTTAGAAAAAGATAAACACACAGAAGCGTAAAATTCGCAGAAAAATACAAATTTTACTGTGATCCACGTGAGACTTCAAAGGGAGTAAAATTGCGAATGTTCCTTCTCTATAATTAGCTTATGGAGCCATTTTTAATAGTTTGAAATCGAAAATCTGTTGGACTTGCAAGTAATAATGAAACTCTTGTGTAGAGAACCAATAGAAAGAATAGAACTGTGTTGTCGCTGTGTAAGGTGCAAAAATTGTAGAAATCAGGATCAAATAAAACGCTGTTTTATTTGCTAGATATTTATAGACTTATAAACATTTGAGGCGTGATTTTTGCACACTTTTCAAAATTAAGAAAAGTTATATTTTCACGAAGCATCAAGTTCGAATACTCAATTGTATATAAATATGTAGCGGCACATGAGCCAGAGGACAATTTGAATCATGTTGCTGTTTTGAAAGAAAATGTTGAAAATGACAACGTGAGTTCGTGCTCGCCATCCACATGTAGATGCGCTAGTTACAATAAATAGTAACTAGAAGATAGTTCTAGATATAATCGATAGGTTTAAGATCTTCTTTTGTTTTTATCCCTAGTCCATGTAAGAAAGTGCAATAAAGGTTTTTCCGCTCAGAACGGTGTGATAGATTTATCCTCGAATAAAATAATAGCTATTGTGATCCTACCTCTGAATACAGAAATGACAACAGAAAACTGTGTAAACCTGTTACAAATATAACATAAAAAAATGTTATTACTGGTAGGGAGTGATGTAGCGGCACATGTCTTGCCTCGGAGTATCAACATCGTTATGACATACATACTGTAATAATAAGTAAACTCCGGGTAAAAATAAAGTTGCCGCTACGGGCAAGCGTCAAACGAAGACGACTTTAAATTTTGCAGTGTACCCCCGACCAATATAAATAAACGAACGCGATCGTAACGTGACTAGTTTTTCAGTCTCAGTCTCGAGCAATTTTAATAGCGATCAATACATAGTCTTAGCGAATCAGTTAGTAACGAGCGTCTTAGCGAACATTCTCTGTATCTATTATTTTAAAATATATTTCATGGTTTTCAATATCAAAGATATCTCGTCATTTAAAACACACCACCAATCATCTTCCACAACCCTGTGACACGGGTCACTGGGTATGCGTAATAGCATCTTCCCTCCTCACGACAAAAAGGTTATATGTATGAGATACAGATGACCGAATGCCGAGTGGAACTGGTAAAACGGTCAACGTGGAAATTCGTACGTTCGTGACTCAGAGCAGCAAAGCACACGCTCTCAGGACAACGGGTGCTGAATCTTAGTTCAAGATCGAGAACACAAAAGTCAATTCAACCAAGAGGAAACCATCGTGCAAATGGCAGAATACCCCGCTGTTCGCCCATTCAGCCGATGAAAACATCAGTGACTGATGCCAAATGTCACACTTAAGAGAATCAGGAAGTCAAGTCTAATGAAGCGCGTAAACGATAAGTTCTGCATATACACATAGTAACGGGCATACTACGGGGGAATAGTTCACTTCAATATTTTCTTCTCACGTGTTCGATCTATGAGTGTGAAAACATACCAACAAACGATATCCCATCTAAAAGAGGTGTTGTTATGTTCGCGCAACATATTTTCATTCATATTTATTTAGAGAGCGTACGCTTGATTCAGACTATGGAGAACTTAGAACCAACGCGAAGCAGAAATTCTTTAAATGAAAGTCTCACGAACGCCACAACTTCCTCCTATTCGCCAATACTAATTTTTCCCCAACTTCTGAGGTGTGCAAACGGAAGTAAGAAAGGTTAGACAGGTTCAGTTGGTTAACAGATTCGCTACGAGAATTATCTGCAAAATTGGGTATCGAAATCACACGCATCACCGACTGTAGTAACTGTGCGGTGCATCAAATTGCTATTAAACATTATTTCGCATTACCTTTTGACCCTCGGTGAACCATATGGCCAGAAGGATTAGATTCTTGGTTCGTCGCGATCGAAACTTTACTTCAATTTAATATCCTTTTTGAAATGTCATGTTTTCTGAGATAGAATCTACTCGTAGATGAAGTTATTATTGCACTAAACAGTCATAAGTCATAAGTCATAACGTATATAGCATGTCCATTTTAAGTGCATACGCGCTATTATTTCTATACGTAAAAAAAATAGGGAAAAATGTTTCATATAGAAATTAAATGGTATCAAGGGGCTTATACTCCTGTTATTGAGTTCCCCAACCTTTGAGCGGCAATCGGAATTTGAAATACATATACCGCTAGAAAAGTTACAGCAAACACAAAGAAATTTGTTTCCAGAGCTTTCTGTAACGTTTTATTTTTTCGCTAGTAGTATACTACGTTATTTCCTAACATTTGAGATCGTATTTCAACAAAAGTACATAATTCTAACATTAAGTTTTGGTGAAGTGTAGCACATTGCTTCTATTTTCATATTCAAAACTGACAAGTTTTTTCTCTCATTAAGTCTTCTCTCACTTCGAAAATCGTGAAAAACACTGCAGTAGTGAACGAGCCGCTGCATTCGACTCTCTGTGATGATGATTCTCGGAAGAAGAGGGATTTTTCTTCATTATTTGGACTCAATATGTTTATTGGCAAATACAGGAATAAAATACTCGATCCAATTATAAAATCTACTTTCTGACGCTCACTTTATTATTAGAAGGAAGGGGAGGAAACTCCAGACCATAAAAAATGGAAGGAAACAGATGTTTATGAATGTTCTGTCAATCACGGGAGAAAAGTGCAGGAAAATTGAGGGTAGACGCCGTGACTGAAATGTTTTTGCTTTCAGAAAAATTACATGCCGTGTAATACGTGAATCATATCGATACAAAGGCATTTAAAACATTAAGCGCGGAGTTGATTTTGACGTGCTCTTCGTTCAAGCAGCGTGCAGATGTGACCGCGGGCGGTGACGATTTACTTTCATTTTATACAAGTTATAAATAGAAAATAACGAGAAGGGGAATTCATTTCAAGTGTGAAAATGAAGTTAAGACAGCAGCGAAGGTGTTTATCAAAAGTTTACCAGAAGTATCCAGCAGAATTCTTTGCTGGCGGAATCAAGAAACTTGTCACGCGTTGCCAAATATGGATTGATGCAAATGGCAATTATGTCGAAAAATAATTAACATATTTTATAGGTAATGAATTGAATTATCATTTCCTTCCTGTTCTATTTCAGTCAACCGTCGTATTTCCCATTAAGAACAGAACTGCGGTTTCGTATCTCGGAAAGTAATGTCAAAAAGAATTGTTTGTGTTGTTCGATGATTCCGTTAAGTTAAAATAATAGCATGCATATATCTTACGTGCGTTCATGTCTACAAAATAGCTACTTATATACATTAAAGGAAGGGGTTTAAAACAGGCGGATTTTTCGGCTACATTCTTATACTACAATATAAATATACATAACAATAGGCATAGTTAATAACTATATGAAAACAATATATATAAACAATATATACATACGTTCACCGCGGAGAGTATGCTCACATCCTACAATATGATCCGTTTGATGAGATATTCGGAGGTAATCGAAAGGTTCGTCCTTCCGTATCGGTTCTTTCTTGTTATTATTCTTTCTTTTTTTTTATCTACCAATCAGTCGAAACTCGTGCTTTGTAAGCAACAGTGGTGTAACCGATATCGTAACGTTTCATATCACATAAAAAAGTATTAACCTATTTATGTTGAAACACTGTTAATTTGGATTATATCCGACGTTTAATTTGTCGTATGAAAGATAAGCATAGGACACGAAGCGGTATTGTGTTTACGTTGAAACAAACGAAAGACAAGTGCGACGTAAACACAAGAGCACCGTTTACTAACACTAACACTTCTTTTTAATTTTTTCATAGGGTATACAAAGATAGATCGATAAATGTATTAAAAAATATATGGTTCCATTTACAAAAATGAAGTTAAAATGGGACCCTACTACTGGATCTACAAAAAAGTAATTTGCATCATATGTGATGCTTTTTTCGAACTAAACAATTTTTGTTAAAACTTTTTCCGATAACATCAATATCACGTGAGATATTCTACCGATTATTGATTCGCCATTGGTTAAATATTGAGATTATGTTTCTATGTATAATAAATTTCTATGTGTAATAAAATATCTACATATAAAGTACATATAAAAATTGAAAGTTTTAGACGATTTTATAGATATCAGAATCTGAGAACTGAGATTTATTTTTTTCATTCATAATTTTTGGTTAATAAATAGGAAAGATAACGAATGAATATACTGTGTCACTTTTCTTAAGTGAAACAATGCATTTTGCGATTAAAATGCAAACATTATAGCAAATAATACAGAAATAGTAGATAGTGAAAAAGAAGTAGGGAAAAAACTTACCATAACAGCATGGAAAAGAATTTATGAAGAATTGCGTTACTTGAATAAGCTTCTTCGTGTATCACAAAGTGCATCAGGGAAGGATTCTTAAACAAATTACGTAAAAAATTACTATCTATCAGATAAATACAATACGAGATTCGAAGAATAATTAATATTAACAAAAACATAATTATTTTATAAGAATATAATATTCAATTATAGAAATAATTACACGTTAAGTTCTGTTATTAGCAACCATTATCGATGACCGACTTTATTTTTGCTTCTGAATAAGCAATATCTTTGATGAAAATATTTTTTAGAGAAAGAAAATAAAATAGGAAGAACGACCTAACTTTTATGTAAAAAAAAATATAATCAATATGTTTAATTAGAACTAAAATATAAATATGTATATCATCATTCTTGCGTTAATATAAATGTATAAATATAAGTAGTACATTAGAGACGAAAAATGTAATAAAAATAAGAAAAAGAAAAATAAATAAGAAAACTGTGTTGGTTTCAACGACTTACTTCACACGTGGAATAGTCTATCTGATTGCCTTATGACTCATCCTAGAGACAGAACAAAGTTATTAGATTAAAATAATTTACAGAAACTTTTTAATTCATAAAATTTACGAGTATAATGTATTTATCCAGAATAAATCCTTTTTATAGAAAATTGCAAGTCAACTTTCGAATAACCAGATTTTATATTTTACTTAGCAACTAGCACTTCTTACCAATTGCTCACGCTTGCTAAACACAAAAATTGTAACGTTTAAATAGGTAACTATTGCGTAGCACGTCCGCACTACCACATTTCGAATATGAAAGATTGTTGAACAATACCGTCCCTAAAAAAGACAAATTCGTACTGCTTGTTCATTGTCTACGCTTCTGGACTATAAACGAATCCTGTACGCTACGCAAATGTTTCTGCGCAGATTATATGCGCAGTTGTCCGAAAAGTGTCTTTCTTTTACAGACACGACTTTTACAAAAACGCATCTTTATACAAACATGAAACCTAATGTCTCAAACGTTGTGATTTTTATCGTGATAAAACAAAATGGATCGTACATAATTCGATAAAATAATATAAAACGAAAGATGTGCATCCATTATTTCCTTATAAAAGGAAACAAATCTTTCGGACGACCTAATATTTCCATTTTACTACAATACAATATCGACTTTACATCTCGAAAATTATCACTATTGCGCTGCTGATTTTTATATAGATATTATATATCAAAAGTGGATAATATATATAATTGCAAAATGTATTCCATACTATATAATAATTGTACAATAATTTACAGAAAATAGTTAATTTAATGATTGTTCTCCCCTTGAAGCATAAGTAATGCTGGAGATATTTGGCAAAAAATGGAGGCTATATTTGCAATCGCCACTGTAAATTGTGTAACTGCTACGCACATACGTAAGTATAATACATGGCACAAACCGCTACAATACTTACAGATATATCGAAGAAGATACTCTATACGTAACAATTCTCTAACCTCCAGATGACCAAACCATGACTCTGGGGAATAATGTATACAAAGCCGTATTATACATGTACTATATATATGTACATATTTTACTCACTGTCATCAATATACAAGAAGGGTACTTTTATGTATCCCCAAAAAAATATTTTAAAAGCAATAAAAGATAGAGAAGGTAATACCAGAATTTTACAGGACAATTTGTTGTACGTAACGAATTAGCAGGGATAGATTTAGCAAGCAAGAAAAGAAGTTTATATAAATATATGTCGGAGATGAAAGAACACCGGAGCCCTTGGAATTTTGGGGAAAATCCCGCTAGATCGTAATTTAGATTCTACTATAGCCGTAACTAAACAATTGTAGTCGTCCATTGTAATTGTTCGAAACTTGTGATAGTGAGCTTGGGCTCGAGGTGACAATCTGTCGCCAAACGTGGTCGCGGTCAGGGAATGAACGTTTGTTTAATAAGGATATGGAGTAATCATAACAAGAAATAGTTGTAGCGGAACTCGACAGTAAACATTCCAACGGTCTCTGTCCCGTAGCTCGCCACGTGCAGACCCTATTCTTTGAATAAGACTATTGCCAGATTTCGATGCGTCTCCACAGTACATGTTCAGCTAGCCTGAGGGCCCGTTATAAATCTTAAATATTTTGGTTAACTAAAGACCTTCAAACAGACAAACAGTCTTTGTCCGAACTACGGAAAGATAGGGGAAAACTACTTCCTCACGAACGGCGCCTTCCGCTAGCAACTTCTCCTTGCGGGCCGCTAGCATCTTTTTCTAACCACCGATATGGAGATTGACCAATTAGCAGTAACGTCAATTTCCCTCACCTTTCGAACGAAGGCTTTCCTCGACGAATCCGAGGATCTCGTGTCCTCGGACACACCCCATATAGTTTTTCCTCTGCGGCATCATCGGGACGGAAAGTCATTCTTTCTTACGATCTCATCGACTACAGAGTAACGTCTTTACGATCAGTGATTATTTCCACGTTTGCTAACAAAGAGTCAGACTTAGATTTTGTGAGAACGTACCTATCTATCATCCCCTTGGCCGCGGATTCGTTATTGAACCTAAGATCATTGTCATTAGCGTCTCGGGTATCTAATTAACACGGTTACTTGTCGAAATCTACGATAATCATATCTGCACTAGTCAATATCTTCTCTATTGCCTAACGACCATGTCTAGTCACGACGAAGACTCGTTTCACGCTCCTAACCCCAACCCTAATCTTAACGTCTAATCTGACATATACATATACGCAATGTGATCTTATTTTCGAGTTATTTATGGTTTATTTTGCTACTATTCGTTTGTACCACCTTCGCCTGGTTGAGTCGATCGGGGGCGAGGCGGCGTGGTTTGGCGTAGACAGGAGGTCCTGTCGTCGTCGTGATGAAGTGCTGTACTCCATTGCGCTTCTCCGGAATACTAGCGGTCTTGTGAGATCGGGTAATTCCGCCAGCAGTTTGAGGTACGGCGAATCTCCGGAGACTGTCTTAATCGATGCCACGTCGATCGTGGCGGCGTATCCTCTCGTCGAAGGTTGGGTTGTTGCGTCTATGAGTCGTTTGTTGCGCGGGTCTACGAGCAACCCGTAGTGGCTCAGGAAATCTACTCCGATGGCCACTACAAAACGCTATTTGAAGGCTTGACGTAACGCTAGATAGAGGGAAACCGTGACAGTTCCGTATGTCGCGATCTGCGTTCCGTTGGCCGCGAACAGTTCGTATTCTGACTTGTTCGTGTGTCCGCGGATCTTACTGCGCGGATATACACAAGTGTCGGCGCCGGTGTCCACTAAATACGAGACTTTCGTCCGTATGTCCTTGACGAAAATGCGGCGTGTTTTTAAACCGTCGGCGTTCGCCGCATTTACGAGCGGCTGGTCGCGTTTCCCTGCTTCCACCTACACGGGGATCGACATTTCTTCGCACGTTCGCGGAACTCCTCGTGGTAATAGCAAAGGCCGGAATCGTACGGCCTTTCTTTCGACCGTGAACGACTCCGCCTTCTTGGTCTCCGTTGTCGACGCGGGGGGTGGTTGATACTCAACGATTTTACCTCAGCCCGCAACTGGTTCATTTGGTCATTAAACGTGTGGAAAAGCGCGAACCAGGGAGCTTCAGGTCGTTCCGTGTGCGTTGGGTGGTCCGTTATCGCTTCCACCCGTGATGTCTGTCCCGTTTCTCTTTTAAACTCCTCTGCGATGAGGTCTGCTGATCGCATCAGTTTGTCCGGGTCCGAATCGTCGACTGCGGCAAGTATGCGCCTGATGCGGGCGGAGAGTCGATTTTTTCACAGCGATCGGACAAACTCCTCGGGCGTGGAGGGACTGGCGAGTTTCCCCAGGTGCTGGTAAAATTGGGATGTTTTTCTATCGCCCATTTCTTCGCTCTCCACCAACTTTTTTACTCGATCGCTATCCGAGTCCGTAACGATGCGAATGAGTTTGTTTTTTAATTTTTGATACCGCCCGGTGGCTGGCGGGTTCGTCATGACGCTCTCTACCTGCTGGAGGAGCGGGGTGTCGAGGCTCTTCGCGAGAGTCGCGAATTTCACCTTGTCGGACGTCACTTCCGCCGCATCCAGTTGCGTTTCTAACAATGCAAACCAGACCGTAATGTTGGAGGCTTGCAACGGAGGCATCGTAACCGCGACACTACCAGTGGCCTGTGCGTCGTCTTTCGTAGTTGCCATTTTCCTTTCTAATCACGTCGGGGTCACCAATGTGGTGGAGTAGGTGTTGAGAACACAATTAACCAAGTCGGTTCGTTCGAATAGTCAATATATTTAAAGAGTAATTAAGTCTCTGAATACAGGTTAGCACTAGAAGGTTGAATTCGTCAACAAAAGTCGCCAATATAATGCACTCGATACAAATCGCTATGAATATTCGTAAGCCGTGACTCGAGAATACCGATTGTCGTTGCGGTCGCGTTCGACTATTTATTTCGGTCGGGGGAAAGTCAGAAAATTCGAATTTGACTTCCTGCGACGGCTGCGTATAGCGGCGTCATTGTTTTTGCCCGGAGGTTATTTCTTCTTGTATTGTTTGTGACCTAACGGTCTTGATACTCCGGGACGAAACAACAACATGGTTTGAATTGTCCTTCGAACCATGTGCCGCTACAATATTATACGTTACAGATGAAAAACGTTACACGCGTCATTGAGAATAAAGATAACTCACCTGGGTTATCTCTTTGACGAGGAGTGTAATAGTCGAAACTGATGCTTTTGTACCAACTTCCAATTTGATCTTGTTAAGGGAAACTGCTGTATTCGAAATTTTATGCAAAATTGACCTTCTTTCCCTCTTAGTTGTAGCTTATTTCGTTCTACCATCATAATTCGTAGCGGCACATGAGCAGAGGACAATTCAAATCATGTTGTTCTTTTGCCTCGGAGTATCAAGATCGTTAGGACACAAGTAATGTAAGAACAAATAGACTCCGGGCAAAACAGTGTCGCCGCTACGCATAACCGTTGAACAATGACAAATTTAAATCTTTCGACTCCCCCCCC
>JACXIX010001331.1:0-13547 GCA_014737535.1 Bombus cullumanus | reverse complement strand
AAATGGAGTGAAATGGATTCTTAAACGTCGAAGTATCTCAATCAGGAACGGAATTACAGTTTTCGTCAAAATCGAGGAATGGTTGCATTTTGCGAGTTTCACAGCTTGTTTCGAGCTGAATTTGAGGCGCACTGCGTTCAGCGTGTAAAATGGAATGAAATGGGCGTTTAAACGTCGAAGTATCTCAATCAGGAACGGAATTACAGTTTTCGTCAAAATCGAGGAATGGTTGCGGCTTGCGAGTTGCACAGCTTCGTTCGACGCTGAATTTGAGGCGCACTGCGTTCAGCGTGTAAAATGGAGTGAAATGGGCGTTTAAATGTCGAAGTATCTCAATCAGGAACGGAGTTACAGTTTTCGTCAAAATCGAGGAATGGTTGCGTCTTGCGAGTTGCACAGCTTCGTTCGACGCTGAATTTGAGGCGCACTGCGTTCAGCGTGTAAAATGGAGTGAAATGGGCGTTTAAACGTCGAAGTATCTCAATCAGGAACGGAATTACAGTTTTCGTCAAAATCGAGGAATGGTTGCGTCTTGCGAGTTGCACAGCTTCGTTCGACGCTGAATTTGAGGTGCACGTTGTACTATGTAACATAATACGTTATAACGTGATACTGTATAACGCAATACGTTATAACGTAATACTATAAAGCATAATCCGTTGTAATGATATACTATATGACGTAATACGTTATAAGGATGTTCTATACAACGTAATACGTTGTAACGTTATACTATATATCGTAATAGGTTGTAACGATATAGTGTATAACGTAACACGTTGTATCGATATACTGTATGACGTAATACGTTATATGGTTGTACTATATTACGTAATACGTTATAACGTTATAATATATAACGTAATACGTTATAAGGATGTACTATATAACGTAACACGTTGTAACGATATACTGTATGACGTAACACGTTGTAACGATATACTGTATAGCATAATACGTTGTAACGATATACTATATAACGTAATACGTTATATGGTTGTGCTATATATCGTAATACGTTATAATGTTATACTATATGACGTAATACGTTGTAGCGGTATACTAAATAACGTAATATGTTATAGCGATATACTATATAACGTAATACGTTACATCGTTATACTATATAACGTAATGCGTTATAACGTTATAATATATAACGAAATACGTTATAATTTAATACGTTATAACGTTATACAATACAACGTAATACGCTATAACGTTATTGTATATAACGTAATACGTTATGATGTAATACGTTTTAACGTTATACTATATAACGTAATACGTTAAAGCGATGTACTATATAACATAATACGATATAACGTTATATTATGTAACCTAATTCGTTGTAACTATTTACTATATGACGTAATACGTTATAACGTCATAGTATATAACGTAATACGTTATAATGTAATAGGTTATAACGTTATACAATATAACGTAATACGTTATATCCCTTATACCATATAACGTAATACGTTGTAACGATATACTGAATAACGTAATATGTTATAGCGATATACTATATAACGTTGTACTATATAACGTATTACGTTATATCGTTATACTTCCAGAAGCATATTTTCATCCCCTTTTCAAGCCCCCTTTCTTTCTCCTTATCTCAGCTTCTCACCTCTCTCCTTCCCTCTTCCTGTAGTTTCTCCTCGCTTTCATACTACCTATACCATCTGTCTTCTATTTTCAGCTTCTTATAACCTACTTTCACATATTCCCCCTTCTGCCTTATTACTCTAGCTATTCTACGAAACCTTTGTTTTATTTACCTTCCTCTCTCATTACCTTCATCTTCTCCTCACAAGATTTCAACGTCACAATTATTATTGTATTCATCTCACCCACCCTTACCTTCTGTATCCCTTCTACTTCTACTTCTATTATCATATTTTCCTTTACAAGTTCTGTTACTACCCCTTTGTAACTTTCCTCCCCCCATTGCGCACCTTTTATTATAATAATCCTCCTCCGTTTCTCCCTTTCTACTCTGTCCTTTTTTTTATGTGGGAAAATCCTCGCGGACGCCCCGCCGCCATCTGGAAGGCCACGGGGTAGTGTCGGACTCAAACCGACCAAAACCCCACAGTGGCCATCTGGAAGTTTGGCAGGAGTGTCGCAGGTTCTCTTCCGAAATATTGTCGGGGCACTCCTTCGTCTACTCCCCTGGTAATTTGGGGAGCTCTTCCTGTCAATTTTGCCGCCAGGAGGAACCACGCCTCCTAACACCGCAGACAACGGGCCGTCGTGCAAGTCCGAGAAGGTCCAGAAACTCCTTCGGCGTGACGACACCTATGGCATCCTAGGGCGGCGGTGGTGCCGCAGCTCTTCGGCAGTTACTGATCGAAGCCCTGCGGTGCGAGACGCTGTCGCACCCTGATCCTCTCCGCCCACTCCTTCGCAAGCATGACTTGCTCGCAGAAGGAGCGCAAGGCGAGGCACTCCCGCTGGCCCCTCAGCATGGAGTGCACGATCGCCGAGGGAGCCAAACTCTCACCGTTGGCGAGCTGCAGTACACGGCGCTGATCTGCCCTCGCTGTATAGAATTCCAACGTGTGTTGCGCCGTGTCCTTCTCTTCCTGACACTGGTGACAAGTGTCAGTAACATCACGCTGAATCCTTAGCAGGTACTCCAGGAACGCTCTATGTCCGGTGAGCATCTGCGTCATCCTCAAGGTCAGCGGGAGCCCGCCACGGTCCCTCCAAGCCTCCAAATTAGGGAGAACAGCTCTCACACCACGGTGAGACCGTACCGCCTCCTCGGCAAGGAGATCGGAGTGCCACCGCTCCCAGGTCTCCATCCTCGCCTTCTCACGGACGTCCGAGGCCACCTGCCCGGCAACAGGGGGAGTAAGCCCGCCCGAGCCCAAGCCCCTTAGGTGTTGATACACCCGTCGGAGCGCCAAGGCCTGAAGCTCGAACGGAAGGGAAGCCGCCAGGGCAGACGCCGACACATAGTATATGGTTCGATATCCTCTAACGGTCCTGATGGCGGTCGTCCTGTGCAGCCTCCCCAACAGTTGTAGGCTGCGACGGTTCGCCATCAGATCTTCCGCCCACACCGGGGCCCCGTAAAGAACTCGGGATCGAATCACCCTTCGTACAGCCGACGCACTCCGACTCCAGTTCCGCCAATATTCGGCAGCAGGCTGCATAAGGCGTTGGCTGCGGCCGTTACTTTAGGGACCAGGAGCTCGAAGTGCGGCCCGATCGTCCACAGACTATGGATGGTGAGGTTCAAATATCTCATTTGAAGCCCCACCCGGGCATCCTCTCCACTAATGTCCATGTAAAGGCCGGGCGGAGGCGCTCCTCCTTGTCGGGGGTCGTAAAACCATATAGCTTCGGATTTGGCAGGGGGCACGCTCAAGCCCAGCCTTCGGATGGACTGAATGGCGCACGCCACCGTGACCTCGGCAAGGCGCAGCGTCTCAAACCACCAACGCCCCCCAGCCAGGACTGAGGTGTTGTCAGCGTAACACACCATGCCCGCGCACGGGGGCAGGGGAGAGCGAACGACCGCGTCATAAGCTGTGATCCAAAGGATAGGGCCCAGCACGGATCCCTGTGGAACACCTCGCTCGATGGGCCATTGCTCTTTGTGATATCTGCCGGTGAACTCGACCCTTCTGTCATTCAGATAGGCTCGGATTACCCGAACAAGGTAGGGAGGCACTTCGAAGTGTTCTAGGGTCTCCACTATCTCCCTCCATGGTATGGCGTTGACGCGTTGGTGATGTCCAAGGACACAGCCAACGCCACACCAGTCCGAGAATCCATGGCTTCCGCCATGACCCTCACGCGATTCACCGCGTCCACGGTAGAACGACCCCGGCGTAAGCCATACTGGCTGTCGTGCCAACCGGGCACCCTTCCCGCCATATGGGTTTCCAAACGGGCTGCAACTATTCTCTCAAAGAGCTTGCCAACCTCGTCCAGACGGCACACCGACCGATACGCGGATGGTGAGTGAGACGGACGACCCTCTTTCCGCAGCAGAACCAGCCTAGCTGTCCGCCATATCCGGGAGTAGATACCCTCACTCAGACATCTGCTATATAGATGCCGCAAACGGGGAGTTAAGATGTTCATGGACTCCACCCAAACCCGGCCTGGGACCCCGTCCGCAGCCGATGCCACATCGCGAGAGGCCATTCTCTTCGTCGCTACCGAGAGCTCTTCTGCGGTCACGGCCAATTCTTCCTGCCACTCTAACGACGGAGTGGACAATGACCGTGACTCTCTCGCGACTCGCCCACTCTCCACTCCGAGACCCGTCGCAATGTACTAGGGGTGGCCCATGTAAGATCAATTACGGAGCATCCCCTCCACACTCCGCAGTTGCTCGCCGAATTGCTTTTGACGAGCAGGAGCCCGAGGTCAGCAGCCCAATCTAGCAGCGCTCGGCCACAGGTGTCCGCCCTGGGGTATCCCCACTACGTGGCATGGGCATTAAAATCCCCCAGAACAAGGACTTGCCGGGGAAGATATCGAGCCACGCAGTCGCGGACCCCATCCAATAAGCTGTCGAAAGCGGCCCGGTCGCTGTTGGTAGAAACGTAAACACCCACCACCACCATGCCGGCCCACTCGATCGCGACGAATTCGTTGCCGCGATCAAGAAAGGTACCGGAGGCAGACGTGCCTGGCGTTGACGTCCAACACATGGCAGGACAGCCTCTAGCACGGTGGCCGCATTCGCCGAACCTGTAACACAGGTGTGACCGTTCCACCGTGGATACGCACATCGCTCTGACATGTCCAAGCTCTAAACATTTGAAACACTGCAAAGGCCTCTTCTCTATGACTTCGACTCTTGCAGTGGACCAGCCTAAGGCGATCCTCCCTGCCCGGGAGAGCTTGTGCGCTTCGGCCAATGGACAACGCACCCAGGCTGAGTTAAGGCCGCTTCTGGAGGTGCCGATCTCCCCGACTTGTACCTCCGCACTGCCACGTCCCGCGGACAGCGCCAGGGCGCCCCGCAGCTTTTCCTTATCTACGGACACGTCAAACCCGACCACACGCAGCTCCGCCATCCTGGATGGGGCTGCGACATTGACCGTGGCCAGGTCCAAGATCTGTGCATGACGCGTCGCCAGCGTGGACACCTTTTCCCGGTCTTTGTCGCCGGGGAGCTCTACAATGATAGTCCCAGTCATGGCCTTACGCATTCTGACGTTCTCGATACCAACTTCGGCTAGCGGGATTTTCCCTCTAACCGCCTTTATCACTTCCGCATACGATGCCTTCACCTTCCCGCTCAGGGTTAAAGTAACCGCTGATGATCGCGGTAAGCGAAGGAGCAGGACCTTCCTTGGTGTTGAAACCGGCACTCCTTTCGGGATTTTGGTTGAAGTCCCTATCGGTGCGGCGGCCTCGGTTTCCGAAGTGTAATTTGCCCTTCTCCTATTCTGTGCACTATCTATAGGCGGAGCCATGTTGACCTGGTTCTCCACCGCACTTCTACTGCCTTTCATCTACCTTCTCTTCTTTTTCTTCGACTGCACCACCCTCCACTCACCACGCTGCTGCGCCCGAGGGAGCGATGGTGAGCGGGTGGTGATGGTGGTGCGAGCCAACGCCACCGGTTCTTGTCTGGGCCGTGCCTCGGGGTTGGATCGTCCACACCTGAGGCTATCTTCAATGGCCCTTATGATAGAGGGTCCAAGTTCTTCGACCTTCTTCTCAAGGGCAGCGAAGCGCTCGTTGCCATCGTTCTGTCCTCTTCTCAGAGGACGCTCCGACTCATCAATCGAGACACCACACCGAGGACACACTCGAGGCGCGCTCATCGTCATTGTCGCTAGTTCTTTTCGAAGGGCCTCATTTTCCTTCTCGAGCACCGATGGCCTTGCATCCACGGGTACCAGCGCACGGATGCTACAGGCGGTTCCAGTCCTCCTGGTGAACTCCATTGTCCCAGCAGCAAGAGTAGACGCCGCCTCCTTAAGGGCCTTGTTATAAATTTCCTTAAGGTTGGACGATGTAATGGCAACCTTAACAATTATCTCGACCTGCCTAATCATCTCCGCATTGATATGAGTGGCCGTCACCGTTCTAAAATGCATGAAGTGGACGGGAATATCCAGGGTAGAGCAAGTCATCTTGCACTTCTTACCCTTGGACTGCCGAGATACTACCGAAATGTTCGACTTCAGCGAAACTATCGACTCCTCGTCATCAGACCTCGTGCGAGTCCTCCAAAATCCTTCAAGGGATAATGGTTCAGCGTCCGCGACCGTGGCAGGAGCGAGGAACGCGCTCTCTTGCTTGTCCGCGGATCTCAATCTCCTCTTCTCCTCGCCCGGCGCAGAAACCGATCCGGGGACCTAGCGGTCCACCCCCATATGGCCGTGGTCGTGAGCTGACGACGCAGCGGGGCCCACTTGACTACCCACAACTGCGCCGGTGCTGGGGTATCCCTCCCCTGCACCGTAAACAATTATTCTATTTGTTTCGCTCTCCTTAATAATCTGAAAAAGTATCGCCGTGTTGTCAACAAAGGTTTTCATCCTGGCCCCACAAGAAGGTGAGGTGAGTGTTCTTGGCAGGCATGGGCCCACCAACTTCTCCGAAATTCTCCGCAGCGGATCAGCGAATTAATGGGTGCCAAAGGCACCGACCAGCCGCCACCCGACTATAGGAGAACATCAGATCCATCGGGGTTTCTCAGAGCATGTTCCTACGCCCTGAGTACCCATACACCCCTCGTGCCTCCCCTTTCTACCCTCTCCTGCTCCTCCACCAACCTCCTGGTCCTGTTCTCTAACTCTTTCTTCTCTCCTTTCCATCTTTCCCACGCGCTATACCATCTTTCGCACGCGCTATACCATCTTTCGCACGCGCTATCCCATGTTTCCCTTTCTGCCTCTCTCTCCTCCTTCCATCTTTTTCTCTCCTCGTCTCTCTCCTTCTCCCATCTTCCTCTCTCCTCGTCTCTCTCCTTTCCACATATTTCCCTCTCTTCATCCCTCTCTTCCCTCCACCTCTCCCTTTCCTCTTCCCATCTTTTCTTCTGTTCATTCCTCTCTTCCTTCCACCTTTCCCTCTCCTCTTCTCGCCCCTTTTCGCACCTCTGTCTCTCCTTTTTCCTATCCCTCCTCAACTCCTCTACTAGTTCTGTCATCACCTCCACCCCCCTCTCTATTTTCACCATCCTCTCCGCCCCTGCTTCTGTACCTCCCTCTCTCTTTGCTGCTACTTTCTCTATCGCGCTATACCTTTCCAGTGTGTTTCTTTGTTACTCCTTCCCTCCCGCCTTGTCCGTGATCCTCGGCCTGCCTCTTGTCTCCATCTGTCTTTTTCCTATCCTACTACCTTCTTTACTTTCGTCCACCTAACCTCTTCTTTCTTAATTTTGTGTCCCTCACTTTCTCCTATCTTCTTTATCACTTTTTCTCTGCCCTCCCTTCGTGCTTTCCCACTTTACCTTCCTTCCTTCTTGTCCCTTTTATCTGCCTTCTCCTTTTACCCCTTCACCTTTCACTTTTTCAGCGCGCTCACTAACCACGTGTTACCTTCGCTCAGCACCCAACCGGAAGTCCATGTGCACTGTATTTGGCAGCAAATGTGGAGAATAACGCGGATAGAATTGTCGACATATCTACAATAGTAACGGGGATACGCAGGTTTGAATATTTAAGACAGAATATGGAAAACTGGAATTACGCTGGATATGACAGGTACCAGAGTTGACATACCGCAAACCAGCTGATCTGCGCTGTATTTAGCAGCAACTGTGGAGCATAGCGCGCATCGAACTATGAGCATATGTGCTATAGAAACGAAAATACCTTGATTTGAATATTTAAGCCTGAATATGCAAAACTGCAATTACGCTAGATTTGACGGGGACCAGAGTTGACATAGCTTTAACCGCATTCACTAGATCAGTCGACATCTCTACATCTGCGACAGTAGAATAGTCAACATCTCGGACTGAATCTACAACTACAGATCAGTCGACATCTCTGGATTGGATCTGCGACATTAGTACAGTCAACATCTCGATCTGGTTCATTGACTACAAAACAATCAACATGCTACTGAGACTCGATCTCTGCTTACTGATCAGTAAACAAATCGGGACTCGATCTCCGCCTATAAATCAGTCAGCATCTCTACACTGCTTCTCCAACCTGAGAACAACGTCTCTTTACCGGGTTTTCACCCGCCAATTATTCGTCTACTCCACTTATACTTTACGCAACGGCGTAACTATTGTACAAAGTTGTTGGAAATATACAGGGTGGTTGGTAACTGGTAGTACAAGGGGAAAGGGGGTGATTCTACGTGAAAAAAGAGGTCGAAAATATAGAATAAAAATTTTTCGTTTGAGTCTTTGTTTTCGAGAAAATCGACTTTGAATTTTCGCTCGGTACGCGTGCACTTTATCACGTCTCATTATAATGCATCTTACCGTAAAAAAACGAAAAAAAAATTTTTTTTTATTTTTGTTCTATATTTTCGACTCCTATTTTCGCGTAGAATCACCCCCTTTTCGCTTGTACTACCAGTTACCAACCACCTTGTATATCTATATCTTTAAAGTTTCAATAGCGAGCATTCGAATACTTTCGTGAGCCATTGTACATAACACATACATATTTTATTATATTTTACATATTTTACATATTTTACTATAGTATAACCATATAAAAATTCCATATAATAACCGTTATTTTCGGTATTAAAATCGTTATTAAACATCTATTTAAGTAAACTTCTAATTGGAGTACAACCATGAAAATTAACAAAAGAATCACATCTAGATTTTACGAGTATGGCACTAGGTGACTGCGCAATGATTGTGTACATGTTCCACCTCTAGTCCTGAAGCATAGCCAATCAGCAAGCAGCACTACTCCTTTGTCGTCACTGTTATCCTAGAAATCGGTACTGTTCAATTGTCATTCGTATTCGAGTCAAGGTAGAGTGTACATCGTATAAAAATTTACTGAACGTTATAATTTTTGAATTTACTAAGCATTAGTTGGTAATGAGTACTAAGTGGAGAATTAAATTTGATTAAAAACATGATCTGCAAAGTTTCTGTAAAAAGAGATTTAGCGAAGGTAAATATTTTATACATACAATTTTATAAAATGAAAAGATTCGTATACATAATAGTTTTGTATAAATAATTTCAACCTAAAAATTTGTTCTAGGATGGATGGGGTAGTACACTAATTGGAAAGGAAATTATTCTATATGTAAAAGTAAGTTGTAATATAAAATACAGTTTTCTTCTTTTATGTTTTTTGTATTTTCATTACATTTTTGATTTTCATATACATAACCGTCGTTCATTTAAAGAAGAATTTACTTTTTCAAGGACGTTTCTTATAAATTTCAATAATATCAGCTATTTTTGATATCTTATTTTAACCTTTGTCCTTGTTTGTTTGTTTGGGCTACTGTATCGCTTATTTCCTTTTAATGTTCTCGGGCTGTACTAATTTTATGTGAATAATCTAGAAATATATGAGGTCTTGCAAATCAAATGATTTGATGTAGAAAATTCTTAATTTTCATAAAATAGTTCTGAACTGCCATGACTGGGTGGAAATGAAGAATTTCGGAAATGAATATAAAATAAACCGCTTTGCAAATGTACGTTAAAACAATACATTACGTTTCATCTAATATTAGTTGTTTTTTGTACTTTTATTTCACTTATCTGATCGGCCACTATTTTTTAGGAATAAATTTTTATAAATTTCTTCTTTGTTAAAGTTATTTTTTCTTTTTTACTTCGTCTTTTATTACAGACTGTCACATTTCAATAAGAAAAATTCTATTTATTTAATATTATTTATGTTTATTTCTACATAAAATTATTTGTGTCATATATATTCTTAGGTTAAAAGTCAAATTTGTTGGTTACCACAAAACAAACATAACAAAGTTTTTAAGTTGTCCTTAGATTATTATAATTTGTGAATTTGTCTGAATTGCTATTCTTCTATGGTAAAATGATCTTAGCTTAATGCTGTTGTGGAGGATTGGTTGTGGATAGATAATGTTGTTTAAGAAGAGCTGCACAATTATTTCGTACCTCTGTTATTACACGTCCCTCCCGTGACCGCGACTACGTTCGGTGACTCATTATGTCACCTCGAGCCCAAGCCCATCGTCATAAACCTCGAGTACCTCTATAACTATTTTTTAGATTTATTGCTTAAGTGTATCTATCGTAAAAGTCTGTATTCGGGTATTGGGGTTTTCCCAAACATTCCAAAAGAAATGCCCCGATGGCCTTTCATCTCCGACATATACATATGTTGATATATTGCGCGTTGAAGGATGACTATTAAATTTATGTTAATATTATTATTAGCGTTACTTACGCTTAAGACTAGTAAGTATAATTTCAGAATATTTGACTGAATTTAGTTATATTTAATGCTGCTCTTAAAATGTAAGGAATACGTATCTACATCTTCCTTATCCAAAACAATAAAACAAATGACATAAATGTTTACAAATATTTTAAATCCACTTCTCCCTTTTTACCAACTTTATTAATCATTACTTCAGTTTCTTTTATATTACACTTATATATACATTTATTTCGCTAACATTAGTTTCATTTTCTGCAATTAACTTATTTGAATTTTAAGCAATTCATATTATATTTTTATTTCTATTATACTCTATCACGTACGTAATGTAATAATATATTATTCTATTACGCTATTATTTTAGTTTTTTATAAAACTGTAGCGGCACTCGACAACAAACCTTCCAACGGTTTCTGTTCCGTGGCTTGCTACACGAAGCAGACTCTATCCCTCGGACAAGATGATTGCCAAATGTCTAAACATCTTCATTGCATACTTGCAACTAGCTTAAGGACCTGCCATAAATTTTTAGGATTCCTCTAGTTAAGTTCCTTCAAACCGAACAAATATCTTTTAGTTTTAGCATTCCTTAATTTATTATCTACTCCGGAAATCTGGTTTGTCTCACGTATGATGTCTTCCGCTAGCAACTTTCTCTCGAGTGCAGTTAGCATCCTTCCTCACCCACTAACCTGGTAGATTAATCTATTAACAGCGATGTCCATTTCCCTCACTTTCCTAACGAAAACTTTCCTTGACGAATCCAATTATCTCGTACCGTTAGACACACCCATCACAGTTTTCCTCTGCTGCATCGTCGTCACAGAAAACACAGTTCCTCGACGTTCCTTGAGCAGTCATCATCTTATATCGCGTACTCTGCTCAATCGCTATCTTAACTCATCGTCTAACTCGCGTTGTAACCGAGAAGTGCGAATTGTCAGTTGTAATCGCGAGTTCTACGTAAAGTGTTGAAAGCAAGAATTACTAATAAATATGCTGTTTAAATATCTCGGAGTGTTTCTTTTGCATCTATTACGCCCTATCCACCTCAAAACCGACTTTCAGAACTTTACAGTATTATCCCTTGACACATCAGTCGAATGATTGAAACGTTGAAATGTAAAGACAAAGAATAAAAATATAACAGAATACTACACTCTGAGCGGAACATTTGATGTTATTTTGTCTTGTCCCTTTAAATTGGTTGTAGAAACAAGCAGGACATTTCAAATAACTGAACTCAATGTATCTCTTTACTTCATCTTGACCTATAATGATTAACAATGTACTTCTGTTATTACTTTCTATATGTTACCAATGATGATAATTATTTATATTAACTATTTGTATTAACTTTATGAAATTACAAAATTTGGAAAGTGGAAGAGTGCTTCTATTTAAGAAATATAATATATTTATAGCTTTTTAAATAATTTAGTAATATAATAAAATAATATATTACAAGTATGCATTTCAACGCATTCGACAAACTTTCCCATCCGTCTAACAAGTTAACAGTTAAGTTAGTCTTGAAGCAAAACATTTGACTTTCCATGAATAAAAAGAACTCACGCTAAACGACACCTATGTCACTACCGGCACCCTTTTAAATCCGATGGACTGATGACGGGGATAAAGACGTGGCGGCATTCAGCACAATGTATGTCGCCGAAGTCCCTAATGAGCTATCAATATCCCAACGGTCCTTCCGCCGAATAATGTTCGAGGAGAAGGCGTGCGTGGCGGCGATTGTCACAGACGAAATCCGACTAAACAAAGCGATAAGATAGCGAAATTCCAAGCGCCTTAGTATGAC
Source organism: Bombus cullumanus (assembly GCA_014737535.1). Taxonomy (NCBI): domain Eukaryota; kingdom Metazoa; phylum Arthropoda; class Insecta; order Hymenoptera; family Apidae; genus Bombus; species Bombus cullumanus. The sequence continues at coordinate 1,367 of JACXIX010001331.1, read as the reverse complement.
CATCGGGATAACATCCGGTCATTCTATCCGTTCTCAAAAATATATGATCGAAGCCTTTTCCCACTCCCACGAATAAAAGAATGTAAATACTCCCCTAAAATCATCCAAGTCAGTCTTGAACAGTCACGCCTAAAGCTCGGAAGTGTATTGCAAACCCAGTATTAGAAAAAATTAAAGTTTCTTTTCTTTTTTTCTTAAATTTCTTTTTATTTTACGTGACACGATCGCGGACGCCTGACAAACGGGTGGATAGTGGCGATATTGAGGGGTGACAAAGGGCCCGATCAGAAGTCAAAAAGATTGTAAGAACTTCAGTCTTGAAAAGTCACGCCTAGAGCTCGGAAGTAAAATATGTGAAATGTGTTAGAAAAAAATAAAGTTTCTTTTTTATTTTTTTATTTTTCATTTTAAATTTCTTTTTTTTATTTTTCTATTTCTTTTGTGTTATTTTACGTGACAGCCGCCACAGTACCCCCTTACCAATGACAACGTTTATAAAAAAAAATTCGTTCGTCATCATTCTTTAGAAATCTCAAGGGTAATTCGACTGTAAACACTCGACAGTAAACTTTCCAACAGTTTCTGTCCCGTGGCTCGCTACACAAAGGCCCTATTCGTGCGGACAGATGATTACCAGATGCCGTTACATTCTTACCGAATATTTACAGTTAGTCTAAGGACTCGCTATAAATCTTGGGATTTATTTTAGCTAAGGTCCTCCAAAGAGACAAATAGACTTTGTTTTACCAATCTCTAAGTCGACCACCTACTACGGGAACACACAAGAAATCTCCTTTCTCTCACGTACGGCGCTTCCCAATAGCAACTTCCTCTCAAGGGCAGTTAGCATTTTTCAACGACCAACACAGAAATTAGCCAATAAACAACGACGTACATTTCCCTCACTATCCGAACCAAAGCTTTCCTCAACGAATCCGATGATCTCGCATCCTTAGACAAACCCAATCTCAGTTTTCCTTCGCAGCATCATCGTGACGGAAAGTCAGTCTTTTACACGCAGTCTTCTACATGCAGTCTTTTACGTAACGTTTTCGCATAGAGTCATTTACATAGATTCGTTACCCTTTCGGTTGTTACATAGAGTCGACACACAACGGTCGTTACAATCGCACGGTCCGAGTCAATCAATAATCCAAGTCTTCGGCATTGTAACGTCGATTCACATCAGAGACCAGGCCACACACCGCGGACAGGATGGCACCCAGATGTTTGCACATCCTTGGCGCGTACCCTCAATAGTCTTAAGTACCCACCAGGGGTCTTGGAATTTTCATAGTTAAGGTCCTTCGGACCAAGCGAGTATTTCCTGTGTTAGATTTACCTTTACGTTTATTGTCTACCACGTG
>JACXIX010001327.1:0-21205 GCA_014737535.1 Bombus cullumanus | reverse complement strand
AAGTGTTCTGTTTCATCTTCTTCGTCCAAGTGGCGGATGACTAAAGTGTTTTGCGGTATTTCTGTATATATGTTTAAAGGTGTTGGATTCGTCGTAATATTTTGGATGTTATTCTTAGTTTTACAACATAGTAAATGAATAGATAGTTTTGTAGGTAAACATTTCTTAAGTACAACTAATATTCCTATTTTATTGCGAAGGTAGATACCTGCAACATAACCGGCTATTTGTAAAAATGAGAGTCCCCATGATTTTAGAGACTGTATTCGTTAGTTAATTTATTTGGTCGGATATTTGATCCAAGTTATTCTGATATTCTGTTACTAGGAATTCTAAGTGTTCTTTCGATTTTGTCTAACAAATAATCTGTTCTTGTATCATTTTCAAAGGGAATCGTCTTGAGTTTATATTCAAATGTTATGTTGACTTTGGATTGTCCTATCTTCATTATACTATCGTCGAATATTAAATTACATTGTTCATCAGGTGACTGAATTATGGAAGGTCTTTCTATTTTAAATTGTTTCTGAATATTATCACAAAGTACATGTATTTCAATTTCTTCTTTTGGTATAGCTATATATTGGTTTTCAGCTGTTAATGGTATGAAAGTGGAAATTTACAAATGTTTATTCTTTTGTCAAAGTTAATTATTTGTGACTCACAGTCGTGGATAGATTTCTTGTCATGTGTCGCTTGAGTTTGCTTGCACATTGTAATTTCTATTTTTATGTTACACTTTTTATCGAGGTATTCATTATCAATGTTCATGTATGTTTATTGTTGTATAAAAAATATTGGATGTTCAAATACTGGTGCCAGAAATGCTTGGCCTCTTTTGGTTGGTATGGGGTCTACTCCCACTATATCCCATGCCAAGCCAGTTAATAAGGGTACAGTTAATTTGAAAGAACTTTGGCCTTGATAGCGAATACCGTCAATTTCTATATATCTAGTGTGATGGATGGAGTAGAGGATTGTAATTAGAATAACGAGAACGAGAGATTGCTGTCCCAACCTGTCAAATATATTTGGAATAAATTAAATAAATTAATAAATATACATATAAATACTGTCGAGAGACGCTCGTACAAACGTATTCGCAAAGACAGTGTATGATCGCTCGCAGATAACTCGATAACTCGTATAACTCCGTTAATCGCCGTTAATAACTCGTGAAACTCGAATAATCTTTCCCTAGGGGTATTGGCCATATATTCGTCAAATTTTACTCTTACATTATCGATTAGTTTAATACTGTCGGATTTTATAATTTTGCGTATGAGTGCAGTTTGGTTTACTACTATAGTCTTTAATTCATTTCCTTCTTGGAACAGTTTATTAATATTGGCATTTACTAAATCTAAATCGTCATTGTCAAAAGTTCCAAATAAACTTTCTGATATGGATCCAACAATATTCAATAATCCTCTTTTAGTTAATGTGTGGTTATGTGTTATAAGTCGTAATTGATAAGCTAACGTTTCTAATTTTTTTACGCGTTGATTTAGAAAAGTTATTTCATTGTGTTATTTACTTTTTCAATAAACATTACATTTGCTTTCATATGATTAAGTTTTTTTTGTATCTGTTACGTTCTATTTGGTTGCCGACGAGAAGGTAATGTTAACTGACGTTTAATGCAACTGGCAATAAGCTCTACTTTCGACTAACTTACTATATGCGGGAATACTGGAACGGGAGAGGATTAAAGTTGTTTGAAAACAAATTTACAATATGTAATGATTTATTCAAATCTTACTCGATTTCAATATTGATAATTGACTGACAGACTGACGCATATAAAATTCTTCGGTTGACAAAATGATGATTCTTCGGTTGACAAGATGATGATTCTTCGGTTGACAAAATGATAACTAACTCTTCGATAGTCAAAATGATAACTAACTCTTCAAACAATGGTAATTATTCGATACTCGATAATAATTATTATTACTGACTTCTCTGAGTCGCTACACTTATTTATATCTGTCGGAGATGAAAAAACGCCGGGTCTTTCTTTTGAAAATGTTTGGGAAGATCCCCAACGTTTGTTTACAATTTAAATTGTCTTAATATCGTTATAGAAACATAATTAGGTAAATATAAAAACATGGTTTTTCGCAAGATATAGCTTTTAGCGGCTTTAACTGCCTTTCACCTCAAATACTGCAAACACGATTTCGAATTGACGTTTCAACCGTCTCGATCTGAAGGAATCCATCGATCCCGCTTTCGCGCCACGGGATGCGCGGGTCGCGAGACGTGACAGTATCCATCATTTATATCTATTCCTACACATATGTTAACTTCGTTAGAATACAAATAAGCTTGTTTAACTTTCTTATGGAATATTCCACTTCCATCTGAAGGTAATATATGAATTTCTTCGCCATACTTAACGTAAACCAATATAATGGTGTATTTTCTTTATAATATCATCAATTATGATTTCATAACATGGGGTTTTGACGGAGTGGATTCTGTATGGTCCTAATCATTCAGTGTCTAATTTATCTCTTTTGTGATCATTATGGATTAATACAAAATCTCCTTCTTTAAATACCGTTTGAGTTCGAACTATCTTTCTTTTCTGGTCTCGAAGATATCGTTTCTTACTGTTTAATGTTTTAATGTTTTTCTCGCGATATCTAAATATTTATTTAGTTCTTTTTGCCAGAGTGAAAACATATCATTGTAAGTTAGATTCGAAGCTTTGGCGATTGCTGATGGTAGGTACCTTCGTGTACGGCTGTGTTATAACTCAAACATATGAAGTTTAATATTTCATCCCATTCTTTGTCATTATTATCCTGCAGACTTGTACGAATTAAATCTTTTACTACGACATGTGTTCTTTCTAGAGATCCATTTGACTGAGGGCGGAAGCTAGTGGTTTTAATGTGTTTGATCTTAAATGCTTCGCTGAATTTTAACACGAGTTCGCTAATGAAGTTTTGGTCCGTAGCAATTGTTCTAGGAGCAGCAAATATGTAAATGTAGTGTTCTACGAGTTCATTTATGATGGATTCTGTCTGTTGTGTTTTTAGTGGTACTAAGACCAAGTATTTTGTCTGTTCGTCATGTGTTGAAAGTATAAATTGATTTCCTTTCTTAGTTTTGGTCATAGGTCATATGAAGTCCATAGCAATTTTGTCGTTATGTTGTAATGGTGTGTCAGATATTATTGGTTCTTCTTTTGGTCTAATCCGTGTTAATTTCGCTTCTTGACAAGCTTCACATTTCATTATAAATTCTTTGACTTTATTTAATAAATTTTATATCATTCCTTTATTCGTTGGTAGCTCTTTTGGATGCCTAAGTGTCCCGTTATGATTTTCGTTTACAATTTGTTCGATTTCTTCTTGGGTTAGAGTTTATATTGAATACTATGCGAATGTGATTGGTTTATAGCTATCGTTGAAATAAATAAGAATAAACTTAATTTGATTCTTTCCTAGTTCTGGGAATGTGATATTTTCTACACCTATTTTTTTGTTTTTCTGTAATATTCCGTGGAGTTTCTTAAACAATTTTGCTTCCGAGAATTCTCCTAATCGTCTCGGATAAATTGGTAGAAAGAATTGTTATTTGGTTTCATTTCTAGTCTTTGGTTGTTGAGAGAAGTCTAGAACGATTTTATTCTCGGAATTTTCTATTTTTGTAATCGTGTGTATTCGGGATAAACTGTCAGCTACTGGGTTATCTTTGCCTTTAACGTATTCTATTTCGTATTCGTATTCCTCTAGGTTTAGTTTCCATCTCATAAGTCTTGAAGAAGGGTATTTACAATTGTTTAGTCATTTTAATGCTTGATGGTCTGTACGAATGATAAACTTCCTTCCTAAAAAGCATTGTCTTAGTCGCTTAAATGTCTATACGATAGTTAAAAATTCATTTTCTGTAGTCGTATAATTTTTCTCTGAAGGGATTAGCGTTCGAGAGATGTAACAACACGGATGTCCGTCTTGTGATAATACAGCTCTTAGTCCTTCATTACTAGCGTCTGTTATTAATATGAATGTTTTAGAGAAGTTTTTGCTTGAGTGCATCGAAATTGTTTCGTTGTTTGTCCATCCAGTGGAAGTTAGTGTCTTTTTCTGTTTAGGTCCGTTAGGGGTTTGGCTATTTTAAAGAAGTTACGTGTAAATTTTCGGTAGTATCCCACGAGTCCTAAGAATGATTTCACTTTGGTAGGGTTTTTAGGAATTCTAAAATTTTTACGAACTGCTTCTATTTTCTTCGGATTCGGTTTTACTCCTTCTAATGTTACTATGTGTCCTAGATATTCAAGTTCTGCTTTTACAAATTCACATTTTTCTGGTTGGATTTTTAGTCCTAACTCTCTAGTCTTTGTAATACTATGGCTAAGTTTTCATTATGTTTTTGATTGGCGCTTCCAAATATAATAATGTCGTCTAAATATACAAAGCAATGTTTATTAATTAATCCGCGTAATGCTGTATCCATCATTCTTTGAAATGCTGCTGACGCGTTTTTGAGTCCAAAGGGCATTCTATTAAATTGGAAATGCCCTTGAGGTGTTGAGAAAGCAGTGTATTTCTTCGAGTTTTCGTCCATAGGGATTTGATGAAAACTGGATGATAGGTCAAGTGCTGAGAAGAATTTCGCGTCTCCTAGTTGGCTTAATATGTCTTCTATGGCGGGTAATGGATAGGCGTCTTGGTTAGTCAGTTCGTTTAATCTTTTAAAGTCAATGACTATCCTCCATTTCTGTTTTCCTGATGCATCTATTTCTTGGGAACATCCCATACTGGTGAATTGAAAGGAGAGTCTGATTCTTCTATAATGTTTTTATTTAGCATTTCTGTCATTTGTTTCTCAATTTCGCGTTTGTGGCACTCTGGGAGTCTGTATGATTTGGTGTTTATGATTTTGTCTAGCTTTAATGTGATCGTATGTTTTGTCAGATTAGTACATGGTAATAGGTCTGTTTCTAGATTGAATACGTCAATGTAATGTATTAATATTTTCTCTATGGGTTCACGGAGTTCGCGTTCAATATGATTTGTTCTCACCATTGTTTTAAGTTTAGCAATTTGATCTAATTCTTTACTGTTATCAATGTCGTTAGAAATTTCATGATTTGTCTCATCAGAATTGAAGAAGCATACTCGCGTTGGTTTGCCTTCGAGGTAGATGGTTCGAACTCCCTTTTTGCCTGGTCGTATTGTTTCTGGTTTCTGAAAGTATAAAATGTTATTACCTAGTTTTAATTTATCGTTGGAGATTTCGTATTTGTATTTCTCTAAACAAGGTAGTCTTATTATTCCATCTTCTATTAGGGGAAAGTCTTCCGGTACTATATAAAATTTATGTTCTTTGCCAAACATTTTAGATCTATCGAATTCGTTAGTGGTATATTTGTCTTGTCCCATGTAGAATATTTGAGGTTCATCAGCTTTGAAGGTTTGAGAGTCTACTTTGTTTTTCTTCAATAGGTTAATTCCTGCTCCTGTGTCGATGAGGTGTATTACATGTCCCGTTCTTGGGTTAAACCGTATCGTGAGGAGTTTGCCTGTTGTGGTGTTAACTCTTGAAATTTTTCTTGATCTTCCGTCGTCTTGTCGTAAGTTTCTGTTTCTATGTGGGTTTGATTCACTCGTTCTGGCGGGAGGTTTCATTGGCTGGCCGATTGAAAATTTCGGCATTGATTGGCAAGGTGTCCCAATTGATTGCATTTGAGACACTGTGATTGAGCTCGTTCTACTAATAGTGCACGTTCGGTTTGTCGAAATGTAGTATTTGGTTGTTGAGCGAAAGCATGTCGAATCGGCCTGGGTGTTGTGGACGTGGAATTTGTTACTGGTCGCGATTTGTACTGTAGTTGATTATTGTCTGTTGCTTGCGCGTTCTGTCCTCACGAAAATATCTTTCGATTTCGGTGGCGCGTTTCTCGGCTTCAATAAAATTGTGCGGCGTAGTGGCAAGTAGACCTTGTCCTATTTCTATTTTTAATCCTCGAATAATGTCTGTTATTGAATCTTTCAGAATTCTGTCGCTCACGGCGCATCTGTTTATTTCGTCTGGGTATTCGTTGGTAATGCTATATTGTAATTCGTTGTACGATTGTCTAAAGCGAGTAATGCAGCTTTGTACGCTTTCGTTAAACCCTTGTCTAATGTCTCGTAATTCATCTTGGTTTTCACGAACCGAAGCTTGAGTTGCTAAGTTCTGTCGTAGTGTTTGACATAAATGTGTGAATTTTGCTCATTTCAACGTTTGGGAATCTCTCGTCTTTATAGATCTCTTCGAGTTGCCTCAGGACAGCCACTTCATCTACTGACCAAATTTTTGTACTTTGGGGGTCCGTTCCCCCTCTTTTTAAATTTCCCACGGCAGGGTGCGCATGCCGTTCGTGGGTAGATAGCCCTCTCTGGGTCCCGAAGCTGGGGAGCAAGCTGCACATTTATGCGGTTTAACATTCTTTTGACTAGCGCCACTACACTTAGGTAAGTGGCACTTGGCCCCATGTAGTTTCGGGAAGTTTCTTTCGCAATATCCACATCCCCACTGGTTGCGGGCTTCAACATGATGTTGATCAAGATGCCTGCCCAGATCCAATAAAGTCATGAAGAAAAGGTTAACTTCCCTTTTCTCGCAGACCGGACAGGCAACCTGATCACCCACTAGCGGCGCCAATACCTTAAAAATCATATCCGGGGACATTGCCAGCTCATCATCAATTGTTCCCTCCAAAGCGGATAAATCCGCCACAGCGCTTCCGGGACCGGGAGGCGCTGCGTCCGAGGCATTAATATCATTCCTTCTACTAATTTTTAATAGATTGTGTGATCTGAACATCTAATCCGATTGTTTCCATCTCACTAAACCGTTTATTGCCAGTCGTCGCCAAGAAAAAACAAAGGAACGGATTCCTTTATTTATTTAATATTTATTCCCTTTTTCTTTCACGGTATAAACCATTAGGTCGGCGGGCCGATTTTTAATTTGTATTCCAGTCTTCCGCTCCTTCGTCGCCGCACTCCGTTTAGCCATCGTCGCCGCATCCGGGGGACTATTCCCCACGCCGATGCGGCGTACGTGTTACTGGCGATACCACTGGGAAGTAGGAGTGCGACTTGAGCAGACAAGACCGAAGTCTGACCTGCTCCCGAGTTTCCATGATCCCCCAAGGTCCTGCAACGCAACCGTTTAATAGCGGCATGCTGCTAAAGGCCTTGAGTGATGGCAACACGCGGCTAAGTCCAGCGGCGTATTGCTTTTACATTAGTAAAATGCCGAGTACATAAGTGCCGTTACATGCATATATTATTACAAATTATACAAATAAGTATTATATTTATTTATACAAATATATATATAACTAATTATTGTATTTAACTAATTCTTGTTGTTACTATCATTTACATATTTTTTATTTAGCATAATTAATTGAATTATTTAATTGATTAATAAAAAAATAAACTGTACATATTTATATGTGTTCAATTCGCATTTTAATATTTCTTCAGTTAAAATTACGTGATTTAGAAATGTTTTACATAAACTACAGACTATTTGTCAGATTCCCAATCTTTACTTTTTATACATTTTTTCCGTAATTTCTTTGGCCCCAGGGAGGCGAGAAACGGCAATATATCTTTCATTAAAAGATGCATAATTCCTATTACAATTAGGAACGCAACACTTGTCTTATATTTATAAAAATATATCAGGAACATATCAGATGGTTTCATACATGAAAATGGTAAAAAGTTGTCCAATACGAAATGAAGGTTGTGATCATTTTATATTGCTCTATTTCTGCAATTCTAACACCTAACACTATAATACACTATAAATTACACTTGTATAGTCACAATAGGCACAATAAATCTACATATCACAATAAAAATACATTAAAACGAACAACTTATCATTAGTTTTGTAGAACTGATGACAACGTTGTCAAATTTATCATCTTCCGGCCTGTACTTGAGACGGTTATGTTTATAGTTTTTTCGATTTCCATTGCCCCGATCGTTAGTGCTCGAGCTGGACTTCAGATAACAACAAGCTTCGGATATTTCGCAAAAATTTAACGCAACTCGCCTCGCGCTTCTTCGGCTGCGGTGTCAAAAATCTCGCTCATTACATCGGTGATCATGTGTACTTCACCACGGTATATATCGACTGACGTGTGATGCGTATCTCATACCGCTCGAGGTTACGTCCATTGTTGTATTAGATTGCAATTTAACATATGAAATTAGTTAGAGAGCTATTAAATAATTAACAATGTGCCTACGAGTGATGCAACATTCGTAACCACAAAGCATGACCACAAAGCACTTTACTTTCGGCCGTTAACGTTATCTGAAATCGCGCCCGCCGGATTTTGGCGGCAACGTCTCGAAACTTCGTGTCACGCAGAGGGGTATGCTTCGAAAAGCCAGAAAAAGGTCAATTTCAAAAATTTTACGTAAAACGTAAAATTACCATTATTTGAAGTAGTTGAATATATGATGAACAATTGAATCAATCTTATTTATTCATTTATACATTCATGACGTAGCGTGATTCGTCCAAGGTTAAGAGATTTTATGACATGCGTTTCTACCTTTCCCATTCTCTGAAACATGAATCACTAATTAGCAATTTCTAAATGTTTTTAAGGAATGGTGTAAATTTATGCATTGTGGATGTTTTTCAGTTAGGTATGTAGATATGCATTTGCAAACTGATTTCATTTTTTCATCATACATGTTTGCGTATTAATATTTGAACATAATCAATAATAATTTTCTTTAGGATTATAAAATTTTATTAATGATTTTGTTATAGTCCTGGGTCAGTCTCGATGCTTGTTTTGGTGTCATCTTGTTCGATAAAGTTTGTGTTCGGAACGCAATGAAAATTGATTCCGGATTCGTCCGGATTAAATTTTTATAACTAATTTTTATGATTAATTAGATAGAAATAACGCTTGAGAATTGTAGCGTTTCATATACACCTGTAAAGTGCATAGTGGCGTTTACTGTGAATCCGTGAGATCTTCGGAAACTCTTCTTGGACCATTTAGAGGAACTGTTCAGATTATTAACACTCGAAACGTATATGCCATTCTGCACATGAGTCTTCGACGAAATCTTCTATTTTTTGTTTATTGTTGCAAATTTTCGACTAAAGAGCAACCGGTCAGGTCAAACCGATCGGTCGATATCGCGTACCTCGAATGAATTAACGCTCAAGGTGCACGAGGTTTAATGTATCGAGTTAGAGTAATCTAGCACTGTATTTGCTCTTGTTGTATAAAAGTAAAGTGTGATGTTATGAACACGACGGTGGTATTATCTTGTTGAGAGTGAAGCATTTCTCCCGCACGATACGATGTCTGATGATGAACTCTCCTCCCACGTTGCTGGTCAGGGAAGAATGACGAGAAAAAAAAGGGTCGAAGTTCGGGATGGTTCAGGAAGGAGAAACAGAGATTAGGGTGTTTATTACAGGATGAGACTATGATGTTTGTTGCAGTATAAAGAAGGAGTTGATCATCCAACAGTTAATTACTTAACGAGAATATGTATATATGTATGTCGGTCATGAAAGGACACCGGAGTCTTTCCTTTGGAATTTTGGGAAAATCATCCAATACTTTAGACTAGCTTCTATCATAGCCGTAATTAAGCAATTGTTGTCATTCAATCCGATTGTATTTGTTCGAGATTTGTGATAGTGGGATTGGGCTCCAGGTGACACAACTGATCGCCGAAGCTAGTCACTGTCACGGGATGGACGTTTTGCCTGACGGAGGTGTGGAGTGGTTGTGTGGTTCTCGATGCTTCCAACCAGTATATAACAAACGAACGCAATCGTAAAGAGAGGAAAATTTTCATCAGTCTTTTATTCGTGCGATCGCCTTGGAAAGTTACATATCGAGCAGTATATACCGAGCGTCCCAGCAAACGTATTTTGTGCTTCAAAGTATTCTACGTTTAGTAAAGAGTTATCCCGTGGACCGTGGTTTCGTTATTGAATCCAAGAACATTGTCAATAGCATCTCGCGTGTCTAAACACCACGGTTATTCGTCAAACTCTGTAAAAAGTCATATTTATACCTGTAAATATAATCTCTGCTGTACAAAACGATGGCTAATTCAAATGAAAAATTGTTACGCGCCCTCAATTCTAACGACAACCCGACATGTATATGTAAGTACCAAACTGTTATACCACGAGGCTTACCATAGGCCGTATTCCTAACCGACGCTCGTGGCACTACAGTGTCGCAGACAGAACGTCTCATTTGCCCGACAAAAAATATGCAATGTAGCGGCAAGCGCATAGTTCATCAAGCAGCGAGTTCTAGAAACGTCGATTCGTTTAACGTGACCGTTATTTTATCTCGCACAAAGAAGGCGGCATACGTAATCATAGGCGCGAACGGTTGCGTGACTCGAGCGTAGTAGGGGTCGTCTCCCAGAGAAGACAAATTAAAGGTCAAAGGACAATCAGTATTGTAGTATCGTGAAGAAAAGGCCTAATTAGAGATCGATCGAATCATAAAAACAGTGTCGTCTGCCCTTCAGTTGTTAGTTTATATCGAAGAAAGCCTATGTGACTAAGGTCACCTAGTTCTTGCGGAGCATGGGCTTGGTGAGATTAGAGAAAAAAGAAAAGAACGCTAGAGAAGAAGGACGATTTTGGGTTCAAAGAGCGTTGACCGAGAGGTCACAGTGTGCGAATCGAGAAGTGAATGTGAATCGAGAGTCAGAGTTAGTCTAGAATTCGATGAGTAGAGTTGTTAGCGTTGTCGAGTTGCGAGAGTTGTTAGCGTTATTGAGTCACGAGAGTTGTTGAGATAAAGTACGATTTTTTGTATTTAGTTTCAGTTAAACAACCATCGTTTTCTATGTAATTAATATCTGTACAGTCAATTTATTGTTAATAAATTGTAAATAGTCGGGGAAAAATTTATACCTAAATTTCCCCGATACTACAAGTAGGGGCTCAGCCGGGATTGAACAAGACAGAGAACGACACGTTTCAACGGAATTATTTGTGCTAGTGTAGAAAAAGATAAAAATGGCAAACGTTGAAGACGAACGATTGTCGGGTGAAGAGGGTTCGACGCTGGAGGAGCTGAGGAGTAAGCTCACACGGATGAATCTTCCTACATCTGGTGCGAGGTCGGTGCTGATCGCAAGGCTGAACCGAGCGTCTAGGGCCGGCAGATCGACTCCTAAAGGATCGAAGTGCGGTGAAGGATTAACAAACCAGCAAGATCTAAGGAGCGGGCAGAGAGCTGAGCGCAATCAAGCCGGAGACGAAGACCTCGAGAAGCTGAGGACGAGGAGGCGAGAGCGCGCCTCGCTACCTTGGGGTTAAAAATAACAGGAAGAAAACCGAATTACGCGCACAGGTACAGGCGACCCTGGAGGGAAACGATATATCGTCGGATGAAGAAAGTGACGATGAAAGTGAGATCGAGGACGAAGACGATAAGAAAGTCGTGAGAGAATACAAGAGAGGCATGCGAGTAGTGTACCAGGACCGTGACGAGTATCATCGAAAGGCATGCGTTGGTTCGGTATTGAGCTTCAAGGACGTCGAAGACGCGTTAGAGTCGTTTAGTGGCGACAAAGGCGAAAATGTCGAGGGATGGTTCGAGTTGTTCGAGGAAGTCGCAGATACGTGCATGTGGTCGGATGGACAGAAGACGATCTACGCGAGGAAGCTGCTGAAGGGATCAGTGAAAATATTTGCGAGCTTCGAGTGCCATGCCAGGACTTCGCATGAGCTGATGAGAGACTAATTAAAGAGTTGGGCTAATTAAAGTGATGAAGCGTGCCTAGCCTACATGTATCGCATGCTTGAGATAGCTAGTCATGTCGATATGGAAGAAGAGGCAAAAGTTGAACACACTGAAGACGGGATAATAAACGAGGAAGCCAATAAGTCTATGCTGTACGGTGTTGCATCCATCAAAGAGTTAAGAAAAAGGTTGATCGCGTACGAGGAGCAGAAGAGTCCTAGAGCAAAGTCGATTGCGGTGCCGGCCAAAACCGAAAAGGACAAGAAGCTCAGTCGATCTGGAGATGTGAAGAAGACGCGATGCTATAATTGCGGCGACAAGGAACACGCCTGTGCAGAGTGTCCGAACAGGTAAAGAGGACCGAAATGTTCTAAGTGTAAAGGGTACGGACACATCGCATCGAAGTGCGACAATCTGGGTAAATCCTCTAAAGAAGCTTATAATGCGCGGAATTTGTTGCGGGCGAGCTGTAAAACCACAACGACAACACCATTATAATCGAATGCCTACTTACGACTTATTAGCAAACATTCATTTGCATATTTAGACGATATTATTATTTCTGGTCAATCGATAGAAGAACACAATCAAAATTTAGCTATCATGCTACAAAGACTTAGGGAATTAGGGCTGAAAATAAAACCAGATAAGTGCGAATTTTTAAAACCGGAATTAGAATACCTCGGACATACCGTAACAAATGAAGGAGTAAAACCGAATCCGAGGAAGATAGAAGCAGTAAAAAACTTTAGACAACCTAAGAACCCAACAGAAGTAAAATCTTCCCTTGGGCTAGCAGGTTACTACAGAAAATTCATTCGTAACTTTTCAAAACTAGCAAAACCACTTACTGAACTCACTAAGAAAGACACGCCATTTCACTGGACTGACAAAACACAACTTAGCTTCGATGCATTAAAAGAAAAACTATGCCAAGCACCAGTATTAAAATATCCCGACTATACGAAAACATTTACGTAAACAACGGACGCCAGTAATGAAGGTTTAGGAGGCATCCTTTCACAAGATGGACACCCTTGTTGCTTCATTTCAAGAACATAACCCCCCCCCCCTGAAAGAAATTATACAATGACTGAAAAAGAATTATTAGCTATCGTTTGGGCAGTTAAAAGTCTTAGGCAATATTTATTAGGCCGCAAATTCAAAATTCAAACAGACCATCAAGCTCTTAAATGGCTACACAACTGCCCCTCCAGCCGATTGATTCGATGGAGATTAAAATTAGAGGAGTACTAATATGACATAGATTACGTAAAAGGAAAGGAAAACACAGCCGCTGACGCCCTATCCAGAGTACACTCGATAACACAAACTGACGTTTTATTAAAACAATCCAAAGACTGGGAAAAATCAAAAGAAATACCAAAATTATTAAAACTAACATCCAACAAAGACAACTTTTTCCAATTAACAAAAGCATATCTAGGCCCATACGACGAAACCGTATGGTTACAGAAAATATCAAATGTACTCAAAACAAATAGAAAGATAAGAATACGAGAAAACAACTTAAACGCACAAGACAAAGCACACATAAAAAGACTTCTTTTATTTTTCAATGACCAAGGCGACGACATAGAATTTACTTACGAACCAATACAGAGTTTAAGTGAAGAAGAGATAGAAAAAATACCAAAAGAATATCATGACTTGATAGGACATCCCGGAATACAAAAGACGTACGACAAAATCAGAGACAGATATAAAATCCCACACCTAATGGACAGAATAAAAACCAGAATAGAAACTTGTGAGACCTGTCAAACCGCAAAAATGACTAGGATTCGACCTAAAGACGAACCATACATAACCGACACACCATTGGAACCGAATGACAAGATAGTAATGGATATATTAGGACCATTGAAGAAAACGAAACAAGGCAATTCTTCATACTTTCCATTCCCGATGTACTCACAAAATACCTTATCCTTGTTCCTATAAAAAACCAGCAAACAGAAACTATTTGGAATTCCCTGTTAGATCATTACATATACATATCTTCAGCACCTAAGAAAATACTGACAGACAGAGGACAAAATTTTATTAGTAGTTTAATGCAAAAATACGAAGAAACTTTCAAAATAAAACACAATAAAACTACTAGCTTCCACCCCCAAAGTAATGGATCATTAGAACGAACTCACGCTGTAATAGCAGATATGTTAAAATGTGTTGAAAAAGACTAGGGGAAAGAATGGAACGAACATTTAAACTTCATATGCCTAGCCTACAATACGTTGATACATGACTCGACCGGTTATACACCTTTTTAATTAACATTGGGACATAAAGCAAATTTACCCTCGACCATTTCACGAAATCCACAACACACGTACACAGACGAAGTAGCATTCAGAAAACGAGAATGGGATTCTAGACTTTCAAAAGCTCGCGGCCAATTGATTAGAAGTAAACAATGATATCAAAGAGATCAGGCGACGAATAATAGAACCACAGTCAATATTTAAAGAAGGAGATAGAGTTTTAATACATAACGACCATAAAGAGCATAAATTAGACATATTGTGGTTAGGACCCTACACCATTGAAAAAGTTAAAACACCGTAATATGAAGTTTTAATAGAAGGTAATATCAAGAAAATTAATGGAAACCGTTTAAAACCTCATTTTTCAGGACGATCTCCATAGTCATATTTAGACATATTATCATTTAAAGAAGAAACAATAAGATTTTGGGGGATCAAAATCAATCTAAGGAGGGGGGTATGTGACGTCAATCCACATTAGAGGCCAAATGTGTGTGGGTCCTCACCGCGTACCCCCAGTAACCTCAATGACCCACCATAAATTTAAACTTTTAGTTTATTGTTTCTGTCAGTGTTATCGGTTTATGGATGGTCCTTGGGCAGTCCTTAGGTTTATTGCAGGCTCTTACAAATTACGGAGAAAGCAGGTAGTTACCTAATGGGAAAACCCAATATTTGAAAAGCTGGTTTTTCCTATAAAGAATATCACCAACTAGCCACGTTGGTAGGAGCCTTCCTTCTCCTATCTTCATTTCTTAACGTGGGCTATAACCAATTGGCATCGCGGATCGTTACATTCAACGACGAATCGAAATTCAATCGCGACTCTTCGACGGGATACGGAATGTTAGACGTTGAATTGGCGAAATTTTGAAAACATAATGTATTTTAAAAACTCTTAAACATGGTGGTGGAAACGTTATGGTATGGGGGTGTTTTTCTCAAGGCGGTCCTGGTCCAATATGTCGTATCAATGGAATTATGGACCGTTTTCAATACATGGCCATACTCAAGAACACAATGTTGCCTTTTGTACGCAATAATATGAGTGGCGATTTTATTTTTCAAAAGGATAATGATCCGAAGCACACGGCTCGGGTTGTGGAACAGTTTTTTGAAGAAGAAAATATTACCGTGCTGCCATGGCCGTCGCAATCACCAGACATTAATCCAATCGAGAATTTGTGGAGCATCATAACAAAAGACAGTACAAGGTTATAAACCGAAATATTTAAATGAACTTTATTCTACAATTGAAACAGCTTGGAGTAATATTACGCTAGATCAATGTAAAAAATTAATAGATTCTATGCCAAAAAGATGTACCGAAGTGATAAGAAATAACGGATATTAGACAAAATATTGAATTTAAAGAAGAAGTATGTATATTTTCTTACCAAAAATTAATATTTTTTTGTGTAGCCTTAAACTTCTGACCGATGAAATATTATACTGAGTTCGCTCTCGAGTACCGTAGTGTGCAGACGTGAGCCTGGTGCTCTATGAAGTTCCCAATACAACACGTGACGCCCATCCGTCTAAAGTGCATCGAATCAGATTTATCCAAGTGTTATCTAAACTTACGTGTGGAAGTTCAAACGCTCCTAATCTTTGTCCCAAATTATAGCCTCTCGACTAGTTACTTCAATTGAACTATCTATCTCGATGATGGCCCAAGAATCGCGAACAGGCTCACTTGAGCAAGTCTACAACCTCACCGCTCTACCTCCCCCGTGGCAGAAGGAATACAACGACTTTAATATCACGAAAAAACGTAAGCGAGAACCAATTAAAACAAAATCAAACACTAGCCAAAATCAAGCGTCAACAAACCATGTAATTACTCACAATAGATTTTCTGTACTAGAATCTACAGACGATACTATGGATGTAGTTGAAACGCCAAAAAATCAATACACTCAAAAAAACCCTCCTCCCCCACCTATATTCATTGATGATGTTATCGACATTCAAACAATGATAAAGTCCATCGAAAAAGAAATCAACAAGTAAGAATACAATCTAAAAATAAACAATAACCAAGTTATAATTCTGCCAGTTAACCCAAACCCATACAGGAAGATAACAAAAATGCTAAAGTCCATGAATGTTAACTTCCACACTTATCAGCTTAAACAAGAAAGACCCTTCCGAGTGGTTTTACGCAACATCCATCACTCAGCAAACTTAAATGAATTAAAATTCGAACTTTCAAATCACGGTCACGAGGTAATCAACGTGAGTAACATCATAATGCATAGAATCTCGAAAAACCCGTTATCCTTACTTTTTATAGACATAAAACAAAAGCCTAACAATAAGGAAATTTACAACATCAATCGGCTAATGAACTCTATAGTCGAATTTGAACCGCCTTTTGTTAAAAAAGAGATAGTGCATTGTTAAACGTGCCAAAGGTACGGTCACACACAGAAATACTGCAACCATACCTTCCGCTGCGTGAAATGTGCAGATATACATTCCACTAACCAGTGCACTAAATTCCCCGAAACCCCAGCAAAGTATATCCACTGTTAAGGCGACCATTCTGCCAACTACAAAGGCTGCCTAGCCTACAAAACCGTATATATGAACAAATATCGTAAACCCAGAACCATAGATACAAGCAAACAAATACCCAGTCCTCCTAAATTCACCACTACTTCAATCTCCTATGCCCAAGCAGCTCAAAGAAATTAAAATATTCCGAATATCCATAGGGACCAGTCTCTAAATAGTGTCCCCAATCCACAAAATACAGACAACGTCTGTAGAGTTGAAAAATTAATTGAAAAGCAATCTGAGCAAATAAATACCTTATTATCATTACTAACAGTCATCATGGATAAAATAATACGCCCCGATGCAAAATAGGACCAAAATGAATAGCTCTTTGGAATGCCAACGGTCTAGCTCAACACAAATTCGAACTAGAATTCTTCCTAAAACAACAGCAAATCAACATAATGCTCGCATCTGAAACCCACTTCACCGAAAAAAATTATCTGAAGTTAGATGGATATAATTTCTACCATACCCAACATCCCAGTGGAAAGGCCCACGGGGGCAGCGGTATTATCATCAAATCCAGCATTAAATACTTCGAACTTCCATTCCAGAAAGACTGCCTCCAAGCAACAAATGCAGCAATAGACTCCCATGGAACAATCACCACCTCAGCAGTATATTGCCCTTCCAGGCGCTCTATCACCAAAGAAAACTTCGATAAATTCCTCGAAGACCTGGGCAATATATTCATAGCTGGAGGAGACTTCAACGCTAAACATACGCAATGGGGCAGCAGACTCACCACAGCAAGAGGCAAAAATCTTTTGAAATGCATAAACGCCAACAGACTTAACTACCTCAGTCTAAATGAACCCACTCACTGACCCACTGACTCTAACTACCTGACTTATTAGACTTCATTATAACTAAAAACATCTCGCCAAGATATATCCAAGTCAACTCTTCTGTGGAACTCCCTTCAGATCATTCACCCGTCACAGCAACAATTAACTCAACAATAATCGAAAATCAACTTAACGGCTTTATTCACAACCAACTCACAAACTGACAGCTCTTTAGGGAAGTATTCAATCATTCAACATCAGCCTCAATATCCCTAAAAACAAACGAAGATATAGAAGCAGCCACGGATTATTTAAACTCCAGGATAATAAACGCCATCCGCTCCTTCACACCTACTAAAACTTCTATCAACAAACGCGAATATCCCCATTGTATATTAAAAAAAAAAAAAAATAGCAGAAAAATGTAGACTAAGAAGAGTATGGCAGACCTATAGAACCCCAGATGACAAACGCAAACTTAACAATGCAATTAGCAAATTATCCAAAATCATCAAGAACTATAAATGCGACTGTTTCCAAAAATATCTCGTCAATTTGTCCCCCACAGCTGACTCCAACTACTCACTATGGAAGGCTTCCAGGAAACTCACGCGCGCCCTGCAAACAATCCCTCCAAACCACCGTCCGCAAGGTGGATGGGTGCGCAGCTCTGTCGAAAAAGCCAACCTGTTTGCCAAATATTTGTCTGACGTTTTTAAACCCCACTCCTCCAAATCTGCCGCGGATAATTCTGAATACCTGCACTCTCCCTTCCAAATGTCTCCTCCTATTGAACCCTTCACATCTACAGAAATAAAGGATTCAATCAATCGCCTAAATCCCAGGAAAGCAGCAGGACATGACCTTATATGCAATAAAGTAATCAAGGAACTTCCCATAAAAGGGATTGCATTAATCACCTCGATTTTTAATGCAATTCTTCGCTTTGAATACTTTCCCAAGGCATGGAAAATTGCACTGATTACCCTCATCCCTAAACCCGGTAAACCAATACATGAAAGTAGCTCCTATTGCCCAATTAGCCTCCTACCTACCTTGTCAAAATTATTCGAGAAGATGTTAAAGAATCGACTCCTGCCCCTCCTTGAGGATTTGAAAACACTCCCAGATCATCAATTCGGTTTTCGTAAACAACACTCAACAGTAGAGCAAATCCATCGCGTAACACACATTATCAGCCAAACCCTTGAAAAGAAAAAATATTGCTCAGCGGTATTCCTAGACATTCAACAGGCATTCGACAAAGTATGGCACGAAGGACCACTATACAAACTCAAAAAAATCATACCACACAACTACTACTGCCTCCTTAAGTCCTACCTATCTAACAGACAATTCATGGTTAAATACAGAGACACCACTACCACAACATTCCCAATAGAAGCTGGCATACCCCAAGGTAGTGTCCTCGGACTCCTGTTATTCTCCATCTACACTGCCGATTTACCAACATCAACAGAGATAACAATAGCAACATTTGCTGACGACACAGCGTTATTTGCTTCCAATGCAGACCCGATAATTGCCTCATCCACTCTCCAGCGATGTCTTGTCTCGATGGAAAAGTGGTTCCATAAATGGGGGTTCCATAAGAAGCCGTGAACTCCCCCATTTTATTTTATTTATAGCGATGTAAATTGTAGCGCAAATATCGATAAAAATAAAGAAGCGATAGCATTCGCGAATTACCTACTAATATACACGAGAGACAATAAAGCATGAAAATCCGAAATCAATCTGCAACAAATATTCAACAAAATGCATGGCTACTTATGGACAGTAAAAATTAATATAAGCAAGTGAAAGAATTTTATTCCAGCCGTACATCTCCAAAATATTGGGGACAAAATACGATGTACACAGCTATGTCAAGAAATTTCGCTTATACGACAGCAACAATAACAGCCAACCAACGTTTCCTGCAACGGAAACACGAGTTTAAGCCTAGATTGAAAAATGTGATTTCAAACTACTTTCCTAGGCTGTTGTTTTAGAATCATCTCGTTATCAGTCCAACAACTGCAGAATAATCACTGAGCAGACGTAAATGAAATTGATAAATAACGAATTCTTTGCAATAATAATAGTTAACAATGAACAAATTGAAGAAACTTTACAAACGGGACCAGTCAATGGACTATCCTTAATAGATGCAAAAGATTTCATCTCGATAACTTGATCCAATCCAGAATAACTGATGAATTTGTATACATAAAAATTGGATTTTGCAAAAAAAAAAAAAAAAATAGTTTAGAAAAAAGAAATAGAAAAATATTTTGTAACTGAACCAACGAGAAATTATGTCTTATAAGGAGCAAAAAATATCATTCCGATTGATCAAGCTATTTCCGAAAAACCGGTAAACATAACAAAAAGAAAAATATATGTAGTAACGGGAAAAAGGCCTGAGGGAAAGGACCTACGCAATCCTGATCTGAGGGAAGGACCTACGCAATCCTGGCCCCGAGCGGTTGTGGAACACGGGCACGGTAGGCCTATTGAAAAAAGAAAAGGGATGCGAGGTCAGAGAGAGAGTGTCGGCACGGAGGCCAGTGGAGTCTTAATAGGAAAGCCGGGGAGTGTGCATCGAGAAGTCAGAGTGTGCGAGTTGTGTACGTTTTGCGATCAGTTCATATTGAACCACCATCGTTTTCTGTTCAACCATTCCTAATAAATCAGTATTATCACCAACATCTTCGGAGAGTATAATTAATATTATATTCCACCCGTGATACTACATTTTGGGGGCTCAGCCGGGATTGGACAAGATAGAAAACGAAGCGGTTTAATAGAACTGTTCGTGCAAGTTTTGAAATTGAAAAATAAAATGGCAAACATTGGGGACGAACGATTGGCAGGAGAAGCAACTCTGACTGACGAGCAGGTGGCTCAGATGCAACTACTCGAGCTGAAAGACGAGCTGAGAAGACGGCAGCTGAGAGTAACGGGCAGAAAGCGCGAGCTGATAGCGCGATTGCTTGCTGCGTTGCGCTTAGAGCGGGAACACGGTGCGCGAGAAGACGAGCTGGATGAAGACGATGAGATTGACGTGATTGGGGAACGTTTAGACGTCAACGGTCCAGGAAAGCGCGATCTCAAGAATCAAGACGGCGGAGTTCGGATAAATCCAACGACAAGACGACCAAGGCAAGACGAGCCTAAGTGCACGGTGTTAACGCTCAGGGACGTAGAGTACTCGTTGGAGAAATTCAGCGGTGATGATCTGCTGAATGTAAATCGGTGGATAGAAGACTTCGAGGAAATGGCGGAAGTGTGTGGCTGGACAGACATCCACATGGTGGCTTTCGCTAAGAAGCTGCTCACAGGCTCTGCTCAAGCTTTCGTGCGACAAGAACGATGTACGAAGTCCTGGGCGAAGCTTAAAAGGGCTCTAAAAGACGAATTTCAGAACTTAGTGAGTGACCAGCAGATACACCGAGAGCTAGCGCATAGAAAGAAGAAAGCAGATGAGTGTCTGCAGCAGTATATGTACAGTATGCGCGAGATTGCGGGACAGGGAAGAGTGGATATGCAGTCATTAATCGACTACATTATTCAGGGGATTCCCGACCAGGTCACGAACAAGGCTACGTTGTACGGAGCCCGGAACATGCAGGAGCTGAAGGAGCGGTTCCGACAATACGAGGCGATGAAAAGAGATATGAGAGTGAAGACAAAATTTGAAGAGCGAGAGGACAACAGGGGAAAACAATCAGGAGTGCGGAATCAGTCGCGGAAAACGAGTGGTGACAAGAGAAGAT
>JACXIX010001324.1:0-14911 GCA_014737535.1 Bombus cullumanus | reverse complement strand
GGTTAAATCCCGTCAATGACACCGAGGTCAATCCAGAGTCGAAATCCACGGCAGACTCTCCAGAATCCACCACATCAAACGAGTCTTTGACCACAACCGACTCCCTGGAGTTACCCTTACCTCCAATGACGCCGTTACTCTGTAAAACGTCAAAACAAGTCGCGATCCCAGTCATGACGCCGAACCTCCCTTCACCAACGATGATCTCCGTCACGCTCCCACTGTCGAAACGAGAACGAGAAGGTCAAAGAAAGGCGCCATACTTTCATGAGTCTGAGGTTTCCGAAATACAATACAAGGAAAGCGGAACCCTCTTAATGTCTTACCACGAAACAGTCGACGACACGTGGAGCAGAACAAACTCCGTTCAAGAAGAATTAGAGGATTTTAACAAGGAGGAGAGTGTTCATCCAGAAACTACACCAGATCCATATCTTGCCGTTGACATACGATTCATGGAACTCATCGGGGACACCCATACCCCACTGGAAGCTTCCAAGACAATCGCGACGGAGCACTCCGACGTTAGCACAAGGTGCAACATTACGCTGGTTGAGCGTGGAAGCAGCAGCGTCAACCAGAAAACACAATTCGGGCAGATCATCGGGGGGAGCTCAGCCTCCCAATCAACTCCAAAACTCCGCGTCGTGATTGGCGAATCTATACCAAGCACCACCGGAGTTCCTTTCAACGATACCTCCTGGATCGAGGTGTTACCTGATACTTCCTGGGACGAGATGCCCCACGACCCTTCCAGGACCGAGGTGATTCACGACAATTCTTGGATCGTGAATTTCAACTGGAAATGTTTTAGAAGCAACAAGGACGACAATGATCCAGATTACGAGGTGGACAACATGCTCTCGACACAACAGCCCTCAAGTCTTGCCATCAATCTCCCTGGCAGCTACGGCATCTACGGACAGCAACAATTCACGCGGAAACGAGCATCTTGGACCGAGATACAAAGATCTTCCCATTACATATCCGCACCTAAGCAAACGGAAGGTAAGACGTCTCCGATTTTGTTTTTAGCAGATATTTGGGCCAAGCCGATACAACCACAAGGCATCATCAAGAAGGCGAAAACCTCCTTCACGTCTTCATCAGGCATTTACATACGGATTTCACTTGCCACTGTGAAATCGGCGAGATGTACAACGACACCTCCGGGGACGAGGCGTTCCACGATACTTCCTGGTTCGTGAACTACAACGGCAATTTTCTTGACAATTCCGAGGACTACGGCGATCCAGACCACAAAGCAGACATGTACTCTCAACGCAACGGCCCTTCGGCCGTATCATCAAATTCGCCCTGGCGACGAATGCATCATCCAAACAGCCACAGTTCATACGGCAACGAGCATCTTGGATCGAGGTGCCACGCGGCTCGTCCCACAGTAGAGCCAACCCAATTTAGCATGATACGGACATCCAGCAGTCAACAAGAAGATGGACGGGAGATTTAATTGCTTCTATCATTATAGAGTTTGATCGACCAAGGGTGGACACAACAACCATAGCGGACCATTTTGCGTCAAAGAGCGAAAGTATCGCAACCGCCGCAGAGTCAAGCTCTGCGAAGAGGCATCACTCGTCGAAGATTCAGTCTTTTAGCCGACCTACGGATCGAATGGTGCTTCATAACTCCCAACTCGCCTCACTTCAGCTGGTTGTGGGAGGCTGTAGTAGACCTTCGAACGACATCTCAGACGTGTCGTGGGAAACGAACTTCACACAGTTAATAACCTAAACACACTCATCATCCAAACGACCTCTCCTTGGCCTTACTCCCGATCACTTCCTCATCGAATAATCGCTAACAAGCTCTCGAGGACGAGGTTTCAGGGATGCTCCATCCAATCGTCTCTCCAGCTGGCAACATCTTCAACAGATCAGACAACATTTCTGGCGCCGCTGGCATCGAGAATATCAGTATCGATATCCGTCAATGTCTGTTAATGCTTGTGTAACTTTATTCGATTCTCTTCTGACGTTTAATTTTCTAATTTTGCTGTCATAATTACATCTGTCATAATTAATCAAATCTGAACACGTTGTATATTGTACAAATTTTTTATTTTTTTTCTGTAAATACTACAATTTAATATGTCGTTACGGACAGCGTTATTCGTTATCAGAGATATACAAGTATTACAAAGAACGCTTATTCATAGAAGATTTCAATCCTCACGAAAGGTTTGTGATTATATCTAAGCACAATTTTATTTTGTATTACTTTTCTGTTATTGCATAAGATTTTTAAACTTCATTCCAACCAGAGAAATTTTCTATTTTTAATCGATATTAGCTTTAAATCGATAATCTGACTGCTTGCAAATTGTAAATGTAATGTTAATATTAATGATCTCCAAATTTTAATATATTATACAAAATTATCCAATTAGTTTGCTTTATTAGAGCAGCAATCAGTACAAGTTAACAACAAAATTATGTACCAGATCGTCGTCCACTGTTATGGGTGTTTGGGTTCTTACAGAAAAGAAGGGTGATAATGAAACAGTCATAACTACAAAAGAAGTTCTAATTGCAAAAGCCGATGCATTATACGAGCAAGAACAATACCAGGAAATACATAACCTTCTAATAGATTATAAAGTAATTACATTATGTGTATCACTTATAAATGTAGATAACGAAGCAGAACTATTATATAATAAATTGGAATTGAAGGGATAAAGTAAATTTGGAATCTATCTTTTAAGTAGAAGTATAAAATTTATTTACTATGAAGTGCAATATAACTTATATGTGATGAGCTTTTTATACAGAACATCTAAGATATTAATAACTATTTGAAGATTTAAGACTACTATATACATGTATATTTTATAAAGTGTTTCATATTAAACGTTTTATGTAATCTTTAGTAATATGTAACAAATTTTAACTATTCTCGCAAAAACTAGTTAAACAAATGTATTTTAACAGAATTAAAATGTCACAATATTAGTCACGGTTTAATAAAGTAGTTTCCAAGTCGAATTAATTTATCGGTCAGGAGATTCTTCTTCATCTTTATTCATTCTGATGCGAGTCGCGAGAATTGCGCTTGATTGCAAAGCGTTGAGCATATGGTGATATCGACGTGCTCGAGAGTGGCTTGCTATTCCTGTGGGTCTTGCCATCAGATGGCGTAAAAAGAGACGATGCAGGGTAAGCTGCGCAGAGAATACACCACACGGGCAAGTATAGTGCACCGTAATGTAATCCGGATCATCCGAAGGTGATTGTATGACATGCAAGTTTTTGTATTGAAGTCGACATTCTTCCATCGTTTTGTTATAAGGCACAACCTGGAAAAATAAAATTAACATAGATAAATAATAAATAAAATCCAATATTATTGTTTGAAAGATCAGTGGAAGAAAAGATTTGAAGGAAATAAAATACTTACTGCTCCAAGTGTGACGAAGATGTATAAAGACGCTTCCAATCGCGAAGCACTTCCAAACGTGAAGAACTTTAAAAATTGCAAAATTGAAGCGCTTCCAAACGTGAAGAACTTACAAACGTTCTGCTCGATATTCGAACTGGCAATGAGATCTCCGTGCTAGTTGCCGAGTTTATATATAGTCGCCAGTAGGTCCCATGTTTGTTACTACCGAGTGGATTATGACTTTTAGGGGGCTCCCTAATGAGCAGGCAGGTAAAGCCTAAACAATGACGTGTATGAAACATTGTTTGAGGGGCAGACGTATTAGTGCGTGCGATGCTCGCGTTAGGTATTCGACACTTTCTTCTTAATTATGTAAAGTTCGAGAATGCGTCAGAGGATAAACAATCACAACAGAGTTGGAGCAAAATGCGATTCTAATTTATTATTAGTCGTCGAGTAGGAAGCGAATACATTGCTGTTTTTTAAATTTACGCTGTTTAATAAATAATAATTTATGTGTTAACTCTATGTGGGTTATATGGTTATCACCATTGGGTTATTAGAGCAATAATCGTCTTGGGTGGTACTTTTTTTCTGTGTTTACATTCGTATGAGTTCGCTAATATTATAATTATGAGTTATTCGAAGTACATATATCGCTTAAATATATTCGAAGGAATGATATACTTTATACAGAATTATATACTGAAACATTGAACGATACATCTACCATCGCTTCATTATTTCTTATGCATTAATTACATAGTCGTCGTATTAAGTATATAGTAAGTACAGCAGAGAAATATTTGACCGATATAGTTGTCGCTTGAGCTATTCCGAAAATTATATTGTAAATATCGTTTGATTTTGAATATATTTTATCATCAAGGGACAGCTTCTTGTTGTTGGTATTTGGCGGAGGGTAACGATGAGTCAATAATGAGTCGTGAACTCCTTCCTGGCAGGTTCAGGGAGAGGACAAGAGGTAGCTATATAATTCTAAAGCATTAATGGTTCCCGTTTTCCTTCCGCTTGAAAGAATCATTCATTTTCAGTAGATATAAAGACGATATTATTCGATATTTATTACGAACGTACATTAATACAAGTTTTGCTTATAGAATTAAGTTGTAGAAAATAACGGCAGTAATTGATCAATGCGAGTATCGAAAATTGAATTTCAATTTCGATGCTCTCGGATTCATTAATTATTTAAATCTTTTGACAATTAATATTAATATAAAATAAATTATATCTTTATCCTTTTCTATTGCTTAAGATATGTTTATTCCTTTTTATTTCAACCGTATTATTATTTTCAACATATTATTTCAATTCTCAGCGTGTTTCAGCAAATAATCGAAGTTATCTTAATTATTCACGTATAATTAATATTATCAAATTGGTTCATTCAGTTTCTTTCATATCGTTTCAAAACGGGTAACTCAAGCTCTTCGAATTTCTCAAAGCTATCCCTTATTAAACGTTCGACAGTTCGCCATTCACCTTTCGCATTTTATCGCTTATTATCATGAATATACAGACAGAATATCGTCTCTACAATTACATACTATCGACTATCACATTAAATAACGAGAGCTTTAGAAAAATTGAATTTGATGGTGTACCTATCGTCGTCTTAAGCATACGAGTTGATTAAATTAAGCAGAAAAAGGAACGCTTTGTCGATTATCGTTATTATGCTCGTTAACTTCACAGGAACAGCATCTTGAGGTCGATGTTGAATAATTTCTGACGAAATGCAACAAAGTTTGCGGATATATCGATGTAGAGAAACTCTTGTCGCCATTTGTTATGTCTACTACATATATTTACATGGTTAAAATCGCCAATACGTTCGAAATACGTTTATTTGCACGTGTACTCCTCTGTACGCTCTGTGCACGTTTCACAATGCACGCGACAGCACCAGTGAAATTTGCATCTGCATTGCCACGTTCTTGTGAACTGATGTGTGTTGTAGCCGCGACCACAGCACATTAGATCGCATCCGTCCGTACCTGAAACATCAATCGTTTTTACGATCATCTAAATTTAAGATATTGGAAACTACGAAGCTTTTCGTTAAATAGCCCGCAATAAAAGGATAGAACGTCGAATATCATATATACGTCACCTTTGCTAGTACGATTGCAATATCTGCCTTGGGTTCCTAGACTACCTTGCGTCAAATCCGGCTCACAGTAATTAGGTGAGGGTTGTAAAAACACAAGGTCGCTTCTCTTTGGAATCCTTTTCTGTCCCACACTTGAACCCCCGCTTGACTTTGTCCTTTTCAATACCAAGTGTGGCCTCCTTGGTTTCGTTGCTTTCTTTGGGGGTTGTCGATCGTGTCGGGTCTTTCCAACGTCGTTTGGTTTCCCCTGAGTTTTCGCGTCGTTCCCCAAGATCGGCACTATTTCAGCCGACGTTGAATGCAACGTATCTAAACTCTACGAGAATAGTATGAAACGATAAAATTATTACTCGTGAAAGTAGTTTACGAATTATTATGCTACATTCGAACATTTATTTTCACGTGGTTCTTAAGATCCATAAGAAGTTTTATCATAGCTTCTACAACAGGTCCGTACTTGTTTGTCGAAATACGCAGATAATAGGATTAGAATCCCTTTCTACCCATTATAGCACGTATATTATCCTGTTTACTATTGTTTTTAAAAACATGCTTACAATTGGTACATCTATAAATAGAAATTTACAAATATTTGTA
The DNA here is from genome assembly GCA_014737535.1 of Bombus cullumanus. Lineage (NCBI taxonomy): Eukaryota > Metazoa > Arthropoda > Insecta > Hymenoptera > Apidae > Bombus > Bombus cullumanus. The sequence continues at coordinate 8,775 of JACXIX010001324.1, read as the reverse complement.
GTTTTACTCTTTTCCAAACATAATTTCTGATTTCAAACAATTTCGCCGTAAGAAAATATTAGAGTTGCTAACCGAACGTATAAAAAGATTCAACTCGTATCTGTAAGAGTTGTTGTGCAATTTAATTTCCGATATCGATATCAAATATTAAAAAACGTAAATTATCATTGAAAACGTAACATTATTTCCATCGTCGCTAATAATTTAGTAATTACGTAAAAGAATGTTAACCTATCCTTAACGAATCGCTTTCTATGTTCTCGCAGAAAATTTATATTTTTGCCACGCACTAACTGCGTATTAATTCTATATATTCATGCAACATAGTGGAAAAATAGGCGTATCATATGTAGCGACGTAATCGTTTAACGTTGCAATCGTCTATAGAATATGATCATACGTTACGTTCTGGCAACGTCGACCTACTTTTACAGAAATTACCTGCATCGTAGGGGGTGGCGGTGGGGTAATCGCTATCACGGGCCTGGCTCTGTAATACTTTTTCATCAGTGCATCGCCGATCTGACGAAAACTAGGTAAGGTTCGCCAGCAGGTTCTCACGGTGCAAGAACCGGACACGCCGTGACATTTGCACTCTGTTTGCAGCAGAGCTTTAACTATCTGCAATGAAACAATACTCACGCAATTCAGCATGTAATCCATGCCATTTATAGCAGTATAATTTCAAATTTCTATCTTTCGTACTATGTTAACGATCGGTTATACATCGAATGCGATCGACGCGTACTCTTTAAGTTACGTTCCTATGAAACCGCAAAATAATTATGCTATCGTTCGCTATTTCAAAGCTTGGCTAATTATTCTTGACGAACATACGAGTTCGATATTCGAATCATAAAGAAATATCAATTTTTCGAGGTCAGCAATCGGGAAAATACGAGCACGTACTTCTGTGATTCGTTGTACGTTACATTTATCTTTTTCATATCGTAATTCTATCATTCTTGTGCTATTCATCGATCGTAGACTGTAGTAGCTGCTGCTCCAACGATATCCCACAAAAGAGTTAAAACGCTACATCTTTATAAAAACTGCTACATTCAACTATTACATCCTGAATCGATTTTGCAGAAACTGCGAAACTCTTCTCTTAAGATTAGAACACGTTCGCACCATGTTCGAACTGCTCGATGCGTTTTTCCGTCTCTTTGCTCATTGTATGTCCGACGATCGACGCGTATGCTCAGAAAACTGGTTTACATTTCGAATTATCGGGAGACGGTGAGGGGCGGGTGCAGAGGTGGGTTGAAAAAAATCGTCTGAAGCATAAAGTATGCGGTGCGGCGAAGCGATCGACGTTAAGAATAAATCGTTAGCAGACGCGCGTCTGTACACGCGTGCACAGATCGTATGTGCACACGGAGGGCAACCACACTATATATGCGAGTTTTTATTGCCGCCTCGATAATAAAGTCCATCGAGGAAGACGAAAGCTCCGGGAACTTTCCCCAATTAAGCCTCGCCATTTACGCGTTCTACCTGTGGCACAGAATACAATCCTTTCCCGCAAACCTTAATTTTAACTTTACCCCCTCGGCCCGTTTACGAATATACGTTTTATTCTCGAATTCCCGGACACTAATCTTTCTAACGCGATAATATTGAACGAACGATTAGATCAACGCCGGAATTTTGAGAACTTTGTTCAACCTAGGATTGGCTATGTTGTTAACAATCATCGTTAAATGCCCTTTCGATCGTATTCGATAATCTTTTGATCGGTTTTCACGGATGGAATATTTTAGTTAACGAACGAATCTTTCAAGCAACGAAGAAGTTTCATTTTCGTATATTTTCAAAAGGTTCAAGGGTCAAACAATCGTACGAAGAATTTCGTGTTATGAAATAATTGTCCTGTTATAGAAGACGGCCCTCATAAATCCCAAGTACGAAGTAGTTGGGTTATTTGCAGGCATTTACCGATCCTTAATCCTTATTTGTGTATCTCTATTCTCTTACACCAAATATTGTCCAAACTAGTTGATTTACGATATGATGCAAAAAATCATTAGGGACTCTAATTATATTATGGATTGCAGAAGAGAACGAATACTAAATCACTAGAACTGGTGAAATTCAGCGAAGACAATAACAAAATGCAATACACCTTTTCTACCTGGTTCGTCTAGAATTTACATAGTTTGCCGACTTCGTACGGTATCGATATGGAGGCAGTTTGTTCGCTGAAAGGTATTTATCTAACGGCATCTTTCTTTGTTAAAATTTTCAAAACCTAGATTAATAATTACAATTCTTTCGATCGTATGATATCTTCGAATAGCGAGAAAGATACACAAGCTATTGAAAAATATATATAAAGGCAATTTTTAGACAATTAAAAAATTCAAGAAAACGAAGGAAGATTCGCGTACGAAACTGCCGATCGGCGCTTATTTTTCAAGTTATAAATAGAAAATTTAATTTTACACCAAATATCTATGTACGACCAGTTGGCATTTTTCTACACGAACTTATTTCATCGTCTCGATATTTAAAATCGTCCTCTATATATTTTCTATAATAAATATCGTATAACGAACGTATATCCACGTTTTTCTACAGCCTGTGTTATAAACGATACGATCGATATGAGAATATTATATGTAACTTGCGTGAGGTATAACAAACTTTTAAATTAAAATTATTGGAAAATAATTCGTGATAAGATAGCAAACAGATATATGGACACGTTGGTTTAACAAAATTTCTGTTACTTTTTGCGCGTTAAAAGGAATGAATCATTAACGGGTGACTGGCATTACTCACCTTCCGTCCTGCTTTATTGTTATGAAGGTTCATCAGGCTCCTCGCGTCACCCTCGACTTCCCTCGCGTCCAGAAACCTACGCGCGAACCTAACATTAAATTATAATATTAAAATCCATGCGTGTATAACAACTGTCGTGACGTACAGCGTCATAGAGGTTTTACACGCACGTGACACGTGCAAAGGGAACCGACTACGAATTCATTATGGATCGAGATAATGATCCTTACCTCATCCCGTAGGTGACGTCCGCGCTGCAACCGCCCCATTCCCAGCCATTTGCCGGCAACTCCTTCCTCGTCCTGTAAAAAGAACACCCGAACTTTGACGAAGAAGCGTTTCATTAAATTGGAAATTAGGTAAGTGCACGTCGAAAAATTTCTGCGTCATTCTGCGTGAAATTTTTACGAGAAAGCTATTACGTTATCACTGTATGTAACTTTTGTGTTTCTATTCAAAGAAATTCGATTCTTAATCAGATGTTATCAGATCGTTTGAAAATGTTGTACCGTTTTTGCGAACTGATATTATCCAACGATTTCTTATCAACCCTCCCATGCAATCGTAATCTTACGTGATACAGAAACTAGAACGACCTTCGAATATACTTTCAAGTTCGTACATAGCTTTGATAGCAAGCGTTAACGGGCGAAAAGAAAACGTAAAAGCAACGAGTTTACCTTACGGTCGGTTCACAACCGCATGCGGTGATGTTGCCTCTGCTGCAAGCTGCGGTCACGGCGTACGTTACACCCGCTGAACTTATTGCGTACGTGAAAGCTGCTTCCCTGCTTCCTGAAATAGATCAGTGAGAAATTTCCTGTTAGATCTAGCATCGAAGTAGTCCAGTCTGTCCAGTTTGCACGATAGGTAGGAAACGTGTATAAGGATTTTCAGCTATACGTAAAAACGTGGTAAGAACGTGTGACAGATAGAGTTACGATAGACGGTACCATCCTCAGAACAATACAAAGAAGAGCAGGCTGTTTTTGAAAGAAAGCGTTAATTGTCTGTCCCGGTGCACCTGGACTTACTCTTTTGTTCGTTCGAGGGGTGTTTGGCAATCTTTCGATAAAACGTTAAAACTTTTGTTGGGAAGACTCACGTTGAATCTTTCAGCGTAGATTCTATTCTTTTTTCTATAAATCCTATTTTCCAACGTTTCACGAATAGATACATTCACATAACAATTAATAAGGTTTGGTATTTTTGAATTTTTAGATACTCGTTACAGAGCGAAATAACTCTACGCGAAATTATTCTGCGTAGAATTTCTAATATTTTCCAATTTTAATTGTCGTACTTTATGCAAATAGAATTCTGTCGTTTCCGACATCTTGGCTGCAAATGTCTATGCAAATCCATATTTGTACGAATCCAATTAAAGAACTAGAATCTAAGAGATTCGTTTCATCTGCTAAATACGACAATGAGTATTTCGCTTTGAACGTTTTATATACTCTTGCATATTATACATGTTCCTCAAATTTTCTACAAACGCATAAATATTCGCAATCTTTAACTCAACTAAAAATGTCTGACTCTCTCCGCAAATGTTGTAACTTTGGGTTATTGCTTTTACCTCGTTTTACATTCGCGAAGAAAACCTACGTTCTTCGTTGCGCGATCTGAAGATGGCATTTACTAAGTGCGAGGCTGTATTTTTGCCCAATTCGTCCGCGTGGCGCACGTTTTAATCCACGTCGCGCGATCCGATCTACTTCATTTCGCCGACAAGCATGATACATTAACGGCGCAAGCCCACACTGTCCCCTGGCGTTTCCGTCACGCTAATTTACAGCTTTCCGACACACGTAGGGTCGCGTAAAGCGCTAGCACAATTAATTACCCGCGGAGCTCTTTCAGCTCGTTTGCTATGCTGAATGAGTTACCGCCGCGTTCCTTTCTTCTCTCGATGTTGCCTTTTTTCCCCCTTTCCTTTCGCCACAGCTCGGTCGCTCCTCGTTCCAAACACCTACGCGATACCGTCCCGCGTCCAAGTTGATTTTGCGCTCGCTTGGCAGCCATCAACCTCGGCCAACTTTAATTCGAACGTCAGGTTCGCCTTTTACACCGACGCCTAATTATCGCGTGAAATAAAACTGTAAAGAACCATCCGATAGATCCGGAGGCGATTTTACGGAGTTTGACAAAGCAATCTTCACGATGCATCGAATATCGTGATACGGTTGTACGCATCGTGGCTTTGATTTCTCGATTAAAGGTTTCGCTTAATTTTTATTGTCCTAATGGAGCGACGAAGTAGACTCGATTTTTTCAACTTCGATGAACTAGTTTCATAGATATCTATCCTTTTTCGTAAATGAAAAAATTTCCAGACATTATTTGACCACGTTCTTTATTTATATTTTACGAAATATCTGTTTGCAGACTTGCATGGTAATTGTGAATTGCTCGTGCAATATTCTTAGCGTTAACTTCTTTTTCGTAAATGGAATCGTTTTGTCCTATTCCATGGATAATGATTTTAAATCCTAGAAACGTTATAAAGTACTCGTTCGTGAATCTATTACTGTTCATAGACGTAGAGACTGCCGACAATAAACATGTAACTTTAGCCACGTATCATTTGTATTCTATACGATGTATATTATTACGTAAATATAAAGTATATCATTGCGTTGGCAAGACGCGAAATTCAAAAGATCCGATTATAATTACAGCGAATGTTTCTAAAAGCGTAATCGCACGAAAACATCGATCGATGTTTGTTACATTCGTCGAATCATAATTCACGGTCACGCGTTCATGTGCATCGTGAAAGCGAACAGAGGTATGTACTACGTGACATGTGCTTTCCAGTCATTTGACGTGATTTTTGCCGCTGATTCTGATCGATCCACGTTGTCGTGATAGGTACCTTGAAAGCAAAGACCGATGCACCGGTTCTTGTTCCACGATCGAAATTGTTCCGGAACAAGAAACAGTAAAATATCGAACCCTTAATAGCCGAACACCTTTGTTTTCTCGCATTCCGAGATAATTATAGGATAGATATTTAGTGAAAGGAAAGGTAGTCATTTTATTTTCAACCTTGGAGATTATTTCGTTTATTGGGATAGCTCATTACAAAGGTCTATAATACGGTGAGTTGGCAAGGGTTTATTGCTAGAATAAAATGTGTAACCCAGCTTTAATAGGTCGATGTAAATTGCCGAATTGCAAATGGTTTTCCCTTCTTTGGAATATTGTTATTTAATTTTACCCAGTATGAAATTGGATTGACAGACAGATGGAAATTATTGTGCTTTTGAGTATTACCTACTGGATGCATAATATTGGAAACTTTCGGTGACTAATAAACGCACAAGATATTGGTAGTTCAATTTCTCAAGTAGGAATAATCTTACAAAGTGTAAATCGAAGTGTAAATAAAATGAATAACCAAGTTTGGATTTACGTTATAGGGATTATATTTGGACTACCTGTGCGATGTATGTTTCTAGATTAAAATTCATGGTTCACATAATAGTATGTTTCTTGATTATATATGCATCTTCCGGTACGTTATATCAAAGGAATAATTTCAGACGAGAAAACTTCATGGTAAAATAGTATGACAGGGTAGAATATAAGCGTTGTCAACGAGCATATAAAAATATGCGATACATCCTTTATGAACGTGAAAACATTTATCGGGAACGTGTGTATGAATAATTCATGTTTAATAATAACGCAGAAAAGTGTTCTCCATGATAGATGAGTATATATATTTTATGCTTACTCGAAACACAGCACGAGAGCATTTGAATAAAATTCAATATATTTGTTACAATCTTTCCTCGATAGGCTATCCTCGATTTATTCTGACTTTTTGATACAGCTGTTCATTTTTATCGAACTGGAAATTCAACGGACAGTTTGAAACCGTGGTTTTAGCTTTGACGCGAATGTTATGTAATGTCTTATTTGTAGCAGCTTATCAGATTGATATTAAAAACTATGTCATTGAAATAGGAGAATAACTGGTTTGGCCAATTGATGCGAAATATTTATTACACGTATCTGTATCAAATTTTCTTACGAATTTGTCATTAACGAAAGATTTTTGACCTGAACACCTTGAATTTACAAATCTTTTATCTTTTCCTATATCCCTAGGAACATTTCTACAAATTATATCTTACACCTGATCGAATTTTGATTAGAATTTCTAAACTTTGTACCTCTTTGAGTTGTCCGTTGCCGCAATTTTACTTTAATTTTGGAACTTTTGTTAATTTTAATTTTATATTTAATTTTAATTTTAATAATTTAAATTTTATGTTAATTCTTCCACCGCGATATTCTTTTAAGAAATTCCCTTCTATGGATATGACCGAAAACGATCGAACAAAGGAAGAATTGATAATTTTGCTAGGTTCGGTTGTACGATAATATATTACATTGCTACAACGTTAACGCTACAATATCACAGAATAATATTCAAATAAAAAATGCTAATAAAGCAAAACGTCTCATAAAAATACTCGAATTTAAAAGTACGTAAATCGTTCTTGTGTCGATCATCGTACGCGTAAAGATTCTAACATAATTAAACGATATGTCTAAAAAATACCTTCCAACATAATCATACATCAACAACCGGATAAATTAAATCATCCTACAGTTGCATTTTACTTCTCCGCGTGAAAGTGACGTGTGAACGCGAGTCAAGAAACACGTCGCGAACTGACCGATAAAATACATCGCGTGCAGGCAACTACACGAAGGTATGCGGCTCGTGATCTACCCTTGATGCTCTTATTGTCTTCGATGTGGTCCTCGTCGCTCTGACGGCCGATGGGCGAGGAAAATGGACGCGTTCACGCCGGGCGCCATGATCGACCAAGCGACTCGTAGTCGCGGGTTATAACGCAGCCGAGATCTGTATCTCTTGCCGATCGGCTCGTTGATTTATAAGACGCCAACGAGCAGATCGGTATCTGCTACTCCTTCCCGCGTGTCCCGATGCATCCAATTTATGTAGCACGCGACATCCACGCCGAGTCGAAAATGCTTTGGAGGATTCGTGCTCACGTATTCCATATAAATTGCCGTAACACGCGTTCTATGCGAATGTTTCTTTTTTCTCTCTTACGTGCCTTTTTTCTGAACGTTCTTTTTCGACTTTTAAGCGCGAAAGGGATGCTTCACAGTAATTTCGACACGGGTTGATATCATTTTATGGCGGTGATTTTGTAACGTGTAGGTTCTCGCATGCCTATAAAGGATCTTTGTCGTAGTTTTTCTTCCGATTTATCAGCGATCAATTGCCTGCTTAATTTATCACGATTACAGAGGACTAGGAGATTCTCTATCATTTTCGAGGGCGCTGAGATGCTTTATGCACCGTATTGTTACAGGGAATCTCGGTTAGAGTTTCTCCTTTACATGGATGATCGATCGTCTATTAATTTATTATATCTGCAGAGACGTAGGAGAGTCTCTACTATTTTCGAGGGTGCTGAAATTCATTATGGGTCGTGTTGCCATAGGGGATCTTGGTTGGAATTTCTCTTTTACATTGCTGATCAATTATCTATTAATTTATTATATCTACAGACTCGTAGGAGAGTCTCTATCATCTCGTAGGGTGCTGAAATTCTTTATAGATCGCATTGCTATAGGGGATCTTGGTCGCAGTTTCTGTTTTACATCGGTGATCGATCGCTTATGAATTTATTACGTCCGCAGAATTATATCGTAGGAGAGTCTCTATCATTTTTGAGGATGCTGAAATTCTTTATAGATCGTATGGTTATGAGGGATCTTGGTCAGAGTATGCGTTTTGGTGTATCAGTGTATCAGATGATAAATTATTATATTATATCAGATTAAATTATTTGATATAGAAAAATCGTTCATTTTATTGTCTCATAAAATCCAGTTCAGCACACAACAAAACGAGGGTAAAGGCCTGTTTTCGACATCAGTGGTGCAACGGAAGAATTCTTTAATTAAACAGAGACATTACGGTTATTATTG
>JACXIX010001323.1:0-10885 GCA_014737535.1 Bombus cullumanus | reverse complement strand
AAAAAAAAAATAATAATAAACGATTATATATACTATAGTGTTGATGTAACGTTAGCCCTTAATTCAAACTCTTAATTAAACAGTAAATCAAAAAATTAGAACAATAAATTAGCAACTTGCACAGGTTGCTAATAGTATCATCTAACGATCCATTATTGTTCACATATCTTTTTATAGCAACACACTATATATTACTGATGGCTTGATATAATATCTATAGCTTTCAAGTGAAATCCTTCAACTTTATTTTGTGCAAAAAGAGTCGTTATTCGTCACTCTTCCAAGTGTTACAAGAAAGAGAGAGAGAGAGAGAGAGAGACATATGAAGGCAGAAGAATAAAAAAGCCACGAACCGTTATGCGGAACATATACAACAGGATCTCTCGTTGCACTGGTACATTACATTCACTGGTATTTTTCTTTTTTTTTTTTCACTGTAAAAGAGAAATAAACAGATGGCAAATGGATGATTTCCACGATGCTTGTTCCCTAAAGTTGGCTGAAGTTAACGGCATCGATTGCCATCAGACCGGTTCAGCGCAAAAACAGAGTGGAGAAAATGAAATTGAATCGTTACGTACGCAGTAATGATAGGTATTCCATGCACATCCATGTGCATTCGTAATTAAATCAGTTGTGATTGGTACTCATGTCGTGGCAAACATCACCGGAAGTGGGCATTCTGTGTGAAATTAATCGTGGATGCTATAATAAATCGTGCGAATCTCCGCGTTTTCTAACTTTATCAGAAAAGAATTTCGATTCCATTCGACTTTCGTTCGATCTTTGATGAATTGGTTAATTGTACTAAAATGGAGATTTGAAGCAAAATGATTCTAGATGAGACGAACGAGAAGAACAACGATTGTAGAGTAGACGAAAAGAATTAAAGTATGAAAATTAGTGCAATAAATTATACAGAATTTGTAAGTAGATCATAAGCATAAACTAAGGAAAGATAAAGAAACTAAATAAAAATCATAAAATATGGAATTTGTATCTGTTGCAACGAGAAAAGAAATTAAAATATTTAAAAAATAATATGGAATAATAAAAACTTAAACCAAGATATAAATAAAGTACAAGAAACAAAGATATAAATTGAAATATGTATACGTAAAATATAAAGAAGTTAAATTATAATATAAAATGTGAAATATTATTTTTTCAGTTTAGTATATCGTCTAGTTTTGTTAGCTTTATTGTCGCATTTATGAAATAAAGAAAACTTCATTTGCTTGATAGATTGCGTCTCTCGTCTAAGAATGTTTTCTACTGTTATTTAAAGGACAAATAAAAGCACGAAATAGTATATTTTATCTATACAATTCTACAATATATATTCCTATTATAATATTGTATTATATCGTACTGAATCTTACACATTTACAAAAAGATGTTTCAGCTAAAAGTCACATAATTTTGAACGATACTTATGTAAACTAAAATAATACTTCATTGGTTTTACACATACATAACCTTTCACTGAAGAACAGACAAATTTTAGCTGCATTCAGATGTGGAAACGAGACCAAAGCGAGGGAATACTGGAAAGAAGGGGGAGAAAAAAGATGAAGACTATGTGAAAGGAAAGAAGAAGACCTGAGACATGTAATAGAAGAATGTGAAATAACGGGAGGGCCAAAAGACATGGAAAAAATACTGAATGAGACTGGAAAAATGTTAAGAAATGTTAAGTTGGTATGATCGCTAGTTCCTACAAGCTAAGTTGGTACGACTTCTAGCGACGCTCTTTTGTCTTAGGAGTCGACCACGTGTTAGTTATCTGAGTGTATCCGGTGTGTTCAGACGTTTTGTACGAGGTGGCGAAATAAACAAAGTAAAATAGAATCTGTGTGAATCTATTAAAAACCAACCCCAAACCTATATTAAATAACAATGACTAACAGAATTAAAAACAATAATAGAGAAGAGAAGGACAATACAAGACGGGGAGGGACGACAAGAAGGAAGCACAGCAAGGGGGCAAAAGCCCTGAAGTGGCAATAGTTTTTAGTCATTAGTTTTTAGTTTTTAGAGATAGAATAATTTAAGGGAGTGCAATAGAATACAGTAGATAAGAGGGGAGGTAGATATATAAGAAGCGAAACAAGTATAAGAGATGTAAAACCGAAAGTTCGTCCAAAGTCGAAAGGCACGGACTAAATAATAATAATAATAATAATATATTCAATTTAGTTTTCAATATTTTTTAATGTAAAATTTACAAATTGGACATCAAATCCTAGAAGTAATAGTTTCATTAGTTTTATCCCTTATGGCTTAACATTGATGTAAAGCTTGTTCAATAATAAAGAAAAGAAAAATTAATGGTATTTCATATACATATATAATATAATAATCTGTTTATCTACAATTTTCTAACGATATTTTTAAGAGTAATTAACAACCTACGAGGTATACTCAACGTTTCTATAGGAAAATTCAATCTTGTTATGTTTACATATACGTTCTTCGTTATAATAAATTAATCCTCAAGAAATCTACAAAACGATGTCTAAAATATAATAAATACGTACAACGCGAACACATAAAATTTAGCAAACTTCTTAAAAACGACGAAAAAAGAATATTTCGATGAAAGTACCATCGCTGTAAAGACTATACAAAATGATTGATAAGGAGGGAGGATCGACTCAAGTAGAAGTGGTGGCTATTAACAGTCTTGATAATGTAATAACAGTAACGGAGTGAATAATCAATCTTCAGCTCGTATATGCGTGTAAGTGCACGACGGGGAAGGTTATCAAATGGAGTAGCAGACGGAGCACGTTGGCGATCAAGATTTGCATCTCAAACAGGCTTGAAACGATTGTTGGCTTGCTACAGGACATCACGTAACGAAGATTCCCGATCGATTGGAAGCGATAAGCCAAGCTGCAACACTCTATCTTTAACAAGCAGCAGACCACTCTAACTACCACAGGATCCATTTTGCATTTTACACATTATATCAGCGTTGCTCCGTTCAGCTTGGAACGCCATCGTTCATTTCTGATGAATACTAATCGAAGAGGATCGATTAATTAAGAAGAACTTCTGCACAAAATGCAATAAGAAATAGAATCAAAATTAATATCAGGAATGTAAGCTTGATATTGACGAATAACAAAGGATTTTATTTCTTTAATCCATTCTATCCCTCTAATTTTGCTGTCGCAATCATTTCTCATCATTTTAGCAGATTTTGCGAATATTACACGCAATTCTTTTCATCGGTTTAATAATCCGACACCTGTTTTCTTCATCAGTCATTTGATATTTCCTATTTCCACGTTTCGCTCTTACTATTGATATTTAATTATTTATAGTATATATAGCATTCTTTATTTTTTCTTATTTTTAATAATAATATAGAAGTTATCTCGCAGCATTTCTTCACATTATAAATATTAAATATGTAAATTTTCATAACTCGGTTAAACGTAATTAATATTAAATAACGTATTTAACTTAAAAGTATCCAGAATAATTGATAATTGTCTTGATATAATTGACAATAACTGTATTTACTTCCCAAACAAATTCCTTGGTATATTATTATATTTATTATTCCTTTGATAAATTTGAGTAAAACTTTTTATTAGTTAAATAGCGTTTGATATAAAATGCTTCCACAATTTTTGGCATATAAATTGATAAAACAAAGGGCAGTTGAAAATTTATTTTTACAAATTACTTGCGTAGATTAAGGCATCTGTAGCAATCTGACGAATTGTAATTCATTTCTTTTCCTTTAAATAAAAAAAGATAACTTCTATTCCCAAACTCCACTGATTATGCTTATTATCAATCTACAACAATATTGAATCACTCATGGTGGATATATTTTGCGCTCTAAAGCGTCAAACAAGTGTTCTTCCGGGAGCTATTCGGGAGAACGACAAAATTCTTTCCTGGTATTTTAGGATACCCTGGAGTCCTTTTCGTAATAAATGGACTACAACTACTTGACGTGCTTGGGATAAGAAATAGTCTGTCGAGAAAGGCGTATAAATTTTTAAATAATTCTTTCCAGAGTCAGCGAAATATATTCGTGAACTTTGTCCATATTTCGCTGAAGGAATTTTAAACAAATATAGACAGAAATTCAAAGAACCGTACTGAAAATTATTTCATTCAAATATACATAAAAATGCAAGTAAATACGAGCTGTGAATATCTTTCTAATTCAGTAAAGGAATATTACATTTTTTCTTAATCATCCAGGAATATTAAAATATAATATCTGAGGTTTTATAAATAAGGAAAAGACAGAGAGAGGGAAGAAAATATTTTTTTATCTAGTGGGTACTTCAAATGTACCATTCTTATCACATTTTATAACTCATTTTGCATAAACGTGATATGGGAACCAAATACTTCATGAATTCAACTGACGTGACTTATACAGAAACTTTAAAACTACAAATAAGTAATTTGTATGATTTGATAATTCTTCTTCATTCATTTCTGTCATCGTTTTAACACAAACTTGACATGTCCTATAAATCATACATTTATCTCAAATTCAACAGTTCACGCCAACAATTTCACAGTACACATACATAAAAGCATATTTGTAACACAGAAATAATAACTCAATTCAGATTCATACGTAGGTTCTTTTAAATATATCAAGAACTATATGAATGTTTCAGGACATAACAGTGACGTTGATTAGCAAAAGAGCAATTGCGGGATGTTAACAAAATTGAAGGTTATTATCTGGAATATTGTAATAATAGTAAAAAGCATGAAGATGTTAGAAATAAATACGATTGAGGAAAGAACTGCTTATTCTTTATAAAACGATCGTGGTTATTGAATTAATTTAAACGTGAATCACATTCATGGATATAAAAATAAATGTATAACGTTTGAAAGACATTTGCCAATCCTAAAATCTCTAATTAATAAATCTGTCGAGAATTTTGGATCTTTGAAGCCGAAATAATGTTACAGGAACACAAAATTTACACTTGGAATTAATATTGGAATAGTTATATATTTATTTTATGGACGATTCCTGATATATTCATCGATACATACTTGCACGCGTCTCAGCACTTTCTTCTATACTCGACTGTTAACCGACTGAACTGTTTACATTCATCTGTTTTCGAGACGCCACGCACACATACTTCCACACACTGATACTCACATACAAGTATTTCTACTGCGCACTTAACCCAGTCCAGCACAGAAAATTATACATATCTCAATAAAATCTTTTACTTATAATCAGTGCATTTTAATTTTAATTAATTAGCGAATATTGATATTTTTGAAAATATCTAATTGCCACGTTCTTCGTTACCCTGTGCACAGTGTCACTCACAATTATTCGAGCAACGGAGATTTTATACTGTATCCCGAATTTTTATGTAACAACGTGAGTGATTGTTACCACAAGGAATTCTATATTAGAATAACTAAATATATAGAACTGCTTTTATTATATATTGAATATAACTGTACGTATAAATAGCTCTAAATGATTGTTCATTAGTCAAAATGGTGACTGGTTTTATTGCATCAACCAAAGAAACAGAAATTGACATGTTATAAATGTTGACTTTAAGCCAATCATTAAGAAACACAAGTAAGAAATACAAGAATCAAAATGACGATAAACGATATGATTTACAGTAGCTAAATGTGTATATAAAGATTTGTTATTTGGAAGTTGGCATTAAAAAATGCCCCCCATGTAACATGATAAAGTATTAACTAGATTACAAAGGGTCCGAAATATCCGTTTCACGTTCGGGGAATCGACTGACAGCACACGACCAAACGCAATTCCGACAAACTCAAGTCACCATTATGACTATAGTGGATGCTGAAGTCATACATATATAATATTGTATGGTTTGATAGAAAGTTCAGTCCCCCTAGAGAAACATGTTCCTATGCATATATTATAAGGTTACTAAAAGTAGATGTAGTTTGCGAGATACCTGTGCTATATATGGTACACCACGTAATTGTGCTATCACAATTTTTCAGGCACTTCCGATAATTTGACAAAAAAGTGCCTTAACCTTTTCGCTTCAGCAGTCCAGTCCGCCCAAGTGCTCTGCCTGTACGGAGGCGCGCGCCACTAATGCGCACAGTGGCGTGATTGCTGTATATTTGTTTTCCTAAGTCTTAAATAACAACTGTGCTGAATAAAACAATAATAAAACAATCTTTGCTCTAATATGATAAGTATAATTTACATCTTTAATACGAAAAGGCTTACAAAATTACAGGTAATATATTACATATACATTATTGACTACAGATGGCACTGGTGTATACCTGATATATGGGGTACCGATCGTCGCGTGGTCGCCGCCTATAAGCGTCACCCGTACCCACAGGTCATCTAGCCTGCGCCGCCTATAAGCGGCACCCGGAGCGAAAGGGTTAAATAAAAGTGAATCAGTTTTCAATTGGCCACAAATTGCAATATATGAAATTACCAAAAAATTGTTTTTCTATCAGAAATCAAGATCCCTTCAACATTTTTAAATAATACAGCGTATTTTTGACTCCATACTCTTGTAGCTGATGTTGAGACGAATTCAACGACCTACTATACTATGGCCTTGAAGTGACTTTGAATCTTAGATTGTCGGCTTATCAAGGGAAATGTTATCGCCAAAAATTACTTTGTGTCGATCGAATTACAGATCCCAATTTCTGAACGAGAAATATGTTAATCGTACGCATATTACAAAAGAAGCATAAACAGCATACAGAAATAAACTTACCTTGTGTAATGTTGTAGTAACTTCCTGCATCCAATTGTAAATACTCGAACTGTTATGGACTTGTTTAATATTTCGTTATTACTTTTATACGCATTAACTAGCTATGTTATAGAATTCGAACGACGTTATTCATCCGTTATTGCAATGTACTTACTTTATTCGTGTTGTAAGGATGATAGCCATTCTTCTTTGTAATGCTTTTAATCGTTCTGAATTGTGCTTACAAAATTATGGGCTATAACAATTCGAATATTTATTATAATTGAACGCACAAAGGTATTGTAACATTACGCAAGGTATGTTTATTCCTGTTCGCCATACGCTGTTTATGACCCTTTTGTAATGCGTTCAAAACTTTGATTGAGATAAAGCAATTTTTAGCGATAACATTTCCCTTGATTATGCCAACATTTTGCGATTCCTCTTAACATCAGCTGCAAGAGTATGCCGTCAAAAATACGTAATGTCATCTGAAAAGCTCAAGCTGACCTTGACCCTTTATCGAAAAAGCAAGTTTTTGGAAATTTCTTATATCGCATTTTGTAGCCGATTGAAAACTGATGAACTTTTATTCAAAATATCTTCTTATCAGACTGTCGGAAATGCCTGAAGAATCATGGCAACAATTACGTGGTACACCCTGTACATTGCCACCTTGGAATCAAAGTGAACCGAATTTGTGAATCAATAGCACTAAAAATAAGAGTTTGCTGATTTTAATTGCGTCGAGCATTCGATTTCCACGGGGTGTTGATTTTTTGTTTCTCTTTCAATTTCTTTCTATATAGTACTTGACATATTTAAAAGAAATTACATATGGATCTCAATTATATTATTATTTTTGTGTTACAAATACAGCCCATCCCCCTTGGAACAATTAAAATACATATGTCTTTTTAAATTGCTTTATTGGTAATTCATAATTGATAAAAGTGTTTTATATATAATTTATAAATTTGTTTGCTGCCATTAAATGTATATACAGGATGGTTGGTAACTGGTGGTACAAGCGGAAAGGGGGTGATACTTCGCGAAAAAAGAAGTCGAAAATGTAGAATAAAAATTAAAAAAAATTTTTTTCTACAGTGAGATCCGTTATAACTAGACGTGATAAAGTGCACGCGTACCGAGCGAAAATTCAAAGTCGATTTTCTGGAAAACAAAGCCTCAAAAGAAAAATTTTTATTCTATATTTTCGACTTCTTTTATCGCCTAGAATCACCCCCTTTTCGCTCGTACCACAAGTTACCAACCACCCTGTATACAAATAATAAAATGCAATTCACATTTTATAAATAAATAAATAACATGCTTCTTTAAAGGTATTTCCATATTATGAAGCTACTGCATGAAAAAACCTCCTATTATGAAACTATTAACTGTCTGTCCAGTGCAAACATTGCCGATATACATGTAATAAATTTATCTACCATAAAAGAGATAGGGTAATCTGAAAGGATAGAGTCATTTCAACCCCCTATCTACAAGGGCTAACGTAGGTCCGTGTACTAACCCTTCCAAAGTAATATGTGATTTTCCCTTCCAATTACGCAAGTGACTTGCTCTCCTCTGCTCGTCAGGTACCCATAAGTAATTAAAGGTCATCGCTGACAATGTATTTATAACAGTATGCTACTATTGCATAATATCAAATAATTATCGAGCACAATATTACAAGCATAAGGGTATTAAAAGTAAGAACATAATGGATATTTTTAAATACACCTGCGGACGTTGTATTTACTTTAAACATTTAATTTATTGTGCTGACTCGTTGATATTTGCTATTTACGACTGGAAAACGCAAGTTTTAAACAAGTTTAAAAAATTTAAATTATCATCGAATACAAAAATTTAATTTTGTAAGTTTAACTCATCAAAAGAATTTAATTAGAGAAACTGGTAAACGTGAATATGAAAATGATTTGTTTTCATTTCGCTAGTTATTATATCAAATCGTTAATCCTGCGACAGTGCAATGACATAATAAAATTCAAAATGAACGATTTAGGAAATTATTCGGTATTTCATTATCGTAAAAATTTCTTACGTTTCTGATATCAGATATAAAAAATACGTATTTTAAAATTTTATCATGAATACATTATATATGTGACAATTATGATAGTATAGTTGACTGAAACTACATTATGAAAGAGTGTATAAGATGGCCTGCAGTACTAAACATTATAATTTGTTATTTAAAAGTTATTTATTCTTACAACCAGTCATTTTCATATGTGTTGATAATCATTTACATTTAGAAACCGAAGTAGTTGATAATAATCAAGCTGTAGACAGTCTCATAAAAAACCCTTATCTTATACTTTGAATTATAATAAATAAACACATATTTCTATCTTAATAACTTTTTTTATTATGACAATAAAATAGTTTAAATTAAATAAGTTTTCTTCGAATGATTAAATACAATACCCTTATAGATTAGGATTAGCCATCTAGCTCGAGTTTAACATTATGTCTGATAACGAATAATAGCGAAGATTTTATTGCGTGTAAAATATAGAAAAAGTACAAAAGAAATTTTTTACTTATTTTCACGTATAGAATAATCTACTGTCGATTATTTACTCTTATTCAATCTGGAATAGACCAAATTCAAGCATACTTGGCGAATTTTTAAACTTTTTTTCCTTTCAAACGATTTTCTCGAAGATAAACCGACATATGAAGACATTGTATTCTACGTATATTTTCCACTTGTTCTTTCACATATCTAACTGTCTATCTTAACCGTCTTAGACTCTCTTAATTATCTTAACCCTATCCGCTCCCCCCACCCCCTTCCGCTCTCCCCCACCCCTTCCAAAAATCCCACAGCCCCACCTAAACCAAAAGTAGACTACCGAACTGACCTGTTTTTACAACCAGGTTTTTCAGAACAGAAACAAGAAAAATAAACAATATCATACATAAGCACCGCTCCACAGCGGCTTAAATATTAACTTATAATTGTAACGCTAAAAAAAAAAAAAATGTAATTCCGACACACAATATTGTATGGCTATGTTGTACCGTCGCGTATCGGTACTTTTGCCTAAACCACCCCCTCAACCGAAATTCATCGTTTATTATGAATATCATAAAAACTGTATGACATCTTTTTTCTGGTTTGATAAACATTATTAAAAAAAAAAAACCCCACTATCACAAATCTCGAACAAATACAATCGGATTGAATGACGACAATTGCTTAATTACGGCTATGATAGACTCTAGGCTAAAGTATTAGAGACGGGGCGGCTAGCTATGCTCGTTAAAGGTCCGCAATTTCAAGAAGAAGACGAGCGTCGCAAGTTCGAATCCTCTCGCCCCGGGATAGAGAAAACCAAAACAATCTCTTAAAAGTAATAAACAGGCAAAGTAGCTGCCTCGCTTGCGTATGCGAGGGTGTACTTTCTAAGAGTGCTTGGTAAGCGAACCGGTGCTCGACGATCACACCGCCCCGCCCATGGAGGTTTTAGCCGGTAAGAATCCGGCACTACCTTGTGCCGCCTTGTGCCCCCGTGGCCCACTCGCAAGGCGTTAAAATATAAGGTGTCTATGAAGATTTCCTCCATGTAAAAAAAAAAAAAAAATTTTGGTGTGCAACAGAAAGGTTCCAGGAGTACCTTGTCATACGCTGCCACGCACCTGGTGTGTCGTCCAAACTATCATTTATTTTGTTTGCATATAGTCATCCTTTTATCTATGTGGTTAATTTATGTACGTTTAAACATTCATGTTCTCGTCTAACGTGCGACAATATATTTAAATTACGTTTCGATGTTCACAAAAGACACCTAGAGAGTGTTTCCTTATTCATTACGATTAATCCAGTTTCGTTGTATATTCTTTCAAAAGTAATATTTTTCAAATAGAGTGTATTTAATACTTATAAGTTTCATCAAAATACTGAATCCTCATTTATACGTATAATATTTTGTTTATTTTATTTTGCTAAGTATTTCAGTGTAAGTAAATAAGTAAAATGTTTCATAATATTTTATTTTTGAAATAAAATATGCTTAAATTAAAGAACTATATTGTACAGACTTCAAATATTACATGTACTGTGTACTATTTAAATAAGTTTAAAAGAAATTTGAAATGATAAATCAGGA
>JACXIX010001322.1:0-18909 GCA_014737535.1 Bombus cullumanus | reverse complement strand
TATCTCAATCTGGAACGGAATTCCATGTTTCGTCAAAATCGAGGAATGGTTGCCTTTTGCGAGTTGCAGTGCTTGTTTCGATGCCCGATTTGGCGTGCTCTACGCTCAGCGTGTAATATGGAGCGAAATGGGCGTTAAAACGTCGAAATATCTCAATCAGGAACGGAATTACAGTTTTCGTCAAAATCGATGAATGGTTGTCTTTTGCGTGTTGCAGAGCTTGTTTCGATGCCGGATTTGGCGTGCACTACGTTCAGCGTGTAATATGGAGCGAAATGGGCGTTAAAACGTCGAAATATCTCAATCAGGAGCGGAATTCCAGTTTTCGTCAAAATCGAGGAATGGTTGCGTTTTGCGAGTTGCAGAGCTTGTTTCGACGCCGGATTTGGCGTGCTCCACGTGCAGCGTGTAATGTGGAGTGAAATGGTCGTTAAAACGTCGAAATATCTCAATCTGGAACGGAATTCCAGGTTTCGTCAAAATCGAGGAATGGTTGCGTTTTGCGAGTTGCAGAGCTTGTTTCGACGCCGGATTTGGCGTGCACTACGTTCAGCGTGTAATATGGAGCGAAATGGACGTCAAAACGTCGAAATATCTCAATCAGGAACGGCCATACAGTTTTTGTCAAAATCGAGGAATAGTTGCGTTTTGCGAGTTGCAGTGCTTGTTTCGACGCCGGATTTGGCGTGCTCTACGCTCAGCGTGTAATATGGAGTGAAATGGGAGTTAAAATGTCGAAATATCTGAATCTGGAACGGAATTACAGTTTTCTTCAAAATCGAGGAATGGTTGCGTTTTGCGAGTGGCAGAGCTTGTTTCGACGCCGGATTAGGCGTGAACTACGCTCAGCGTGTAATATGGAGTGAAATGGGCGTTTAAACGTCGAAATATCTCAATCAGGATCGGAATTACAGTTTGCGTCAAAATCGAGGAAATGATGCGTTTTGCGAGTTGCAGTGCTTGTTTCGACGCCGGATTTGGCGCGCACTACGACCAGCGTGTAATATGGAGTGAAATGGGCGTTAAAACGTCGATGTATCTGAATCTGGAACGGTATTACAGTTTTCGTCAATATCGAGGAATGGTTGCGTTTTGCGAGTTGCAGAGCTTGTTATGACGCCGGATTTGGCGTCCTCCACGTGCAGCGTGTAATATGGAGTGAAATGGGCGTTAAAACGTCGAAATATCTCAATCTGGAACGGAATTCCAGTTTTCGTCAAAATCGAGGAATGGTTGCGTTTTGCAAGTTGCAGAGATTGTTTCGACGCCGGATTTGGCGTGCACTACGTTCAGCGTGTAATATTGAGCGAAATGGACGTTAAAACGTCGAAATATCTCAATCAGGAACGGAATTACAGCTTTCGTCAAAATCGAGGAATGGTTGCGTTTTGCAAGTTGCAGAGCTTGTTTCGACGCCGGATTTGGCGTGCACTACGTTCAGCGTGTCATATGGAGCGAAATGGACGTCAAAAAGTCGAAATATCTGAATCTGGAACGGAATTACAGTTTTCGTCAAAATCGAGGAGTGGTTGCGTTTTGCGAGTTGCAGAGCTTGTTTCGACGCCGGATTTGGCCTGCACTACGTTCAGCGTGTAATATGGAGCAAAATGGGCGTTAAAACGACGAAATATCTATACCAGGAACGGAATTACAGTTTTCGTCAAAACCGAGGAATGGTTGCGTTTTGCGAATTGCAGAGATTGTTTCGACGCCGGATTTGGAGTACACTACGCTCAGCGTGTAATATGGAGTGAAGTGGGTGTTAAAACGTCGAAATATCTCATCAGGAACGGAATTACAGTTTTCGTCAAAATCGCCCGAATTGTTGCGTTTTGCGAGTTGCAGAGCTTGTTTCGACGACGGATTTGGCGTGCACTACGTTCAGCGTGTAATATGGAGTGAAATGGGCGTTAAAACGTCGAAATATCTCAATCAGGAACGGAATTACAGTTTTCGTCAAAATCGAGGAATGGTTGCGTTTTGCGAGTTGCAGTGCTTGTTTCGACGCCGTATTTGGCGTCCTCCACGTGCAGCGTGTAATATGGAGTGAAATGGGCGTTTAAACGTCGAAATATCTCAATCAGGATCGGAATTACAGTTTTCGTCAAAATCGAGGAGTGGTTGGCTTTTGCGAGTTGCAGATCTTGTTTCGACGCTGAATTTGGCGTGCACTACGTTCAGCGTGTAATATGGAGTGAAATGGGTGTTAAAACGTCGAAATATCTCAATCAGGAGCGGAATTCCAGTTTTCGTCAAAATCGAGGAATGGTTGCGTTTTGCGAGTTGCAGAGATTGTTTCGACGCCGGATTTGGCGTGCACTACGTTCAGCGTGTAATATTGAGCGAAATGGACGTTAAAACGTCGAAATATCTCAATCAGGAGCGGAATTCCAGTTTTCGTCAAAATCGAGGAATGGTTGCGTTTTGCCAGTTGCAGAGCTTGTTTCGACGCCGGATCTGGCGTGCTCCACGTGCAGCGTGTAATATGGAGTGAAATGGGTGTTAAAACGTCGAAATATCTCAATCAGGAGCGGAATTCCAGTTTTCGTCAAAATCGAGGAATGGTTGCGTTTTGCGAGTTGCAGAGCTTGTTTCGACGCCGGATTTGGAGTACACTACGCTCAGCGTGTAATATGGAGTGAAGTGGGTGTTAAAACGTCGAAATATCTCAATCAGGAACGGAATTGCAGTTTTCGTCAAAATCGCCCGAATTGTTGCGTTTTGCGAGTTGCAGTGCTTGTTTCGACGCCGGATTTGGCGTGCTCTACGCTCAGCGTGTAATATGGAGTGAAATGGGAGTTAAAATGTCGAAATATCTGAATCTGGAACGGAATTACAGTTTTCTTCAAAATCGAGGAATGGTTGCGTTTTGCGAGTTGCAGAGCTTGTTTCGACGCCGGATTTGGCGTGCACTACGTTCAGAGTGTGATATGGAGTGAGATGGGCGTTAAAACGTCGAAATATCTGAATCTGGAACGGAATTACAGTTTTCTTCAAAATCGAGGAATGGTTGCGTTTTGCGAGTTGCAGAGCTTGTTTCGACGCCGGATTTGGCGTGCACTACGTTCAGAGTGTGATATGGAGTGAGATGGGCGTTAAAACGTCGAAATATCTGAATCAGGAACGGAATTACAGTTTTCGTCAAAATCGAGGAATCGTTGCGTTTTGCGAGTTGCAGTGCTTGTTTCGATGCCGGATTTGGCGTGCACTACGTTCAGCGTGTGATATGGAGCGAAATGGACGTTAAAACGTCGAAAAATCTCAATCAGGAACGGAATTCCAGTTTTCGTCAAAATCGAGGAATGGTTGCGTTTTGCGAGTTGCAGTGCTTGTTTCGATGCCCGATTTGGCGTGCTCTACGCTCAGCGTGTAATATAGAGCGAAATGGGCGTTAAAACGTCGAAATATCTCTATCAGGAGCGGAATTCCAGTTTTCGTCAAAATCGAGGAATGGTTGCGTTTTGCGAGTTGCAGAACTTGTTTGGGCGCCGTCTTACACGCTGAACGTAGTGCACGCCAAATCCGGCGTCGAAACAAGCTCTGCAACTCGCAAAACGCAACCATTCCTCGATTTTGACGAAAACTGTATGGCCGTTCCTGATTGAGATATTTCGACGTTTTGACGTCCATTTCGCTCCATATCACACGCTGAACGTAGTGCACGCCAAATCCGGCGTCGAAACAAGCTCTGCAACTCGCAAAACGCAACCATTCCTCGATTTTGACGAAACCTGGAATTCCGTTCCAGATTGAGATATTTCGACGTTTTGACGTCCATTTCGCTCCATATTACACGCTGAACGTAGTGCACGCCAAATCCGGCGTCGAAACAAGCTCTGCAACTCGAAAAACGCAACCATTCCTCGATTTTGACGAAAACTGTATTTCCGTTCCTGATTGAGATATTTCGACGTTTTAACGCCCATTTCGCTCCATATTACACGCTGAACGTAATGCACGCCAAATCCGGCGTCGAAACAAGCCCTGCAACTCGCAAAAGGCAACCATTCCTCGATTTCGACGAAAACTGTTATTAGGTTCCTGATTGAGGTATTTCAATGTTTAATGGCCTATTTCACTCTATTTTACACGCCGAACGTAGTGCAGGACAAATTCTGCGTCGGAACAAGCTCTGCAACGCGCTAAACACAACCATTCCTCGATTTGGACGGAATCTGTTATTTATTTCCTGATTGAGTTAGTTCGACGTGTAAACGCCCATTTCACTCTATTTTATACGCCGAACGTAGTGCACGCCAAAGTCAGCGTCGAAACAAGCTCTGCAACTCGCGAAACGCAACCATTCCTCGATTTCGACAAAAAATGTTATTCGGTTCCTGATTGAGGTATTTTGACGTTTAAAAGCCCATTTCATTCCATTTTATACGCCGAACGTAGTGCACGTCAAATTCAGCGTCGAAACAAGCGCTGCAACTCGCGAAACGCAACCATTCCTCGATTTCGACGAAAACTGTTATTCGGTTCCTGCTTGAGACATTTCGACGTTTAAATGCTCATTTCACTCCATATTACACGCTGCACGGAGTGCACGCCAAATCCGGCGTCGAAACAAGTTCTGCAACTGGCAAAACGCAACCATTCCTCGATTTGGACGAAAACTGTATTTCCGTTCCTGATTGAGATATTTCGACGTTTTAACGCCCATTTCGCTCCATATTACACGCTGAACGTAGTGCACGCCAAATCCGGCGTCGAAACAAGCTCTGCAACTCGCAAAACGCAACCATTCCTTGATTTGGACGAAAACTGTAATTCCGTCCCTGATTGAGATATTTCGACGTTTAAAGCCCCATTTCACTCTATTTTACACGCCGAACGTGGTGCACGCCAAATTCAGCGTCGAAACTAGCTCTAAAATTCGCAAAACGCATCTATTCCTCGATTTCGACGTTTAAACGCCCTTTTCACTCCAGTTTACACGCCGAACGTAATGCACGCCACTTTTATCGTCGAAACAAGCCCTCCCAACGCGCAAAATGCAATCATTTGTCAATTTGGACGAAATCTCTGTTATTTCGTTCCTGATTGAGATATTTCGACGTTTAAACATTCTTTCCACTCCATTTTACACGCCAAACGTAGTGCACGAAAGTTTCAGCGATGAAACAATCCCTGCAAGTCGCAAAACGCAATAATTCGTGAATATTATCGAAAACTCTGTTATTTCGTTCCTGATTGAGATATCTGGATGTTTAAACGCTCTTTTCTCTCCATTTTATTGTTACGTTTTCAATTGTATGCATTCAATTATGTGTGTCGTTAAATTTAATAAAAAAGGATAGTAGTCGAAATATCAATTTAAGACTTCCGATTAATACGGTAGTTGCTGCTACCAGAAATAGTCTAAGAACTATACTAAAGTATTTCTTTTTCTTTTTTTTATTTTTGTCTTTATATTAAGAATGCTGGTGTATTATGGGTGTTGTTACATCTGTCGTATCAACTTGAATGAGATCCAAAAGTCGTATCGCTCTTTTGTAATAGTATCATGTGTGTCTACATTTAATTAATCTTTTACTAAAGTGTTATTTTATTTTATTTTTATTTTTGTGTGCGTTCGCCCCCCCCCCTCTTGGGGTTCAAATTTCCGGAGGAAATTTGACTGATGGCGTCCCTGTTTTGCTTATAAAACTCGAAGCCCAAATAAAAATTTTTCCATTATTGACGTCTTTTGTATTCGTTGTTTTTAATTAATGTTGTCTATGTATAATAACATGTATCATTTCTTAGGGATAAGGTCCGCTGCCTCTTAGCTTCTTATATATTATTTATTCTTCTGCATTATTTCGTCAATCGTGAATAGTTGGTAATTTAATAGTTAATTGCAATTAGTTGCAAAATTTTGATTTCTTTTTCATTTCTCGTAACTGATATCTATTAATTTTAATATTCTTGTTACCATATAATAATGTATTATATTGTATTAGTTATTTATTATTCCTCCTTAGTTCGTCCACCATATACAATTAATGGTTAATTAGTTTGTAAAGTTGTTCCTCATGGCTGATTTCTATTGATGTCTAATATTCCCGTTGTTATATAATAATGCTGTATTATATTGCATTAGTTATTATCCATTTTCTTATTACAATCTTCCATTTGTTTTATTGTCCTTCTATTAAATATTTATTTCTTCATTGGAAATATAATTTATTTTGCAACGTATAAAAGTTACTGGCCCATTGTTGATCAGCATCACTTTCTAAGATGGCCGC
Organism: Bombus cullumanus; assembly: GCA_014737535.1. Classification (NCBI taxonomy): domain Eukaryota; kingdom Metazoa; phylum Arthropoda; class Insecta; order Hymenoptera; family Apidae; genus Bombus; species Bombus cullumanus. Next base: position 12,673 of record JACXIX010001322.1, on the reverse strand, counting down.
TTGCAAATGTCTCTAGTATATAGTGACTTTTATTAATATTGAATTTATTATTTATCTGTTAATTATTTGTAATTTATTTTAGTAGATGAAATGTAATTGAATTGAAATTAACATTATTTTGTGTTAATTATGGTGTATATAATTATTGTATGTATTTTATCGCGCATGCGAAAAGCTACTTTATGTTCGTGACAATCCAAAGTGGTCGCTTGTGAATGTCTCCAGTAAGAGTATGATCATGTGTTCTTTAATTTTGTTAAATATGGAAATAATTATTTATCTGTTACTTATTTTTCTCTATTTTAATGCAGTTGGAATTTGAAATAACAATAATATTGGTTTTGTGTTCTTTATGATGTGTATTTTTACAGTGTGTTACTTCATTCAACATTGTTTTGTGTTTGTTGTAATATGTATATACCCTGTGTTGAATTTTATAATTGGTTATTGTTGCTGTTTCACTGTTTTGTTTCGAGTGGTTATATTTATAGAGTGTTTGTTTAAATTATTTAATTTAATATACGCATAGTGTATTATCACCCGTCACTACAGCGTAACATAACCTTATTTCTTTACACCAGACTTAATACAATAGTACTATAATAGTTTAGTACAATATAACAATCTTTTATTTTAATTATATTTGTCGTTAATACTCGGTTAAATTACCTTAATAAATTTTTAACTTATTTCTACATTCTGCGTACATAACTTTTATCCCTTTGTATCAAACTTAGTACGATAATACTATAATGGATTGGTACAATATAACAATCTCTTATTTTAATTATATCTGTCGTTAATACTCAGTTAAATTACCTTAATTAATTTTTAACTTATTTCTACACTATTGGCTATTTCTGTTTTTTTTTTTATGAAGTTGTCGTTGTCTTGTGCTTGTGTTTGCCAGTTTTACCTATAACTTTGGAGCTAATCTATACATTGTTAGTAAGAAGTCATTATTGTTTATAGTTTCTACAATTCTATTCCATCAAAGCTGTGTCGCTTGCTTGGAATAATTACACGGCGCATGTTGGGTATCATCTGATTCTTTGTTACATTGTCAACGCTTATTATAACTACCTTTACTTATCCTAGAACTGTAAGTATATATAAAAAGAAAACGCCATATTTTGTAAGTATTCGCATAGTAAAATAGTCTGTCCTTTTCTTATTCGCTAAAACTGCCTTGTTAACATTGAGTTATTTTATTATAATGTCACAAATTTTTCCTTGTTTTTTCAGTTTCCTGTTGCCGTCTTGACCATTTCGGTAGTATCTGCTTCAGTACTCCGTATTCTTGGCTTTTGCGTATACCTTTCAATATGACTAATGAACTTCTTTACTATTACCAGTTTCTATCCCAAAGTCGTTTACAACGTTCTTCCCCTTTTTAGGTTATGATTGTTTAAGTCAATATTTATTACCTTCGGTATTCTCATACCTGTGAATAGAATGGTCTCAAAATTTTTCATTGGTCAATAGTAAGTCTCGTTATCGTGTAATTGTTGTTGTCGGGTATCCATTATTGACCGTTATTCTTGCTTCTTTTAGTTTAATTGTGATATTGTTGTTGTTATTTTCTTTCATATATATCAAGGTAATTGAGGTTAGTTTATCCATTCGTTTCAGTGATATATTATGTTCTACGGAGTGGATCCATAATTTGTCTCTGCGGAATTCCTGCATGTACACTTGCTTCTACGATGATTAATTGTGCACTGGGTAATTTTCATTTTCACTGCCTTTAATTATTTTATTGAATTAACACGTTTTATCTTTAAATGATGGTTAGAACACTCATAGTAATCTTCTTTTTGTCTTTTAGGTTTCCACTATTTGCACTATTCAACAAGCAGTGTCACACTTCCTTTGGTTTAACTACAATATTGTTATAAACATTTAGTAGTATTATGTTTCGCATTAAGACAATTGAAGTTAATTCATCCATTTGTTTCAGCTGGCCATCATACATTATGTTCTATGAATATGGACCCATAACCTGTTTTTGCATATACACTTCCTTCTACGATGATTAATTGTTCACAAGGTACCTTTCGCTTTCACTGCTTTTAATTATTTTATTGAATTAACACGTTTTATATTTAAATAATGGTTAGAACACACATAGTAATTTTCCTTTTTTCTTTTAGGTTTCCACTATCTGCATTATTCGACAAGCAGCACTACACAACACACTACTGCACTGTGTTGCCTTGAAATCGTTTCGTTTATTATTTCGGTTATGCGTTAGTTTTACTTGTTCAAGTGCACTGTTCGCGGAATCTCTTTCACTTCGATCTTGACGTTTTGATTTTGCAAAATTTCTAACACTTTATGCGGTCCTGTATATTGATCAGAGAATTTTCCTTTGCTAGGTTCCTTTAGTAGATATACCAGATCTCCTATTTTGAAATTTTGCGGGTTGATACGTCTGTCGTAATATTCTTTTGACTTTAGCGTAGATTTCATCAGATTTTCTCTTGCCATTTGCTGCATGGTGTTGATTTTATCAAACATGTCTCCGAGATATTCTGCATATGTTGGTTCCATGTCCTCTTCGATTATTACTTTACCAGTGGGTTCTCCTGCCAAGTGCCCAAGGTTTAATTCGTGCGGGTAGAATTTCCTTCATGTAAATTTTTAATCGTTAGTATATATTCGTTTCCCTTGCAAGCTACTAAACTTTGCGATATTGGCTTCAACACTACCATGTATCCAACTACTATTTTCTTGCTTTTCTTCATTTTAGTTTTTATTTTGCGCCAGGACGCAAGTTTACTATCGCCGAGCCAATTATTCAATTGCTTGCCAATAGCATTCAAAATACGAATTTTTGAAAGTGTCATAGCCATATTAGCCCATAAATATTTTGAATATAGTATAGTATGGTACCATCTATATTTTCCAAGAGGAGTTATAAGATCAGCACTCATGCTATCTACATCAAATACTAGATGTAGTATCCAATGGAATATTTTTAATCCAATTGTAATCCAATGGCTAGCGTATTTATTCAAGTTTTTATATAAACCTTCGACTGGTGATTCCCTATTTTCTCCTTCTCGATTTCTTTGAGCCCGTTTAACTTGTGTTTTTTCAGCCTGAAAATGTTTAGAATTCTTTTCCTTGGTTATCCTTTTTTCTTCTTCACTTACTTTATTCACAACCTGTTGATTTTCCTCTATCTTTTCAGAATGAATAGTATCACTGAAAGTGCTTATTATATTTAAATTATTATTTATTTGTATAGGACGTTTAGGAATATTTTCAGTAGATTTAGAATTATTCTTTGAATTTTTATTACAAACCTCTTTGCTTACAGATTCTGTTTTGGGTTTAGGGATAGCTATACTTTTATTCTCTGTAGTCTGATCTTTCTTACAATTTAATAATGACTTGGCTCTGAGTTCGATAAAGTTACCTTCTGGTGGTTTTATAGAAGTTTTTGAGTGAGATACACTCGCTATCTCTTTTCCTATTATATTTGAAACATTCACGGAATTCGTGGAATCTTGCTTTTGTATACTTGCCAAGTCGAACGTGGTGAGGCACTTCACAATTCCCAGCTGGTTCAATATTTCCGTGATATTAGGCAGTGGATTAGCGTCGCCTATCGTCTCGTCGTTCAATTTCCTAGTTTATGCCACTTCTGAAAGTTCTTTGGTATTAGTATTGTTTATCTTGGTTGGGAACTCGGAAGATTTCTTACTCATGATCCTGTCTGTGGTGCCGTGCGTCCTCTTATTATTTAAAGTAACATTATCCTTTATCACAGCAACGGAATAGTGGTGTTCGTGTTGAAAAGTTGATTGTTTCAAATGATCAGCATCCCTCTTTTGACTTAAATTTCTATCGAGGTATTTATTTACACATTTTTCTTCCCAGGCTATTGTTCTTGCTCTATTCCTAATATCTATTCCCTGCGCCGAATATATCTTTTAATTTATTCCCAAAATCCTTTAAATTTAGTACCTCAGTGTCTTTTACGGCGAGAAACGCGAGTCCGCGATGCTTATTTATTAATAATTTTACTAACTGAGGGCTCTTGATGCCTAGAAACCATGTTTCGCGCACGCTCGCATGCTCTTAAAAATTGGAATACTGATGGTCGCTGACTGTCGAATACTGGTACCGACTCGATCGCGTCTTTTAACCTAATTGGTTGGAAGTTACCATCTGTCAGTATTGTCTCTCGCTGGGTTATCGGCGGTGGTGTAGGTGTCTCGGGTTCTTTTCTTGCCTTCAATGAACGCACGTCGTCATTTAATTCACTGGGTTTTGCGCTCATGTCATTTATTACGCGAAAATTTGCATCCCATGGTTTCAATTTTTCTGACGTCAAGAGCGTTTCCTCATTCAATGAGTCTTTTGTGGTCGCCATATTTTCTTAAATATATATTTTATCGATAACCATAAGAATTTTAATCCTCTGTGGAGCATATCCCACCGCTACCACCAAAAATTCTTTTGTTACACGTTTTCAATTATGTTTGTCGTTAAATTTAATCGGAAAGGAAAGGAATGACAGTATTCGAAATATAAATTTAAGACTTCCGCTTAATACGGTAGTTGCTGCCACCAGAAATATAGTCTAAAGACTTATGGCCGTCGTCGCCGCCGCCGGTTGGAAAGAAACTGACCGCGTTTCGTCCCTGGACTACCGGTGGACTCGTCGGTAAGGCTATGTCCGGTAGTCCCTGCCTTAGACGCAGAGGGAGTCTCGCTAGATGCGGTATTTATATTGTAACCCCGTGAATTTCGACCGCTAGCGAGACAGGCAAGACTAGTGTCGCCGTAGTGGCCCTCTGATTTTGGCGGTTGGTAGCTGGATCGCCCGGCCTGTCGGCGTCTTGTTGTTACCGATCCGCCATGGACTATTTCAAAGATCTTTTTTTTTCTTATTTTATTTTATTTTTGTCTTTATATTAAGAATGCTGGTGTATTATGGGTGTTGTTACGTCTGTCGTATTCTTAGTAACAACTTGAATGAGATCCTAAACTCGTATCGATCTTATGTAATAATATTATGTGTGTCTACATTTAATTAATCTTTTACTAAAGTGTTTTATTTTATTTTATTTTATTTTTATATTATTGTATGTTCGAATCGCCACTCGCGTTATTTGCATATTGTAGTTTTCGTTACGGCACGTGCGGAGCGCGGGACGTGACATTATACGCCGAATGTAGTGCATGCCACTATTAGCGTCAAAACAAGCCTTGCAATTCGCAAAACGCAATCATTTGTCGATTTTGACGAAAGCTAACTGTTATTTCATTCCTGTTTGAGATATTTCGACGTTTAAACACTCTTTTCACTCCATTTTACACGCCAAAAGTATTGCACGCCATTTTCAGCCCCGAAACAGGCCCAGCAGTTCGCAAATCGCAATCCTTTGTCGATTTTGAAGAAAACTAGCGGTTACTTTGTTCCTGTTTGAGATACTTCGACGTTTAAACGCTGTTTTCACTCCATTTTACACGCCGAATGTAGTGCACGCACTTCTCAACGTCAAAACAGGCCCTGCAGCTTGCAAAACGCACTCTTTTGTCGATTTTAACGAAATCTAGCTGTTATTTCGTTCCTGTATGAGATATTTCGACGTTTAAACGCTCTTTTCACTCCATTTTACACACCGAATGTAGTGCACGCCACTTTTAGCGTCGAAGCAAGCCCAGCATCTCGCAAAATGGAATCCTTTGTCGATTTTGTCGAGAACCAGCGGTTATTTCTTTCCTGTTTGAGATATTTTGACCTTTGAACTCTGATCTCACCTCATATTACACAGTAAATGTAGTGCACACCAGTTGTAGCGTCCTAACCAGCCCGCCACCGCTCAAGTTGGAATATTTTGAAGATTTTTTTTGAAATTTGTTGTTACTTCGTTCCTGTTGTAGATATTTTGACGTTGGAATGCTGCTCCATATTGCATATCGAATGTAATGCACACCAGTGTTAGCGTCGAAATTAGCCCAACACCGCGCAAAATACAGTGACTTGAAGATTTTAGGATGAGACTTGCTGTTATTTCCTTCCCGTTTAAGATATTTTGACATTTGAGCGCTATTTTCGCTTGTCACGTTGTAGTGAATTGCCGCATTTGCTTGAACGTGACGATACGACCTAGAATCTTAATTCGAATTTCTGATCGGTGTGGTAGTTGCTGCCACAAGGAACAGTCCAAAGACTGTTCAATAAGACTCGTTCTAATTATTATTCGAATTGAGGCTTACGACTCCAAGGAATGAATCAAAAACTTGTTGCACTTAGTTAGAGGGCTACACTATCTTGAATGATTCCAAAGGTCGTGTACTTCGCGAAAACTGAATAAAATTCCAAAACTTTTCTCTCTTAGTTAAAGCGCGGCACTATTCGAAGATTCTAAACCGTTGTATTCTTTTAATGATTAATCAATAAATTGCGTGCATATGGGTAGCGTTAACTATCGTTTAAATGCAACTGGCAGATAAATTCCACGTTTCGGCTAACCTGCCATGTGCAGGAATATTGGCACGGGAGAGGATTAAAGTTATTCGAAATAAATAATTGGTTTCTATACACAAGATTTATTTAGTTCAACTGGGATATGTTAATATCAATATGCAACGATTAATTCAAATTTTACGCGATTATAATTGTTATAATAAATATTATCAATATACACATTTTATTCTCATTAATTTTATTATATTACAAAATAAATGTTTTCGATGTACAAGGATCTATATAATTCAACTTTATTATTAACAAAATCTTTTTTTAATCATCTGGGTATTTAATATCGCAAGAACAATAATAATCGCTGTCGTACAATACAGGCGATGCTGCTTAAGACGAAAGAGCGTGCGGCTCTTCTGGTTGGAACGCACACCAGTGTTAAGGTATTGGTGAATTAGAGGGCGCGAAACTAATTTCCGTAATTTCGCTAATTAATACTAATTCTTCTCTACGCCTTTTTTCCTCTGTTTTAATTTCAGCGGCCAACAATTGTTTATTCAAACGTTCAGCTCGCTTTCTGCTAATATGACCCTTACCTCTACGATTCTTTCTTGCTTTTGCATCCAATATGAACAAAATAATTTTAGTGATTCTCTGTGTGTATGACCTGTGTGATTTGGCAAGCTTCTTCCAAAGATGAGGGATATTTGCTAACAATGGGAAAAGGAATGCTAAAATCCGTAAGTGTCTTCAATGATTGAAAGCACCGTAATCTGCGCAAGGAGAGGAAGAATTATAAGAGATATAATATAAACGGTTCAAGGAAGCGCGGTCAACGTGGGGGAGTGAGGTGTCGAGAACAGAAGCGAAGATCACTCATGCGCCAAGAGTTTTTTTCCGCTTGAATTGATGCCGCGAATCCGTCGTGGTCGTCGTCCTCAGGTGATCCTCCTGTCATCGATTTGATATTATCTGATGAGGATATCACAGAGCTTCATTCATGTCCGCCGTTCTATCGAGTATCTTATTGCTGACGAATGCGCGACAGTTCGACTGCCCGAGAAGATTCCCACGGAAGCTTTGGGAGGTCACGTGCATCATCACATTTCGGGTCCGGGAGGAATTTCGCCTGTCGTTCGTGCGTGGTGTATGGATATGTTTTGTCAGTTATATCCCGAGGAACATTTCCTTGACGTTCCTTGTCTTGACTTTGATTTATTCAATAAGGGAGAAATGAAGGGAGAAAGGGAGAAATGAATAAAAAAAATGAGTAAGAGATAAAATCAAAATATAAAGCACAAAATACATACCTATATAACTGGATCAGATAACAAGGGTTTGGTTCCACCCATGTTCGTAATTGAAGAAATCCAGAACGCGTATCAAAAATCAACAGAAGTATGAAACCTGTTATTGTCGAAAACAAAAACCACACCAATTAATTAAAAGCAAGATAAAACCCTGAAAGTGGTTACATGGAAATACTAACCTAAATTCTAAATAACGACAAGCATGAATAATCCAGCGGAAAGCACGATGGCGTGCGCATTTCAATCGGTAAAATTCACAGCCGTAGCATTTCAGATAATAGGGAATGAAAGAAATGAGTATAGGGAGAATGAACAAAGGGCGCGAAGTAGGCGCACCTCAATCGATAAACACTCATAAAAAAGATAAAACGAACAGAACCGTTAAAACAACGTACTGTGATCAGTAAATCCACTTCACGCCATTTTTTATAAAACAGTAAATAAAGTTCACGACAAAACGCGCGAATACTTGGGAGGATGACATTATTATTGAAGAGTGCGAAATCATACGTGTTGTACGATCCAGAGCCGGCGGAACAATGGGATGACCGCTGACGCGCACCAGACGACCTTCTTCACCAGGACACTGCGCGATAGTCAAGCGACAGACGCTGGGAGATCTTATCATTTTCTCAGTGGGAAGAGACTAAGACGCGGCGTTAACAAGATGACCGGACAGACGATACATCAGCAAAATATAAGTAATAACGGCAGCGACATTCTCTCGCGTAAGATCGGTGGGAACCAAGTCAAGCAACGGATGCCAAGAGACCTCGACATTCTCTCACGTAGCGGCGATAGGAAGCTGAGAGATTAAGACGCGGCGTAAACAAGATAACCGAGCAGACGAAGCATTAGCAAAAGATAAACGATTATAGCTTCCACATTCTGTCAGGTAGCGTCGATGGGAAACTTAGTACATACAGCGGAAAGGAAGACTGCAGCGTTGCGATTCCCATGGGAGCAATATATCACGTGGCAATTATCCCATGATAGACCTAGATATAAATAAGCGTAACAACTCGGAGCAGAGAGTCAATATTTGTCAGCCGAAGTATGTGCATCCGTTAGTCTGTCAGTACACATCACTCAGTTAATATTCATCAATCATACAGTTAATATCCAATAATTAGACAGTCTATAATTATTGTCAATCATTGACACAGTCAGTTATAGTCAACAAAACAGCTAATTGAGCAGTCACCTTCAATAAAAATAAAGTTAGTTAAAAGTTTATAGGTATTAATTACGCTGGCTACTGAGTTGAAATTAATTTGTCAAAGTTCAGTCTTGTATATCTACGTGCGATCGACAACACACGCATTCAAGGAGAGAATTTTAATTTTGTTACGCGCCTTCAATTCTAACGATAACCCGACATATATATTTTTTGCATCGATCACACTACGGAAGTATTAACTGATTGAACTGTCTGAATATAACTGCTTGATAATTAATAACTCTCTGAAATTATTCAAGACTGTATTAACAACTACCTGCGCTTTTTATAACTGATCTTTACACTGCTTGACGATTCGTAATTGAACTTTTCTTTTTGCACGTGGAAAAATCCTCATGGACACTCCGCTGCCGCTAATGACGGCAGCAGCGGAGTAGCGTCGGACTCTTACCGACCAAAACTCCACGTTGGCCATCCTGCGCGTATGACAGGTTCGTTGTGGTGGCGATAGAGCGGCTCTCGGCCGCCTGACTGCCATCATCCGCCATCGCGTTATCCTGCAGGGGCGGAAGTTTCTCTTCCTCTCCCTTTCTGCTCGCTCCTTTGCGAGCATAACTCGCTCGCAGAAGAAGCGGACAGCCTCATATTCCTGCCGCCCGCTCAGCATCGCTGCTACGATCGCCGTAGGGGCGAGCCTCTCGCCTATGACGTGCCGCAGGGTGTAGCGGGGCAGCTCCCACGCCAGACAAAACTCCAGGGTATGCTGCGCCGTGTCCCTGCCCTCCCCGCAGTGGTGACAGATGTCCGTCGTCTCCCGTCCGATTTTCCTCAGGTACTCCCCGAACACGCCGTGTCCCGTGTCCCGTGTCACAGACGAAATCTAACCAAAACAGAGCGATGAGATGACGAAATTCCAAGCGCCTAGCATGAGCGACCACCGGGATAACATCGGGTCACTCTATCCGTTCTCCGAAATATACAATCGAAGCCTTTTTCCCACTCCCACGATTCGTTCTCAGAAATGTATGATCTAAGCCTTTTCGCACTCCCACGAATAAAAGAATTTAAGCACTCCCCCTAAAATCACCCCAAGTAAGTCAATCAGTAGTCTTGAACAGTCACGCCTAGAGCTCGGAAGTAAATTGTGAACCAAGTGTCAGAAGAAAAATAAAGTTTCTTTTTTATCTTAAATTTACTTTTTATTTTTTTTACGTGACACCCGTGAGTATCATCATGTACCCGTCATCATGTAGGTGAATAGGAGGCCACGGCGGCTTCTCCATGTCCCCAGTTTGGGAGAATCGCCTCCGCGCCTCGGTGTTCGCCTCCTTCGTTGATCAGCTGGGATCGCCACTGGTTCCATGCGTCCTCCTCGGCGATTCCTGGGTCGTCTGGGGCCGCCTGCTCGGCCGGGTCCCACAGTTTCCTTTGGTCATACCTCTTCTTGAGTATCAACACCCGGAGCTCCCACGGCGGAGACGCAGCCAGAACAGTTGCCGGCGCGTGCGACACCGTTCGGTATCTCCTGACGATTCTGATGGCAGTTACCCTGTGCAGCCTCCTGAGGAGCAGAATGCTGCGGCGACTCGCCATTAGATTGCCCGCCCATACCGGGGCCCCGTACATCACCCGGGACCGAACGACGCCCTTGTATAATCGTCGCACCGCGACTCCCGCCCCGCTTATGTTCGGTAGCAGACCGCACAAGGCGTTGGCAGCCACCGTCACCTTCGGGATCAGGAAGTCGAAGTGAGGCTCGAACGTCCATCGGCTGTCGATGTCGAGACCCATGTATCGCATTCGCGATCCCACCCCGACAGTTTCTCCCGTCATGCTTACGCTCAGACCGGGCGGAGGAACTCCTCGCCTGTTTTCGTCGTAGAACCAGATGACCTCCGACTTCGCAGGGGAGACCCTCAGGCTCAATTCGTGCACAGCATGTATCGCGCATGCTGTTGCAACTTCGCCGATGTGCAACGCCTCATGCCACCCGCGACCCCCGACCAGGACCAAAGTGTCGTCAGCGTAGCACACCACGGCCGCGCCCGGAGGCAGCGGACAGGATTCGTAATTGAACTGAACGTCACTGACTGACAATTCAAACTTTATTGATTAACTCTTTGTGGACTACCACTGCATATATGCGTTCTGCGTAAACCATCAATTTGGCCAAAGAACTCATATATGCGTTTGGCGAAAACAACTGATAGAGCCAAACGATTCATATGTGTGTCCCACGTAAACGCGTCGCTGTGGTTGAGAAACTCATATATCTCATACATGCGTATATATAAAAGACTCATATGTGTGTCATTTTATTTACCCTGTGAAAAAACCGGACATGTACATATGTCTAGAATTCGACATCTTGGAGTGCTATGAACGAAAATCGCGTCTAAGCAGAAATGTGCGTTGGCAATTTTAAGTGACTTCGAACCGTCCGCACCGTTACAAAGGGTTAAGCCTGCTTGACGGAATATTAATAATTGATTCTTTACGATTAATAGTTGCTCTAAGCGGTTGTTCTTATTTATACTAAAATCATCATGGGATAGTTATCATGCGACGGTTTATTCCCATGCGAACGTGAACGCTGCAATCCTCGTTTTTCCTGATGTCCTTTTCAAGAAGTTCTTTTCCTTGCTGATATATTCTTCTTGGGGTATTGCAGTTTTAAGTTTTGCTGAACATACTCTCCTTGACATGTGGTTATTTTTGCTATCCTCCTTCCTTTGGCGCGTTGCAGTTGCTTATCTCTGTTGACCCTACATGAGAACGTTGTGGTCTCTCAGCTTTTGTCGCCTGTTTATCGTATTTGGTATTGTGGTGGGGAAAGCGTGCACAAGGCGGTGTATGTCAGCGGGAGTCTCATTATTCCGCCGACTATCGACACACCGTGCTTTTCGATATAACAAAGTGCTTCTTGAAGTGTTTAACGATTCGTATATTTTCCGTGAGCCTCCTTCATTATTTCATAGAAAGTAACGTGATGTGGATTTTACTAATTGTGGTGCGCATGTTTCGTGAATTTCAATTATTTCGTTTACATGTTGCTTTATTATTCCTTCTGTAGTCCGTGGTGACAAATTGCGGAATTTACTGATCGTAGCGCGCACGTTCCGCGAGCTTCAATTGGTTTTCCCATACTTGTTACCTTGCTGTTCGACTGTTCGCGGAGAGACGCTATCGCGAATACACGCGCCAACGAGAGACGTAACGTCTCGTTACAATACGATGATCGACGCCACGAATTAGTCGATCCCTTATTTCGGTTAGGTTCATAGAGGTGGTTGAACTGATGATAACATTTTGTTAACAAATTAAAATATGCACTTTATTGCAACAAATTTGTAGATATAAGTAGTTACGCGTAGTGCATGTTAATGTATTCTCAGCGAAGTATAAATAGCTAATTAAACTGGTGACTGACCCATGAACGGAAAACCAATTAAGAGATGGTGACTGATCTAAATATGAATAACCAATCAAGATATTGCCTGGTCAACGGATGAAAAACCAGTGAAGTTCGGCGACGATGTTGTTGTAACGTACTGTGTTAAAACGCGTGGGATATCTGCACACCATCCCTCGATACCTGGCAGCCAGCGGCCCACCTAAAGTCCTCCCGACCCTCAATAAACTCAAGGGCCCACCATAAGACCCTAACTTCATTGTTTTCGCACATGTTTGCCTTGACTGGAAGGAATTCACAATCTTTAAGGAATTTCTGGTTTATGGCTG